>JAAKBH010000281.1:370000-970000 GCA_019776075.1 Amaranthus palmeri
GAGTAATTAACTTCTCTTTTGTTTTTCTGATTTCATATTCTCTTATAAACTCTTTGTTGTTTAGATTAATCGGTGCGTACTCATCGGTTAATGTGATTGGTTGTATCTCGTTGTGAATATCCATCATCATAACCCAAGTACCTTTGTGGGGGATATATCACAAAAGGAAAGTTTCCATACGCCTTCTATCTTATATCAAGATTTTCGGTGACCATTGGTTGCAACAAATCTTCTCTACGGTGTTCATCTTGTTCGTGGTTCGTTGTTTGAAGAAGATCATTGCCATAAACACAAAGGCTTATATACATAGTATATTGTTGTAGGGTAGTGTAATTGTAATTTACAGCACTTTCCTTTTGTACATCTTATAACAAGACATTCGACGCCCCTGTTCGGAGGGTTGAAAGCATTATAGTAGAGAGTAAGAGGAGTCGGGGAAAGCCTAAGAGAACATGAGATGAGCAAATTAAAATTGACATGCACGAGTTGAACCTCTTTAAGGACCTGACTAGGGACAAGGGTAGTTGGAGGCGTCTTATCCATGTTTTAGATTACTGATTCCTTGAGAGTTCTTCTCCTCATCTTTTCTCGAGCCGGGGGACTCCTTTTGCTCGTGCTTTCCTTTATGGGTATGAATTGCCGCCGTCTTTCCCTCCCCAGACGTTATCTATAGTTCTCTATGGACGAAAAACACTGGATAGGATGATAATGATATTTAGTTAATAGTTAAATAAAAAAAACCTAAAAACTCATATATACCCTTTGTTAATCTCACATCAAAGGCCTTAGTATAAGGACAAAATGGTCAGTCCGATCACTTGAATTTCATCATAGCTGTTCTCCCTTTCGTCTCTCTCCTTCGTTTCCATCTCCTCTGCAAATTTCCTTTCGATCTACCAAATCCCTTTCTCCCTTTGTTAAGATATGTTACTTATAAGATCTTGTATATATCAAGGAATTCGGGTTTAGGCAGTAAATTTTGTCTCTTTTTTCTGGGTTTTGGGTAATTTTTGTTTCAATTTATCGTGCAGAGAAGGAAATGAAAGAGAGTACTGGTAATGGGCCTTTGATTTTGGACATCGAAGATTTCAAGGTAATAGAATAATAGTTAATGTTGAGTTATAATAATTGTATTTGTATTTGTTAGTCCTATTCAGTTTGTGTATGGATCCATGGTTTTTGGATTGTTTGCAATGTATGGGTATGGCATTACCAATTTAGCATACATACCCACCTTTTGTGTTTGATGTTGAGGAGACAAATGAAGTTTTGAGATTCAATTTATTGGCTTATGTAGGGGGATTTTTCATTTGACGCGTTGTTTGGGAATCTTGTGAATGAGTTGCTACCTTCTTATCAAGAAGATGATGGGGATGGACATGATGGGCATGGTAATTTGGGTGCCAATGATGTATTGGCAAATGGTCGGATGTCGTCTGATGCAACCAAAGCAGCGCAAGGGCTGTCCATGCCTTTGTTTCCAGAAGTAGATGCTTTATTGGCACTTTTTAAGGATTCTTGCAAGGAGTTAATCGATCTCCGGCAACAGGTAATTTTCAGTATTAAGACTGAAATGATAGTACTTGTGTGTTTATGGGAGTTATTCTCCTTTTTTTACTTGGATGTGGTGAATTATGAAGGTTGATACAAGGCTTAGCGGTCTCAAAAAAGAGGTCTCCCAACAGGATGCTAAGCATCGAAAGACACTGGCCGAGGTTAGTGTGCTAAATGCATTCATGTTAATGGCTTGATGCAAACCAGTTCGATAAGATTTTTATTTGTAACCCTAGCTTTGTTATTTTCACTTTTAGAGTGATAGAAAGTGTTATGATTGAACATATCATTATACTCATTGCACCAGGTGTGTGTCTTGTGTGGTAGAGGTGTTCATTCAGGTCATCGGGTTGATTTCGGGTCAAGTGTTTCGGGTCGGTTCAAAATTGGGTTTTGTATTCACATTGGTTTTTGCATAATTGTAGATCCATTTTTTTAGTCGGGTGAAATCGGGTTCGGTTATAAAGTCGGGTGTCTATCGGGTCTGTTTTGAACACTTCTAGTTGTAAAGAACTACTAGTTGGGGCTTTTGCTTTTATTTCTTGTTCCCCTTTATTCCCTGTACCATTTTAAAACCACGAGCTGTATGCAGAACTGATTCTTCTGAAACTTCGCGTTGCTGTGAGGATGTAATCATTTAAAACCTTATCGTATGATGTAGCTTTGATTGTTAATTGTTAAGAGTATTGATGAACCAATATACTTTTTTGACTTTTAATTTCAGCTTGAAAAAGGAGTAGATGGGCTGTTTGATAGCTTTGCGAGGTTGGATTCACGCATCTCAAGTGTTGGACAGACGGCCGCTAAAATTGGTGATCATCTACAGGTGAAATGTCTTTTTATTGCAATTTGTGCTGTACGTACTGCTAGTAATGCATTTACGCTTCTTTTCATGACAATTATGCAAGCATTAATACTATTATGTAGTAATTCATTATGAATCCCTGAATTTTACTCAGTTCTGGAGTATATGTTTTCATACCCAATATTTCCTGATTATGCATGGTTTCTCAATGCCGATGTTAATGGATATAGTATCTTTTGTTGCCAGAGTGCAGATGCTCAGCGAGAAACTGCAAGTCAAACAATTGATCTTATAAAGGTATTATTAGTTGCTGGACCTTCAGTGATAATTTATTAACATTGCCCTAATTTTTTTGTATCTTTTAAAACTTGTCTTACAGTATTTGATGGAATTCAATAGCACTCCCGGAGATCTTATGGAACTTTCACCTCTGTTTTCTGACGATAGTCGTGTTGCTGAGGCCGCTTCAATTGCTCAAAAGCTACGTAAGAATATGCCATGTTAACCTATAAAGTTGAACTTTTAGTGCGATTGATCTATATGATTTTTATGCTTTATGTCTCAGATTATTAGAGACTTGGAGGGTTGTTTTTTCTATGATTCTTGTTCTCTCATGGGGCATTGATTCTTGAAATATCCGTTTATGTATCATTTCTAATGTTGTTTAAACAGGGCAATTTGCTGAGGAAGACGTAGGAAGACAAGGTATAGGAGTACAGTCGACTGCAGGAAATGCTGCTGCAAGTAGAGGTTTAGAAGTTGCTGTTGCTAATCTCCAAGACTACTGCAATGGTAAGTCTTTCATTTAGCTTAAGGGGTTCTAATTTAGTTGCCATTTATCTGCAAAATCTGAAGAAATATGGTTTTATTGGATATATATATATATATATATATATATATATATATATATATATATATATATATATATATATATATATATATATATATATATATATATATATATATATATATATATATATCTTAATTAAGTGAAGAGTTTCTTTCTTTCTTGGTCATGAAACCTGGAAAACCAATTGATGCATATGATTTCTTTTATGACATTAAATGAATCAAGTTTTCTGAAGGAAGCTGTTTTGTTTTTGTATACCGGCCTTTAGACTTCTTAACATATTCTTGTTTGTTGTTTCTAGAATTAGAGAATAGATTACTACAAAGATTTGATGCTGCATCTCAAAGAAGGGAGCTGTCAGCCATGGCCGAGTGTGCCAAAATATTGTCCCAGGTGATTCTTCTTCTTTCTAAAAAGTTTTGTAATTTTATGATTGGTTTACGTTATTTGTTATCTGTGCTCAATGTTCAATATCTTCACTTATGTACAAGTACAACACGACATTTAGTGGATCTATATCTTGTTTTTCAGATGCTTAGTGTATTAAAGCTATGAATCTTGAGCCTTCTTCATTTCCATTAACTGTTGAGTGTTGACAAAAGTATTTTCTGGCCCTTGACATTTGATAACTTAATGCTGTACTCTTAAGGACATCAGTTGAGGTAGTGCTTGTTCATAAGACCACTAAATCATTTGTTTTGAGCATTTTTTGTAGCCTTTTTTGCATGTTTTATTTTTCTCTTGCCTTAATAATCTTGATGGTTATGATTTTTGTTGCATTAATTTACGATTGAAGAGAGCAATGTCGAATAATGAAGCTTTCTTCCATTCTTTCTCCGAAATTATTGTCAAAATATAGTTGGTCTTTTTCAAGTTTTGAGCAAGGAATTAGCTTAGTTGATATGACGAATTGGTTGAGACATATTATCCAGAATCTTTTTGCCTAATTAGTGTCACTCGAGTGATGGATATAATTTGATGTTTGGTAAAGAGCAAATCTAGTGGCGGATTTGGCCAAAAATAGCTTATTTGAGGTATATTGGAGGTTTGCCAGGTCAAATTAGTTTATCGTAGTGTTTGTTGAATCGAAGGTTTAATTACCTTATTGGATCCAAGCTATCAAATATAAATAGTAGGAAAAAATGCTTTTCTAACTGGTGGTTGAAAAGAAATTGATGGCAATTATCTGTCTTTAAAACTGATTAATTAGTCATTGAAGAAAAATAAATTATTTTGCCGAATTAAACAACATGACTTTTAAATTAAAAATTAGAAAAAAATATTAATAATTAAAGATTAAGTTTTCTAATTCTCTTTAAAAAAATGAAATCCATTTTGCAATTCTTTTGAAATTAAACCCATCAAAATCTTATAAAAATAGTAGTGTATTTGATAAATAGAGAGAGAAAGGTAGGAGAAAGAAATTCCATAATAAACAAAAATTGACAGTTGCGGTATTGATTGCAACATCGCGGACGTAGGTCCTCACGTTATAAAAAGTCACAATGTGAATTATTAACTTGAAAATTATTTATTTTATCATAGGAATTCAAACTTTCTAGAACATATATTTTAAAATTAAAGCATGAAATAAAGATAAACTCTAAAGAGATAGAACATAATTGATAGTATTGTGAACAAAAAAGGGTTGTTATTAATGATGTAATTAATGCAAATGATATACTGCGCTTTAAGTCGTGAATGCAGTAGTGATCAAGCAGTGGCGATCGGATTGTCATATTGGACGAGACCGTGAGACATCCCTTAAAATTATCTAAGTAACAACAACAAAGTTTGAGTTGGCTCAAACTTTGTTTGATGGTGGTATAATTAGTTAATAAATTTTAAAACCTTTGCAACTAGAGTACTAGACCAATATGCCGTGTCCTTGTTTTTGCTATATGGCAAGTGATGATATATTGTTTTTGGGCTCTATATGTATTATTATTATTTGTAGATTAACAACCATACTCGGAGGAGAACAAGACTACAAGAATATAAAGATGATGGCGCATAGAAATAATGGATTTATATGTATAGTATATTATAAGTCATTAAATGTATGTTAATTTTTAAGAACTGTATGTTTTTAAAAAAGTCTCATATGCTCTTATAAAGAATTATGAAAATTGACTACAGATTCTGTATTGAATATGTGACAATATAGATTCAATAATAATAAAGTCATTAAATTGATTGTTGACAAAGAAATAAGTTCGTTGAGGATTATTTATTTATTTTAGCATTAAATGTGGTGTTCCCTTAATTGTTGATTTTCATATATCAGCTACAAAAATGAAGCATAAATTTACCAAACATTTTATTTAAGTAGTTCAATTTTTAGATGTTAAACATTTACCTGATTTGATTATTGTCCAGGACTAATAGTGAGTTCAAATTTAGGAATCAATTATAGTTCTTAATTGGTACCACTACCTATTCTAAATCATACAACGGAATGCCAAAGCCTTGATTTCAACATATGTGGTTTGCTACATGTATGATAACAAGTTGACGTGATAGTGTCATGTTGATTTTAGGATTCTTCTTTATTTGACCTATCTAATGAAGTACTATTCTACAACCAAGCAATCAATTGCAGTAATTATAATGCAAATATTTATTCTTTCAAATTATTGACTTGTTTCACCTTTTGAGTAGTTTAACAGGGGCAGCAGCGCCATGCAGCACTATGTGGCAACACGTCCAATGTTTATTGATGTGGAGATCATGAACGCAGACAACAGATTGGTTCTTGGTGAACAAGGCTCACAAGCCAATCCGAGTAATGTTGCTCGTGGACTTTCCTCTTTATACAAGGAGATAGCAGGTTGATTTTCATTCGTGATGCTCAATTTATAATATCGTTGAAGAAAGCAAACAAAAAGCTCTTTTATTTCTAATCTTGAAAGCATGCCATTTATTTGATTGGAATGTCTTTTTTCTTGAAAAATTATGACAGATACTGTTAGGAAAGAATCTGCGACTATAATGGCTGTATTTCCATCCCCAAACGAAGTTATGTCAATCCTTGTTCAGGTAGTGTAGGTGTTTACCTTCCTTGTATTTCCACTTTTGTTCTCTGCTTTCCTTTTGTTTGTAGATTTTTAATACTATCTGTGTTGCTTTAATAAAAGATGCATGGGAGGATCTTATATGTTGATAAATCCCTTTATTGTTGCTGTAACGTGTTGCAGAGAGTTTTGGAACAAAGGGTCACAGCACTTTTGGATAAGTTGTTACGAAAGCCATCTCTTCTCCATCCTCCTCCACTGGAAGAGGGTGGGCTGCTCGTAGTAAGCTGTGATTTCATGTCTTTGCTTTTAAGTTTATAATTTTTTACTATTCTGTCACAACAGGAGAAAATAATCATTATCTCCCCTTTTTTGCTGCAGTACCTTAGAATGTTAGCTGTTGCCTATGAGAAAACCCAGGAACTTGCAAGGGATCTTCGTGTAGTTGGCTGTGGAGACTTGGATGTTGAGGGTAATTTCTTTGTTCTTCCATTCTTTAAATAAAAAGACTCCATCATCTAGAGTACTATTTTAATACGATGCTTTATTGAATATTAAGCTAGCATTGCTCTTGAGCGTTCTATGTGTGCACATTATATATTATGTGGTACTGTAATGTACTGGTTATGTCACGTCAGATACTCCCTTCACCGGCAATATATGAAGTCAATCACATTTGAGTGGCTCTCCATTGTAAATGATTGAGTTGAAATTCCATAACAATTATTTCTTTAGTTGGTTTAAACATTTGATGATGCCACTAGGTTGTCTGCTAGTGCATTTACACTTACAGGTATCTTAAAAGGAATCATGGGCAAGTTGAAAGTTTAACTTACAGGTATCTATATAAAGGGTTTGAATGATTTTGTGACAAGTCTCAGAAATGTTTATTCACTCAATTACACAATAAAATCAAGCACACAAGCTTACTTTAGAAATTAATATTTGTCTTGCACTCTAAAATAAAAATATAATGATGCTAAAATGAACACAAAAACCAGTTAAGTCCTAACATGTAATTAGAATACTCTAATTTAATATTAGAAACAAAAACTATTTCAATAAAATTACTACTATACTCCGAATTATCTCATGATCCAGTTGAAAGTTTACCTTACTAAAGAAGTGGACGAACTTGCATCTTATGACGTAACTAGGATCAGATAAAGGATGTTCTTTTAGCCTGATCGTTATTGTATGATAAAATGTTTGGCCTTGAGCTTTTATTCTTTTTCAGCAATTGAATGAAGAAGTTAGAAATTCTTTGATGTTAAGTTCCATATCAAAATGACCAGCTCATACATTCTACGTGTGATACTAGTGTCTCATATACTTAAGCAGAATGGCCCTTTTAATTTTCTAGTGATAGCTTGGGCCAGTAGCAATTTTCTTATCTTTTTAAGAGTTACTGCCAAAGGCATATCTTGCTGAAATGAAAGCTCGCCCATGCATTTGTGCTTTAGAATCTACCAGAGATCTTTTTTGTCCTGTAGGCATCTGCTAATTGATTTCTGGCTTAATGTTTCAGGTCTTACGGAATCTTTATTTACTGCACATAAAGAGGATTACCCTGAACATGAACAGGAATCTCTTAAACAATTATACCAAGCAAAGGTTGGAACTGTTCTACCACCTTTTTTGTCTAGGCTTGAGAAATATCAGATTTTAAACCTGCTGCAGTGCTGTAATATGTGATTTCGTTTGATGTATAATCTACTATATAGATGGAAGAATTACGCGCTGAAAGCCTTTCAGAGTTAGGAAGTGGAACTGGAAGTATTGGGCGATCTAAAGGGGCTTCTATAGCCACTAATCATCAACAAATATCAGTTGCTGTGGTGACAGAATTTATTCGTTGGAATGAGGAAGCAGTATCAAGGTGCAACATATTGTCTACGCAGGTAATTTATATTTTCAAGCTCCATTCACCTCCTCTTTCAACTGATTGTGGTTCACGTTCACCAGAGTTTTGCAAGTGCTATGCCTTTTTACTCTTTTTACTGGTCATGATTTGTGGGTATCTTTAGCTGCGTCACTTTCCACTGTAGAATAATGAAGTTTGATTTATTGTAAAAGTTGACTAAGGTAATATTGAATGTAGAATACTGTTTACTCTGCATCCTGAAATTGGCATATCTAGGTTGATCAGTACAACTTTGTTGCTATAAAGTCATAATGTAGCTAGAAAACACAACATAGTACAAAATAATAGCCGCATCGTTGCATTTTAGACCGTGACAACCATGAAGGTAATTTTGAGACTGATAGCACAAATTCACGGATATTTTTGTAGTTTGCTTCACCGTGTCCGCAAAGCAATACATACTTTGGCTTGCATGAGCCATGATATCTACAGTCTACTTTCAAGTGAACTTTAGGCTTAAAAATTGAATGTCTTTTGTGTTAATGTTGATGTTATGACTTTAAGAGGTATCCCTGTCTTGAAAGTTACTTGCGCGAGCAAGACCTTGTGATCATGATCAATTGCTATACAATGACTCTAGTAAGACCTCATGATCATGATCACTTGCCAAAAGCATAATGAGGATGTAATTTGAAGTGCCATTTAATTTTTTTCTGTTATTGTTAGAACGTATAAATATCTGCTTAAGAATGTGGGAATATAATTGAAAGGCCAAATCAGAGCTAATATATTAGTTTTTCCTTTTTGACGATTTCGAAATTACTTGAAGTATGTGGTTGTAAGAAGGTTTCTTGCATAATGATTAATCAATATCTATATTGTTCTATCTTCCTTTCAGTTCTTTTCATGCATTGCAACTCATACTCCTCCAAAGTCCATTCATAAATGATTGTTGTATTGTCAAATGTCGACTAAACAATGTGATATCCCTTGAATCAACTTGAAACTCATTTTATTGAGAGATCATGGAAATGCATTTTTAAGTGTTTGTTTAAGAAAACCTAGATGGATGGATCTTGTGAGTGCAACGAGTTTTAATGTTTTTAGCCAATGGAGGAAGCAAGTGATGTGCCCTTGATGCAAGATCACTTATCAGTAGTAGGCAAACCTAATTGTTACTCCCTCTGTCCTTAGACTTTGTCACATATACTACTTTAGTTCGTCCCCATATAGTTTGCTACATAAATACGTCTCCACATACAATACTCCAAAAAACCCCACAACTCCTATATTCAAATCTATTATTACTCCTTTAACTGGGTGTAGAGTTAAAGTAGCAATCTTTTTACCCTGCTTCCATGTAACATTGGCTGGAAGTGAAATAAATTATGGTTTGATTTGCTGCTATTTCATTTTATTCTCTGAATTTCGAGGTTTGTTTTAGTCGAAGACTCTGTAGTCTTATATACTGGTCATGATTTTTAATCACATACAATATTGATGACTATTACTAAATGATTGATCTTTTGATATTTTCATTCAGCCATCTGTACTTGCTGCGAATGTAAGAGCGGTGTTCACTTGTCTTTTGGATCAAGTAAGTAGGCAGACTTTTACTTTCCTTTCATTTTCTCTGGTCTTTGAACCATAATGACTTAATTGTAATTGGTTTTTTGTATATGCTCAGGTAAGTAGGTACTTAACTGAAGGCCTTGAACGGGCGAGGGAAGGCTTGACTGAAGCTGCAGCTTTGCGGGAAAGATTCGTGCTAGGAACAAATATCAGTAGGAGAGTGGCTGCTGCTGCTGCTTCCGCTGTAATCTACTGAACACCCATGTGAAATTTTTTTAGATAGATATGATTGCAATAGAAGTGCTTTATATTTATAATTAGTAAACTATGAAGGCTGGTTAACACTTTAAAGAACATTGTTCATATTGGCTTCCATCCATTGGTTGACTCAGTTTATGTCAATTGGTTATGTATAGGCAGAAGCAGCAGCCGCAGCTGGTGAGAGCAGCTTCAGATCGTTCATGGTTGCTGTACAGCGTTGTGCGAGTAGTGTGGCTTTAGTTCAGCAAGTATGTTGGTAGAGGTTAAACTATCACTTATTGAAGATGATTTTTAAAAGATCATTTACTTAAGAAATCTGATTCTGCAGTATTTTGCCAATTCGATATCTCGGCTTTTGTTGCCTGTTGATGGGGCACATGCTGCATCTTGTGAAGAGATGGCCAACGCAATGTCTAAAGCAGAATCTGCTGCTCATAGAGGACTACAGCAGTGCATTGACACTGTGATGGCTGAGGTCTGATACCAAATTCTTGTCAACTTCCTATTTATGCAGTTAATTGGAGGACACTTTTAATTTTTGAAACTTGTTATCTAGTTCTTGATTGTTCAGAGAATGATCTTTATTTTCTGCTTTGCCAGATTCGTCATTTAAGTAAGACTATGATATTGGCATGTTGCATTTATGACTTTCTTTTTTTCATGTAGTATTGCAACCTTCATTTTAATTCCTTCGGTAGGTTTTAACCTGTATTCTGGCGCACGTAGGTTGAAAGGTTGTTATCAGCAGAGCAAAAGGCAACCGACTATCGCTCACCTGATGATGGGATTGTTCCTGATCATAGGCCCACTAGTGCATGTACGAGGTACTTATTTACTTTTATTATTGGTTTCCTATGCCTTTTTTTGGTTGATGTCAGATCTGAAGCATATTCGTTTGCACGGGTAATTCTCTCGTCATTACGAATACATTGTGGATTCCTTTAGGTGACAAGGAAGAACCTCGTGTTCAATTTCTTTCGAGGAGAATCGAAATTAATGCATTAATGACATTCGTTATTTTGATTTTCACTCTTGCAGAGTTGTCACTTATCTCTCGCGTGTCCTGGAGTCTGCGTTCACTGCATTAGAGGGTCTCAACAAGCAGGCGTTTCTCACCGAACTGGTATAAAATTTGTGACTTCTTATTACCTTGATGTAGTTTTGCATAATTCATGATTGTGCTGACTAGCTTGAATTTTCAAAATTTGTCATTCTGTTATTCTACCTATGAGTTTCATTTGTACATATGGTTTATGGTTCTGCCTTTTGCATACTGTATAACCCCAATAATCCGCTGCTTTTGTATTTTGTATCATGCATTATGAATATTATGATCGACAGTCTTAAGTATCCTTGTGAAGATTTGATGGCAAAAGCCTTAAAGATCACCGCAATATAGAATGCTTAAGTCCACTCCATAGACCCAAATGCATAGGGATTCCTTGTCAGCTAATCTTCGGAAGGCATGATAAAAAATTATATCTTTCCACCGTAACTTATGCATTCTGCTTCTTTTCAGCCTTTGCCGATACAGGCCATATCAGTGATTCAATTTAATGGCTGATAGTAACTTATTTGTTCCTAGTTCTGACTATAGGTTTAGTGTCTGAAACTTAATATTTAACAGAATTTAAATCCTAAACTGGATAATCCAAGACATTTTCGCAATATTATGTAGCAAAAGCACTCCTAACAACTAGACCCTAAAGTTTTCATTTAAGATCGCTTGTCATAGATTTTTTAGGATGATTTGTTTCATTCAACTTGACAGTGGTTTCATGTTTCAGGGAAACCGCTTGCATAAGTTGCTGCTCAGCCATTGGCAGAAGTTCACTTTTAATCCCAGGTATCACACTTTGTACTGCAACATTTCGACTGACCGTGAGGATATGGAACAGCGAGGACATGGAACTGTAGTTTAGTTTCTGTTTAAGTTTTAGATCCGACCCCCAAACCCCGCCTAGGTGGGAGCCGCTTGATGGCATTTGGGTAATAAAATGGCTATGTTTTACACCTAGTGGTAAATGTTTAGTTGACATGATGTTATCTTTGTATTGTTTAGCGGAGGGTTGCGCCTGAAACGTGATATAACAGAGTATGGAGAATTTGTGCGCAGTTTCAACGCCCCTTCTGTCGATGAGAAATTCGAAGCATTGGGAATGTAAGATGCATGAACCTTATATCATAAATTACTTTATCTGGCATTCGTTACTTACGAAACTTACTTTTCTTCAGCTTGGCAAATGTCTTCATTGTCGCTCCCGAAAGTCTGTCTACTCTGTTTGAGGGGACCCCTAGTATTCGTAAAGACGTACAAAGGTAATACTATTACTAATTCTTTACTTCATTGGAGTGTTTGCCAATTTATCTGGCCCATTACACAACCTTCCTGCATTATTTTCTTTCAAGTTCGTAATTCTAAGTTAGGATCCAGCTCCATCCCTCTATCAGTAACCAAGAAACACTAGAATTTTTTCGGACTTAGATACTTCTGATATTGTTTTTTGACGTTAGAAAAGTTTAAAATCCTGAAAAGAATACGGGTTCTTTAAACAATGGCGTGTTGATATGTGATTCAGATTTATTCAGCTTCGGGATGATTACAAGTCAGCAAAACTTGCGGCAAAACTCAGCTCATTGTGGCCTAGCCTTGGTTAATTCGAGTCGGCTTTGAATCGGAAGGTTTACGTCACTTTTCAAGACTCTCGATGAAGAAGATGCGGTTATTGTTCTTGCAGGAGTTCTTGTCATGAGCGTTGTTGCTTGATATCAATGTCGAAAGTCATGGCAATATAGCAGCTTCTTCAAACTGTATTTCAGAGTTAAAAGCATCTTGAAGTTATTGTATAAAGGTTGGAAACAATTATTTGTACCCTATATTCTAGTTTAGTTCATCTGTTTTGTTTATATATGTACATTTTTATCTTAGTGATTTTTAATCCTTTTTAGGGTTTTAACCGTTTTGACTCGGGTTTGCGTTGGAAACAAGAAACATAATATTCGGTTTTTTCGCGCCTTTTTATTACACATTACTCCCTGTACGGGTGTCCCTTTGAATTTGTTACTAAAAGTGTCATAAGTGATATGTTACAGGAAATGTCATTTTGATTAGTAAACTCAAACAGACAAAAAGAGTATATCTCGGATATGAAATTATCCTCCCTTTCCTTGATTAAGGATCATAAATCAAAATTAAAAGTGGCATGAAGATAAATCGACTTTATTATAGATAAGTCGAAATGATGTAGCACTTAACAATTAACAAGCTTAAGCATGCTTTATTGTATTTAGATAGTGTTTGTATGATTTACGACTTTATTTGTTTCTCTAATATATTTGTATATATGAAGTGAGAAACACAATTTAAGAAATAATTTTTGACATATTTCTCTCTTTTATTTTGAATAAAAGATAAATAATGGTTGTACTTGAAATATACAAAATAAGATTATGAGTTTGTTCAATAAAAACATACTAATTTTTTAGAAAAAATATAAATATTCTTTGACTTATATTAATAATACACTTACAAAACAATACTTATAAAATCATAAAAAATATATAAATAATATTTTGTAAAAGGTAAAGCAAAAAAGTTTTCTCATAAAAAAATATAATGATGTGAAGGGAGAGGGATTAACCTCACTCAAGGATCACTAAATAAGGTTTAAGTGGAGGTTTGTGTTGTTTCTTAGTATATGAACCAAATATACAAATATATAATGAATGACAATAATGAATAAATAATCCAGACAAAGATTTTAAGGTAGTTTACCAATCTTATGCTACATCCACCATCTAGCACATGATTAATATTAATCTGTTTAAAGGAAAAATACAAAACTTAAAGGAATTACAACAGAGATTAATATAAGGAAGAAAAGAGCTAAGATAGGAAGTATTATATGAGCGAGGGGTAGTACTCTTAGATAAGACCTTTGGCACTCTAATTAACTTAACATATATGGGTATATATATAGGGAAATAAGGTGAGTAACAAGTTGGGCAGCAATGACCCTCAAAGGACTAGCAACAGGATCACAAAATAGGAGGTCAGAAGTAGCAGAGGCTTCGCTCGACCTGGCTCGATCATGTATCGACCCGAGCAGTCAGTCGAGCAATATAGGTCAACAGCCTCTGATTCACTCCTTTCCTTTTCCACGCTAAGCCACGGTCTCTATTGCTTTTTATACTCAATCCTAGGACCGATTTCTTCCTCTTCTACTCTTCACATGCCAAAATACAATACCAAATACCAATAGTATCATGTACTTTTGATTCTCATACAAAGCCAACCAGATGCGATACATTGTCCTCTTCTAATCTTCATTAACAAATGATTGATTTTTTTAATCATGTTTTTGATTACTTACATAAGTCACGCATAACTATAATATGATGTCAATATTATCATGCTTATTAAATATGTCTAAATTCGATAAAAATAAGATGTTGCTAAATGATCTACCACACTAAATGTGATAAATTAATTAATGTAGGATCATGCACAATTTCTTTTAAAACTTAGCACATGTTCAATGCTTCATAGGTCATAGCCGTGGTGTAACGAAATTTAATAATTTGCACACATTTTCCAAATTAAATATAAATACTATACATTCAATTAACTATAGGATCTATTATATGTCTACTATATCCTGCTAGATTTGCCACTACTTTTGTCTTGTACTCACTTCCACCAAAATACATCTTTTGTACTCTTTTTGAATTAAAAAAATTTAAATCTTGTAGATATAAAAAAGTGGAACAATATATATATATATATATATATATATATATATATATATATATATATATATATATATATATATATATATATATATATATATATATATATATATATATATATATATATATATATATATATATATATATATATATATATATATATATATAAAATAGAATTTATGAAAACATATGGAGGATATAAACAATATCAAAATTAAATTAATGAAAAATATACAAAGATTATATTAAAATAATGGGTTTCATGTTTCATATTTACTCTATCCATACTTCCATCATTTATGCAATAATATTAATATTTTCTTTGTTTTAGATCTTTCATTGACAAGTTTTTTTTAATTATTAGGTTGACTAAGAAAATGAAAGACTAAGTGAAAGTGATATCCATGATCATATCAAAGTAAAATAGTACTTGTTCCAACTGAATAAAACACGTTAATTATCTCTTATAATTACTAATAAATTTAATCGTTAGTTATATTAATGTGATACATTGTATATATATTGTTTGAACACTACTTGGAATACAATTTTTGTAAATTTTAAGAAACTAAAATTATAAATTAATGAATATTAACTTTTAAATAAGGGAATTTAATATTTTACTTAGTAACTTTATCGACTATCATCTAATTTTGAATGTACTAGAAACAAATAAATTATATAATTGAAAGCCTACACCTTTTAAATATACTAGATTATAATGTTAACACTTTAACAAGCACATATGACATAACATTGGGCATTTTTCATATAATTATATTGCTTATATGTTTTGAAAAAGATCAATTTGTGGAACCCTATTGTATATTTGTTAAATGACTTTTTTATAAATTTGATTGATTTAGACTTTTGGTTTTTTGGCTCGTCAAAAACAACCAATCAAATGTTTTACATCTTATTTTGTATGAGGGCGTCTCACTATGAGTCAAGTCTATATAATTTGTTCAATTCTCTAATTGCTTATTTTACGATTGTAATTTGATCAATCTAAAACTAAAAAAATGATTAATTTAAAAGTATTAGTTGTCAATTCAATGTTATAAATGATCACTTTAAGACAATTTCAGTAATAAAGATAATTTTACCATGAGACTGTCTCATTTAAGAATTTGTGAATGTTTTTAGCCAACAGCTAGCTTATAAAATAATTGATTTAAAAAATCAAACCAATACTTTCAGTTAGTCAAACCAGCTAACCACTCGAACCAATGATGGTTTGACAAACAAACCTCTAGTCAAAGACTAATTGGAATAGTTCATAATTTGGTTATGGTAGGATCACAAAAAGGAAGATTAATTAAGGTTTTCACACTAATGACTAATCCAATCTGAAATCTCATTGTCATCAACCAATGTGTGGGCCATACATAAATAAAAGAAAGAAAAAAAAGCAAAAGAAAGAAAAGAAGCATACGTAACTTATGTGGATGACAAAAGACCAAAATAAATAAAGATGAGTATCTTTCAAAGTCTTTAAACCCCACAAACCCAACTGCTTACTCCTTTTTATAAATCCCATTTTTAGTGCAACTACAGTTGAGTTGCACCATTTGCTTTTTTACACTCTTTAATGTACGAATTTAATTTTTGATATCTCTAATTATACATATCGAAAAATTATAAAAAATCAAAATTAATAAATTTTGAATCGAGACAATTCAAACAAGATTTCATATGTGATATGACTATGTTTTAACTTTTAAATTACCGATAATATAAAAGTCAATTTACTTGATGAATAGTATCGTCGCGGTCAACTATGTTGCAAGTAGAAAAGAACAGAGGAAGTATTGGATTATCATACACCAAGTTTTCTGCTTCTTACACTTTTATATTTTGCTTTTCTTTAATTTCTTCCTATATATATTTAAATTTGATTTCTTACATTGAATTTAGATTTTTGTAGGTATGATTTCCTGTTTTGTCTGGCAAGATTTTAAGGTTGAAAGGCACCTTACTTTGATATAAAATTTTATTGGGATATTTTATGTAGTAATCCTGAGATTTTGGATTTTTCATGTGATAACCAAAATTTTTAAAAAATTTACGTGGTAATCCTGAGGTCTATCTAATTGTTCCACCATGACCTTTTTGCACATAATTAAAAACGTTAGCAAACTTTAATTTTGAAGCTTTAGCGTTGTTGTACGCCTATTTATGCAACTCCCAATTTCAAATGCCATGAGTTTCAACTTTTCTCCTAAAACATAAATTCTAATTCTACCATCTTTGGATTTGGGGAAAAAAAATATGATTTGGATGGGAGATGGTAGAGTTGAGGGTTTATGTTTTGGGGGAAAATGTTGAAAAACTTGAAACTAATGACATTTGAAATGTTGAGTCGCATAAATATGCGTACAACAACTTTAAAACTTCGAAATTAACGTTTGTTAACGTTTTTATGAGCAAAAAGGTCACGGTGGAACAATTTGGTAAACCTCAAAGTTACCATGTGGATTTTTTAAAAATTTTGATCACCACGTAAAACACCCAAAACTTTAGGATTACCACGTGAAATTTCCTGATTTTATTTTGTGTGGCGTCATGCTATGCTTGCTATGTGCTTGACATAGATAAAACTTTATGTTAGGTAAAAGACAACTATTTTAGATAGAATACCCATAGTCATATAGAGCACATATCACAAATATTTATACTTTTGATAATAAAACTATTTAATCTTTATATCAACATCAACAACGTAATATAAGACTCGCTCTTAATATTTTGGGAATGTAATACTTCCTCCGGTCTTTTTTACTTGTAACATTGTTGATTATGGTACTATTCATCAAGTAAATTGACTTTTATATTGTCAGTAATCTAAAAGTTAAAATATAGTCATATGAGATCATGTTTGAATCGTCTTGATTTAAAGTTTACTAATTTTTATTTTTTATAAATTTTTGAAAAGTATGATTAGAGATATTAAAAATTAAACTCGTACATTGGGGAGTGTGAAAAACAAATGGTGCAACTAATATGGAACGGAGGAAGTATGAGTAACTATTTCACCCTTATATATATATATATATATATATATATATATATATATATATATATATATATATATATATATATATATATATATATATATATATATATATATATATATATATATATATATATATATATATATATATATATATATATATATATATATATATATATATATATATATATATGAAAAATTCCAGTGAGAACCATCCTTATATGAGAACCGTGAGAACCAATCGGCCTGACAAAAATGTGTTACTTTTTTACTAAAAACATGTTACTATTAGGCAAAAATGTGTTACTTTTTTTTAATAAAAAAGATGATACTTTTAGGCAAAAATGTGTTACTTTAAGAAAAAAATTCTGAAAAAAAACTCACAAAAAGGAGTTACTTTTAACATAAAAAGGTGTTACTTTTCGACAAAAATGTGTTACTTTGTATTTATGTTTTTTTCTGAAAGTAACACTTTTTTTCTTATAAGTAACATATTTTTTTAAAAACAAAAGTAACATATTTTTGTCCAAAAGTAACACATTTTTATCGGAGAGATTGGTTCTCACGGTTCTCACATAAGCTTGGTTCTCACTGGAACTTGACCCTCTATATATATATATATATATATATATATATATATATATATATATATATATATATATATATATATATATATATATATATATATATATATATATATATATATATATATATATATATATATATATATATATATATATATATATATATATATATATATATATATATATGTATATATATATATATATATGTATATATATATATATATATGTATATATATATGTATATATATATATATATATATATATATATATATATATATATATATATATATATATATATATATATATCATTAACACTGTGATCGTTATACATGTGGCAGTCGATTAGTAAGGGCAAAGCGGACTATCCCATGTATTGTACTTGACATAAAAAAACAAAAAAAAAAGGTAGAAAAAATGGTTTAGGCTATAATTCAAACTTATTATATGGTTTAGGTTGGGGGTTCAAATTCCCTTCTAACATCTTTTTGATCATCTTAATAATCTTCTATCAATTAGACTAAGAAATTCAAATTCAATAAACTAATAAATTCAACCAACTAATAGATTATTTAAGACCTAGTAAATTATTTTTTAGAGCAGCTAACAAAATTTAATGGACTCAATCATTTTATTTGAATTTTTATCATGATTTTATTATTTTAGTGGTTGTTGAAAATATTGTACTATAAAATATAGATTAATATTTAATTAATAAACAATTCGCTCCAAGAAAAGATTGGTCAAGTTTTGTCCATGGTGCTTGACAATGCAAGCTAGTTTCGCCATGTACAATAACTGAGTGCAGCCTCCTACAAAGAATGGGGCTTTTATATTTTATTATTATTATTATTATTATTTTATTTTTTGTTTAATTTCATTTTTCGTTTTTCTTTTTAACAACATGCTATTAATTTACATATTAACAATTTTTTGAATCTAGAAATTTTAAACGATAAATATAATGTGTAATTTTTAAAAATGAAATATATAGAATATATTGGAAGCATTAATATCAAGCCTTTTATTTTATTTTGGTTCGATTCATCATGCAAATTAAAAAGTGCAAACATTGTTGTTAAACTGCGATCCGAATCGTAGAATTGTATGATTTGATTCTACGATCTTGATCGGACCTAACAACTAGGAGAATCGGAATCAAGTGGGATCACAGGATCGTTGGTAGGATCGGTAAGATCAGTTAGGATCATAGGATCGTTCAAAACTACTAATTAAATTTGTTTTACTAGAATCTTTGTTCTTTATTTGCTTATAATAGTTTATTATTATATCCTTATGTGTATGTTGTCTAAATATGTGCAGCGTATATCTTATATATATATATATATATATATATATATATATATATATGTTGTCATTTCATTAAGAACAAAGAAACGTCATTAAAATGTAAAATATGTTTATATTTAAAAAAAGGATATGTATGTATTTTAAATTCAAAGCAATATCTTAAGAAAGTATGAGTTCTTAATGCTTTTTTATATTGTTAATGATCAAACAATAAGCATTAGACATAATACAACTTGTTAATTCTGCAAATTTATAGGATTGTCCTATAATTTTTACTACAATTACAATTTTTGAGTAACTCAGGGTAAGAGCAAAAAATTGATGTTGTATTCGAAACTATGAGAAATATGTATATCAAATAAAAATATTAATTAAATAATTTACAGATAAATTTTTTTTTTAAAAAAAAATAGTAAGTGATGGCCAAAGAAAATATAGCAAAATTTATATGAACTTAATTAAATAAGATATAGCAAATCCATAGAATCGAGTAAATAAATATACAATTCTGTATACCCCAATCCTAAGTACTAGAATACTTAACCTTGAACATTAAGCACATTATTTTTTTAATCGGTTGTTTTACGGATATTTTAACTCATTAAGCAATAGTTATGAATACATAAGGTTAAATATCTCAATACTTGAGGCTATATAGAGTTAACTAATAATTTATATTTCTCTTGTTTTAAAATACTTGCAACATTTATTTTTTCATAAAGTCCAATGCACTAAATTTTTCCTTAATATCTCTAATTATGTATGATAAAAAATTTAATGTAAATAATCTTTACATTAAAACAAATCAAACATAATTTCATTTAACTATTTTTAATTTATAAATCAAAAACTAATCATAAATTAAAAGCGATAAGTTAAAAAAAGAAAGTTAATATTTACTCTCTCCGTCCCATTTAATTTGCATCATTTACCATTTTAGTCCGTCCCACTTAATTTACATAATTTCTAAATTATGACAATGACCCACCACTTTTTTTAAAGTTTCATCCATTTATTTTAATTTTCTTTTAATTTCATCCACACAATTCATTCTCCCTCTTTATTTATTACCATTATTCACCTTTTTCTTAAAAAATATTCACTTTCTTTGTGCATGAATCGACAGAGGTAGTACTTCCTTCGTATCATAATACTCCACCCGAATCAATTTAGATGACTCATTTCCTTATTTGACAAAAACAAACCAATTGTCTCATTTCCTTTTTTGTCTATCCTTTTTCACCAAAATACCCCCACATTTACTACTCCTAATACCCAATTACCACATTTATCCCACTTTTCCAATTTCCAATACCCCAATTACCACCTTTACAATTAGTTTAATCAATTAAAATACCCAATTATTACATTTTTAATGGACCCCACTCAACTCTTAAAATCCGTGAAATCCCAAATGGGACATCTAAACTGATTCCAAAGGAGTACTTGCTACTATTAATAACACTTTCCCACTCAACATGTCACATTCAGTAACAAATTAACAATATTACGGAACAGAGTAAGTACAAATTTTTCCAAGATGAAGGGTGTAGTAAGTGAGAATTTGACAATAAATGAATGGGGATTGGCGCCTACACAGTGAAAATTCCCACATCTGCAGCAGCAGCAACAGATGATTGCGGAATACGTGCACCCTCATTTTTTTTTTCTTAATTAAAAAAACACCCCAATCATATTATCTCACTAACCAATCAATTCTTTTTTTTCTCTTTCTTATTTCTCTCTTTCCTTCTTCCTCCTCCACCCAAACCCACTTTCATCTTAATCTCCCTTCTTCATCCCCCATTTTTTTCCCTTTTTCTTAATAAGATTAATGGGAAAACATTTAATTTAATACTTTTTTAATTTTTAATTCTTAATAATAAGCGAAAATTAACAAAATGGCGTCGTACTATCATCATAATCATAATCATAATCATAATCATAATCAAGAAACAAATACACAAATCCAAGACCAAAATTCAAATAATTATCATCATACACTAATTCTCATGAACCAACAATTTGTCCATATCCCAACTTCACCCGGCCCGCAACCCAATAACGTTACCCTGTACGGATACCCATCTCATGAAGCGAGTGACATCCCACGCGCTAGGCAAGGACTCTCCTTAACCTTATCTTCTCAAAACCCCGCCCTAGGTGGGACCCACTACGGTTTACTTTTGGGATCAAAATACTTGAAGGCTACTCAAGAGTTACTTGATGAGATTGTTCATGTTGGTAATCTTAATAATTCTGATGCTTTACCCAAAAAGGAGATTATTTCTGATGATCAGAAAGATAAAATGGGTTTTGGGGATGCTCATGGTGGTACTGTGCACCTGAGCACAGCAGATAGACAGGAGATTCAGATGAAGAAAGCTAAACTTGTTACCATGTTGGATGAGGTATGTATGTATATATGTATGTATAAATTACGGAAAATAAATAATTTTGGGATTTTATAAGTAAGTTATATATGTAATTGTGATGGGGTCTTTTTCAACTGATTTTGATTCATCTGCCTTTTAACTGCTATTTGTGTTCTATGTGTCAGAACTTTCTGTTAGGAGTTACTATCACTCATACCCATTAAGGATTTTAAAAAAGATTTATTTTTTTTTCTTTGGGTTGTTACTTTTATTACTTAGTTTGTAAGAGAATAAGTTTATGTTAACCTGATGGTTGAGGTTCGAGAATATGTTAATAATTTATTAGGACTCGTTGTATAAAAGTATATTAGACTTTAGAAGTGTAAGTGTAGCATAAACTCTCTTTAATTATATCGAGTGTTGTATCTTATGTTAAGAGAATGATTGGGGTTTGAGGTTATGTTAATTTTTTCTTATCTCTCATATTGAAGAATTAGAGAAATGTTAACTAAAACATAAATTTGATGGGCTACTCTTATTATTAATTGGTTTTAGGATGAAATCACATCGGGTTTGTGTGCAGTCAATTCTTCTCTATACTGGTCTTATTGTGTATAAACTCAATAACAAATTTATCATTTTCAAATGAGTCTTTGTGGTGTTGTGAATTTATCATTTTTGTGAGCATTAATCCGTTGATCTTTCTCGAGTGGAGGGTCTCTTTGGTCGCACTTTTCTTTACGGCTATGAGTTGGCACCTTTTTATCCTTGTTGAAGTGTCCATATATTACTCACATGTGAGTTGTCTCACATTGGAGAAAGAGAAGAGTATACATCACTTTATAAACTCAAGGAGTAACCCCTACTATCACCAACTGGTTTTAGTAGTGAACCTTCTTCGGGTTTATGAGTGAGACTACTTCTTTACCTCCTTTGAGTTGCCCAGGCCAATTTTCTAAATTCTTTCAATCCTCTCAGACTCTGACCATAATTTCCTATGAGCTGGATACACCGGGTAACAAAAAGATAATGTAATGATGGTGTTGTAAATTGTGTAGGCAGAGCAAAGGTACAGGAAATACAATCATCAAATGCAAATAGTAATAGAATCATTTGAGCAAGCAGCAGGATTAGGATCAGCAAAGACATACACATCATTGGCACTTAAGACAATATCTAAGCAATTCCGATGTCTAAAAGACGCCATTCAAGCCCAAATCCGAGCAGCTAACAAGAGTTTAGGTGATCATCAAGAATCATCCGGTGGGAAGATTGAAGGGTCTAGATTGAAATACATTGATCATCAAATTAGACAGCAGAGAGCACTCCAACAGCTTGGAATGATTCAAAATCCTACTGCTTGGAGACCTCAAAGAGGGCTTCCTGAGAGATCTGTTTCCGTTCTTCGTGCTTGGCTCTTCGAACACTTCTTACACCCGTAATATTATATCGACAATCAAGTCAAGTTATATACTTTTCTGTCTGTTTGAATTTGCTATTTTATTATGTGTTGCGTAGCAAATTCAAAATGACGGAGAATGTAATGAGTTAGTGACACATTTGGACTAATAAATGTGAGAATGTACTAAATGTTTTTTCAGGTATCCCAAGGATTCTGACAAGATTATGCTTGCCAAACAAACTGGACTCACTAGAAGTCAGGTAAATTTATTAATAGTGGATCCTTTAACATAAATGCCTTAATTTTATGATATCAAAATTATTATGGCGGAATATCTTAGAGTATATAGCAGATTATGGGGCTTTAAGCATTAGCTTAAACTTTTGGTTGAGTTGGTTTCTTGATATGGTATCAGAGCCACCGTAACAAGAGTTCACTAGATATGAGGAGACTCTGTGCTGCATCCACACTTCTTAACCAAAGGGCGCTTGTGTAAGAAGTGTAGGAGTAATAACATATACTCCCTCCGAATCATTTTAGATGTTCCATTTCCTTATTTAGCAAATTCATATCAAATGTCCCATTTCCTTTTTTATCTGTCTTTTTTTACCTAAATACCCCTACTTTTCCAATTTCCAATAACCAACTATCACCTTTACAATTAATTTAATCAATTAAAAAACCCAACTACCACCTTTTTAATAGACCCTACACCACCCTTAATAACCGTGAAAACCCAAATGGGACATCTAAAATGATTCGGAGGGAGTATTATGATATTCGAATATTTGGGGATCTGTGCGGTTGGACACCTAGATAGTTGATATAATTGTATTGATTGGTTTTATGTATATTGTAGGTATCTAATTGGTTCATAAATGCTCGTGTACGTCTATGGAAGCCAATGATTGAAGAGATGTACACAGAAGAACTGAAGGAACAACAACAAAATGATGAAATATCAGAGGAGAAATTACAAGAAAGCAACAAGGAAAACTGCAATAATGAGGCAAATCCATCCATTTTAGATCAAATTTACAATCAAGACAAAACCCATGAACCTAAAACCTACAAAGATCCAAATAATGTTACATTAGAAGGTGGGATTCCCCAAAGAAGCCCCAAAAGACAGAGAAATGATGAAGTTATTGGGTATAACAATGGGACTAATAATGGAGAAATGATGATAAAATTTGGGAATGACAAGCAAGAAAGGGAGAATGAAAATGGGTATGCCCTTATTTCAGGGGGTATGAACTTTTTAGGGGGTAGTGATGAATTGGGAACATACCCAATTGGAGAATTAGGTAGGTTTGATACAGAGGATTTTAGTCCACAACCAAGGTATCTTCATGGGAATGGTATTTCCCTTTCATTAGGACTACCCCCTTGTGATAATCTTTCCATTACTAATCACACAATTCTATCCCAAAATCCGAACATTCAGTTTCGAAGAACGAATGATCAGTTCGGAGCAATGCATAGCCCTTCTGGACACTCGAACGCAGCTGCGTTCGAGTGTGTGGATGTGCAAAACCGGAAAGGGTTTGCTGCTCAGTTGCTACCGGACTTTGTAGCTTAAAAGAAAGATCAGGTAAGAAAGTATTTTTTAGTATATATAGGATTATGATTATTATAGAAGGGTATTGAGAATGTATATTAATTTTGTAGCTTATTTTTATTATATGTGTATGGATCGTAAATAGATTGGAAAGTTATTAGCTTGCATAAGGTTTAATTTCAGTTATAAATGGTAACTCTGGTTTATGTTGCAATAATAAAAAGGTACTTGTATTTACTAATTTGCAAAGAGCCTGTTTGCCGATGAGTGTTAGCTGGAGTTGTTGGTTGGTTAAACCAGCTATAGGTTTGACTAATAAGTTTATTGTTTAAGTTAGCTGTTTTAAAGATGCAATGGTAATTTCTTGAGAGACCGTCTCTTTGAGAGAAGTATCTCAAGTCCAACCATTTAAAGATTAATGTCTACTTACTGTTTTCTTAATACCTATTTTTATTATCTTTAATGCCTACTTTCATTATCTTAAATGTCTACTTACATCATTCTTAATGTACACTCACAGTATTTTAAAAACATATTATGAGCCAATACAATTAGAAATGGTCTCTCAAAGAGAGTGTCTCTCACAAGAATTTGTGGTAAGTTATTTGTTAGCTAGTGGTCGTTTATTAGAGAAAAACTAAGCTAAAAGCCAAAAGTCAATAAAAAAAAGCTACCAATTATTTAACCAAACATTTTTATAAACTACGTCTGTTTGACAAGCTAAAAGTCAAAAGTCAACAAAAGAGCAAAATTGTCGAATACCCCACAATGCATGATCAAGAGCTTTGTGAGGTGATAGTTTGTGATGTCCTTAGAAAATGACTTAAAAAGAGTGGACTAGGGTCAATGTGTAGTGACATGCACATATTTTGTTACTTGTTTGGTAAGTTAGAAATCTGTCAGAAAAAACATGTTCCCTGATGAAAGCTACAATTGTCAAGAAAAAGAAAGAAGGGAATGTGAGTACAATAAACAGAAAATAATAGTTTAGTTTGATCATGATTCATGGCCTGGGTGGCAGATAAATATATACAACAAAATGACAGGAAAATTGACTGTTGCTAATAACTTGCTCCAATTAAGGTTTAAGGTTCGTGCAGTCGTACTCTCTACTGCAGTTGCTGATTGGAGTATTTGGCGGAGAAATGCAAGAACTGCTCGAATCATAATAGAATTTAGAAAATGGGTCTGAGCACCAAATACGCAAGGAGAAGAAGAAGTAGTCCATTAATTAATCTAAAGAAGGTTCACTACTAAAACCAATTACTCTTTGAGTTTATAAAGAAATGCATGCTCTTTTTTTTTTCCGATGTGGAACAACTCACATGTGGGTAACAGATAGGCACTTCAACATATTAAGCTGAAGTAGTTCTCATTATTAATCTCATAGAGTAGAAAATGCTTATTAAGAGATTTAAATTAAAATCTACGTATGGAAAACATGATTACTTTTGTTTAGAATTAACTGCAAACCAAATTATTTTTTTAGGTGAAGGAAATTTTTACTTCCTGTTTAGTAACTGATATTCATCGTTTACGTTTATTTAATTATATTATGGTTAATGTACAAGAAAAATATAGTCAAGTAATTAATATCTTGTTTGAATCGTCTAATCACATATTTTTATCATATTGATTTTTTATAATTTTTAATTATGAATAGTTCAACATGAAAATAATTAATATAACGCATTAAATAGCGTAAAAAGTCAAATGTAGTAAGTATAATAAAACTGATAGTGCTTTTAGGAGAATCAAGAATTATTAGAGTTAGAGTAACTATCATATAATAAAAACAGGGCCCATCGCATCGCATTTCAAAACAAACAAGCCGATATCTCCTGTGTTGTAAAGATGTAAAAAACCGCGTTTGGGAATGCATTAAGGGATATCTTATGAATTCGACCGATATTTAAACGATATGATAACCGCAATAGCCCCAATTACCGTTTCAGCATTCCGTTACCGCGATCATGCCCATTATCGCTTTTTTACACTAAGGTAGGAAACTATAACTTTTCTAAATAAGCTCCTAATTTGGATTCTCATCCTCTCCTTCCACAAAGTGCTCCCGAAAGTATGTATTTTTACTGTAATGGCCACAACATATGAACCAGAATGAAGAAACAATGAAACTTGTTGGGCATGTATACGTAACATATCATAAAGAAATGAAAGGCTGCCTAGCTTGTCGGTGCGTGACTGAGACTTACACTAAGGCTCAGCCGCTGAGCCGCCTAGCTTTTAATTATTAATAATAATCCATCAGAAAAGCATGCATTCATTTATATATTTCCTTTGTATACTAGCTCAATTAGCACCTTTTATCTTTTTAATGTTGAAAATTAGTGAAAAAATTTAGTTGAAAAATAAATAAATAAATAATAAAGATATATAAATAAGGAAAATTTGCTCAAAATAATCCCAACTATCACCCATTGGCAAAAAATAATTCCAACTATCAATTATTTTTTAATAATCCTAACTATTCTCATAATTTGTTGAAAACATACTCACCTTTGTTATCGGCTGGAACATGTAACTTTTCCATTTTTTTTCTTTTTTTACTTAACTGTTCAAAATTAACCCTTCCCCTTCATTTATTAATCAAAAAAGAAAGAAAAAGTGAAAAAGTTACCTGTTGCAGCCGGTTAAAAGGGAGGTGGGTATGTTTTCAACAAATTATGAGAATAGTTGAGATTATTAAAAAATAATTGATAGTTGGAATTATTTTTGTCCAATGAGTGATAGTTGAGATTATTTTGAGCAAATTTTCCTATAAATAATTAAGATAGAGATTAAAAAATTTTGAAAATGGATTAAATAATAAATAGGACTATGATCACAAAATGATAAAAGTCGGTAGGATGGACTAAAATGAAAATAATGCTTAATTAATTCCTCTTTGTCTTTATGAAATTGCCACATTTGTATTTAATAGTAAAATCATTTAAAATCACGTGAATTGAAATATATGGTTAAAGAAAATAGTGAATACATTTTGAAAAAAATAATTAGGCAATATATTAAAACGCAATAAAAGAAGAGAAAAAAAAAGATTCTTTAATGTTTGATGTAGTGGGTCTCTTATCTTATCTCCCTGTATTCACTTTTGTTTAGTTACTTCAATTCCAAAATCATGGGTCACCACTTGATGTTAACATCCATATAATTCTAATCTTTACTTATAGACACTGATATGATGTCAAATAGGTTGGCCGTTGGCATAATGCTTGTTAATTTGATAAAATATCTATGTAACACCCGAATTTCCTCCCGTCCTTTACGGTTTTGGGTATGTAAATGGGGTCGGTAATTCAGGGGCCCTGTAACACCCTTGAATTTCTGGCCCCATTTACGAAACCAAAACCGTAAACGACGGGATGAAATTCAAGTGTTACATTCTATTACTTCCTTTAATGTTTTTTATTGAGTATGCATGACTAAAAATTTTAAAAATTAACATTACAAAAAAAAATTAGATAAATAAAATAAGATTATATGATGAGGTCTTTCGTTATAGGATACTAGATAAATAATCGTGCTTTGCACGGAGATTGAAAAATTATTCTTGATTTAATCACTCACTTGTATAAAAAAATTTCTTTACTATATGTTTTAAACATTATAATTTTTCTTTTAATATTTTCATTATACTATTATTGATCATAAATTGCATTATTTCTTTAATTTTCATTTAAATAGCTAGCATAATTGTTGATTTTGAATCATGTAAATAATAAAATGTTGCAAAAAGGATCCTTTTATTGTCATTAGCTGACAATGGATAAATGGATTATATAAATAATCTATGATTACATGATGAGGTCTTTTGGCAAGAGATCGACTCCAATCTAGACGTCACCAACAATTTTAAAACATGTAATGATAAAGTATTTAGTCAATATTCATCCAAAATCCAAAACTTAATTAAAATATATTCTATCTTGAAGATTGCTTTTAGTATAATAAAGAAATATAATAATATATATTATAAAAGAAAGTATATCACTATTAGTAGTATTCTCAAATGGACAAGATTACACATATAGTGACATTTTAATTATAATATATATTGGAAAAGAATAACATTCATCATCATCATACCCAGACCCTGATCATAGGAGACTATGATCAGAGTCTGGGGGGAAGAACGATGGCAAGCTCATAACCATATAGGAGAGTGCGATCAAAGAGTTCCCTGGCTCGAGAACGGTCTTCTAGAGATTCTAGAGAGAGAAACCTGCAGTTGACAAAAGGATAAAAGCATACGCACAAAACAAAGATAAGATCAAAGATAAAGGTAAAGTGCGATAAAAATGCAGAAAACATTAACGAACGAAAAAAATAACATTATTTGCAATTTAAAAGAGGAATAACGTGAATAGTTTGATGATTGATAAAAACCAAAATATCAACAATGTTATGCTAAGCTATTTGGATAACATTTGTCAAGAAACTAGGAAGATTTGAATTATTTTGGAGATTGCTTCTCCCATAAGGATTCCTCACTATCATTTACTATATGATACACTAGTATTAATGTGACACAACTCAAGTATTAATTAGTGACATTTGTTTGGTATATTATTATTCTATTATTACTATTACTATACACTATATATAATAGAGGATCATGGAGATTAGACATGACTCATGAGATATTTATAGACCCTCTCACTAAAAAAGATATTTTAAAAGAAAAATAATTGTAACTAAGTATGAATTTTTCTTGATTTTTCTATAAGAATATGAGCTATTAATTAATTATAAAAAATTTCAAATTTAAAAGTATTTTTTCATAACATCCTAACTTATTAAACTACATGTTATTATTATAGGTTATTTGTAAAAAAAATCTAATAAAGCAAAAAAATATAATACACCTTCCCTCCCCTGCCACCCAACCACCCAACCACCCTCCTTCCTCCCCTTTTCCTGGCTTATAGATGTTGTTTCAAAGATGGAGGTACTCATGAGTAATCCATTTAGATAACAATATTTATGTTGATGTATTTTAAGGTTATAACGCATATAAATAATCAACACATATATATTTAAATGATATAAATCGACTAAAAGTGAAAGTTATAAACAAGCAAATAAATTGATTTAACGATTATAATTTTAGAGCCTTGGAGAACGAAATAAGCAAGAATCATACTTTTAGACATTTAATTTCTTATGGGAGAAGCATGCATAGGATGATGACATGGCACATAAGGCAAGGCGGACGGGAGGGCATAACATGACTAGTAATATAATGACGCCACGACTCTCCAATCTTATTGCCAATGGACTACACAATAGTGCCTCAGTAACTATTTTATGAAATCGACACGACAAAAATAGACCGCAATCAATGCAAGGCCAGGCACGACCAGTTAATTAATCTCGTCAGTTTCTACTTAATTTTAAGGAAAACCTCGAAACGACCTTTGCGACATGTGTCATGTTATGAGCCGTGGTTTAAAGGTGCCGAGTAACGATTCCGTCGGCTATCTCAAGTTTCCAACTGATTCGGCACGATCCATGACTATTCAACTCGACACAATTGTGTATGTTAGGGAGTAGTGTGACGTGGGGTCCCACAATTAAATATTTTCTACGTTACTCAAAAGTAAAATTAGGTTCATAAAACTTGTGTCTTTAATTTGGACTACTTTTCAATTTAGATCCCTTGCCCTTCTCAAAGTCACTACTAGACAACGGTATTAGGCCCCATTCTAGTAAAGAAGGAAAGAAAGGCAAAAGGGACAAAATAAACTAGTTTTTCAAAAGAATACCTCTATAGATACTATAACACAAAACTTGTGAGAGACGGTATAGACTGGCTCAAAAGTCAAAAATTAAAAGATAAAAATAGCCGGTCTTTCGAAAATCAAAAATAAAAATTTAATTTTGACATTCATTATACGAATTTTTGTAACACTTCGGCCTCTCGGACAGTCGATGACTATTCATGAAGACTGTAGACTGGCCCCACAGACCAACATAAGTCTTTCCAACGCACTTTATCCTCACTCGTGCGCACCTAGGAAACTTCCTAAGAGGTCATCCATCCTAAGATTATTCTCCACTAAGCACGCTTAACTGTGGAGTTCTTAGCAGATATGCTCTCATGAAAAGAAGATGCACCTTGTTGATATGAGTAGTCTATCAATTAATTTTCAAGCTAAATTTGGAGTATTACAATTTTGACCCAAAAGCGATTAATTTTGAATTTTTGACGTTATACTTATCGATTTCTACCTAAATAACTGATGTATTATTCTATAGAAGATTTTCAAACAAATAAATGGTCAATAACATTATCAAAAATGTACTCTTTAATCATTGATCAGTAATAGTGGTACTGCTCTTCCCCAACCGTTTCTGTTCATAATGAACTGGAAAATAATTTTGTAGGTGTATTGTTTGCTTACCCTAGATATGTGAAAGCGGAGGAAGTGTTGATCTCGGGATATTTGGCAGTTGATTTAATGAATGCTCTTTAAAATAATTAGGATTTCATGGTTGCTTTGTTATAAATTTTTTTAATTAATATTTGATCTACAAATATGATAAATTATGATCAATTATAATTTTGCCGATTGAGCCATACATCTCATATTGAGATTTGAGACCATTGCTCGCAAAAGCGACTGATACTGAATTTTATTCCACAATAATTTATTTATTATTTGCAATACATTCTGAGAGTAATATTGTTTTATTATTCTTTTTTTTTTGAGGTATTGTTTTATTATTCTTTAGTTCTAGAAGAAGATAAAAGATATTGATGAATAAATTACCTGAACCACATAATGAGAGAATATGATATGAGTTTGTGATATGTTCTCAAAACAAAAGATATAATATCATTGTAAAAATATAATATATATCAAAATTAAAGAAACGCATCAAAATAATTAAAAAGTACAGTAAAAATAATTAAAAGAACAAAAGAATATAATTCACACGTTTTGAAAATGTTTATTATTAGTGAAGAAAAAAGAAAAATAGTACTTCTAATAAACATGAACGCGTTATACATTTAGGTTTACAATTTATTAATTTAATTTCCTCCGTTCTAGTATACTTGTTGGTTATTACATTTAAGTTTTTACGCAATCTAATGTGTAACTTTGAACATTTATATCTTAAGCTATGCTTACCTAAAAATTATAAAAATTTGATATTATGAAAGTATTCGATTAAACGATTCAAATAAAATGTCACTTGATTATAATTTTTCCAATAAATAGCCGTAATATTTAAAATAAGCATGAAAGATTAATAGTACCTATAATTTTTATGTAATGAGTATTTCAGAACGGATGAAGTAGTGCATTAACTCAACATCTTTTAACTTTAATTAAATCACTTTAAATTTGATATAAAGACAACTTAAATAAAATATACAACTCGTCTTGTATGAGACCGTTTCACCATGAGACGGGTCATATGATAGCTCATTTCTTCAATTAATTATTTTAAGATCATTAGTAATTGTTTTAAGGTTGTAATTGTATCATTCTAAGAATATAAAAATAATTATATTGAAATAATAAGTAAAAACATTATAAGTATTTTAAGACAAAAATATATATTGGACCAATCCAATAGAAATAACCTCATCATTAAACCCTCTCATTTAAAATTAATATAAAATATATAATAATTACATATATTTACATACTTCCTCTATTCCATAATACTTGCTACTGAGTGTGATATGTTGTGTGGAAAAATATCATTATCAGTAGCAAGTATTATGGTAACGGAGGAAGTACAACCTAACGTTGGATCATAATCCACCATACAAAAGTATTATGTTAAAGTCAATAATAAATAGTCAATAGTCAACATATCTTTTATAATTTAATATTATTCCATTGACTGAAATATTGTTTAATTTTCTACTCCTATATTGATGAGTCAATGTCAAGAATTATGTAATGAGTACTACAGTTAGGTTATTTTCTTATCTGCAAAAGTACTCTTAACTCTTTTTGAGAGGTTAAATATTCCACAAATTTTTGCTATAATATACGAAAAAATATGCGCCAACCTATTAGATAAATGAGTAAATAATAATTATGTCAGTCATTGGGCTGGACTATTGAGAGACCCGTCTATGCCATAGACGACCTTCTGTCAATATTCCTAGTCCTCTACTAATGGTGATGGATCATCCCACTTAGGTAAAAGAACATTATTATACTTTATTTGAATAGAATAACATATTGAAATCAATGAAAAAGAAATGATTTAGATATATTTAGTTATTTTTGTTTTGATAACAAATTTTGAAGAAATGAGTTCAGAAAAAAGATATTTGAAGCGATTTATACCTTTTATATTGTTGATGAAATTTATTTTCTGTAAGTGAAAATATTTAAAATTAAAATTAATTTTCTCAACTCTATCGCTCTCTATTTTTCTTTTCTTTAAAATTTTTTTCTATCCAAACATAGCATACATCGTCAAACTATAATATGGAGTATATGCTTTCACTTCATGGGTGGTGTTGCTAAGGAATAAGATAAAGTTAAATTAAAAAGAGTGGATGAATTTATGAATGAACTTATACTCTTTTATTATTAAAGGTTTGAAAAGGATTGTGTGGATAAATGGTGAAGATTCTTTAGCATGCATCTTTTTGTCTTTGTGTTAGTTTATGTCTAAATCAAAACAAATGTATAATCATGAGTTTCCTTTTCCATTTTTGTAAAAAAGTTTTTTACCATCATCTTCTTTTTCCTTATAAAGTAGGGTTGGTTTGGTAACTATTCATTTCTAATATTTAATAATTTAACAATTCAATATTACTAAATACTCAGCATTTATAGATAAGCACTTTTGATGAATCATAAATGAGAATTAGGATCCATTACAAAATTCAATGGTCATAATTGCTTGATTTTGTTTTAATGGGAGGAAATTATGATATTTTATTTTTTATTCTAAAATATGTGTCAATTATAGCCATTGGATATTGTAATGGATCCTCCATTACATTTTAGTAATGGAGAGGATCCTAATTCCATAAATGAAAAACAAAACCACCCATCAATATTCTCTATACTTTTTTTTTTTGAAGAACAGTATTCTCTACACTTCAAACACTCGCCATCAAGGCCGATTCGAACTCATCGGCTTATATTAATGGGATAGCAATGATAAATGATTGCTTGGTAACTTTTATTGAAATTGATTGATGTGTTTTTTTAATATTTCAAATGGTCTTATTCTCGTGAGTTTCATAATGTGAAAACTTGTCAAAATAGATTATCAAATGTTGTTTTATAAATATTTATGATATTTTTTAAAAAAATTAAAGAATTATTTTTGTATCAATTGTGAATCCGCCAATATGTAGTACTATTTTCTAACACATCAGCAAGCATGTACGTTTGCTGGTTGTAAAAGATTGAAAAAAATAAGCTTATTACAAAAAAAATCCGTAAAATAAACTTTTGAAATTTTAATTTCACAAATAACCATTTTTGTGTTTGAGGCTAGTATATATTTGCTGTAACTAACAACGAACAAAAAATTGGTCAAAATTCTTTTTTGCTATTGCTAACAGCGAACGAAAAGGAGACAATCTTATAACGTTAAAAAGGACAAAAAATTAAAACATGTTTGTTCATTATTAGCTACAACGAACAAAGAATTTTGACTTTTTTAACTAGTTTCTTCATTTGTTGTTAGAAAAAGTGAATAAATCCGACTTTAACTTTGACATGAAGACGCTTATTTAAGAAAATAAAATTCCCCAACACTTATTCACAAATTGTTGTGAGAGACAGTCTTTCCGAGTTCCGAGAAACACATTAGATATATGGACTAAATACCCCAATTAATACAAATTAAAATGAAATGATACGAATGTGAACATCTTGTTTTAAGATCATTTATTTGAAAGTCAGTTTCTCACAAGAATAGCGGAAACACTTTTTGGGAAATTTTTATATAATAAACATATTTTTTTCAATTTTTCGCTTGTTGTGTGATGAGGGTTTGAGGCCTCTCAATGATGAGGAAGTTTGTAAGATCCAATCCGGGTTTGCAATGGGCCCAATGACCGGTATGGTTTGTAGAATTTCCTCCTCAGCCTCTTCCCTTAGTAAAAGTTAAATTATTATAAGCTCAAACACAGAAAATTGAGAAAAGATAAACTTTCTATAAAAAATTCTAAAATTAGTTTTGGAAAAATATAATTTCCAAAATATTTGCCTCCGTGTCCAAGCTTAAGATCAGAGTTTGTTCGCTGTTACTAACAAACAGCGAACAAGAGGAAAAAATTTACCTTGTTCATTGTTACTAACATCGAACAAAAGGACGACAAAGTCAACGAATGTCAGTTAGCTGTTGAATAGAGAACAACATGTAATTTATTTTTTCGTTTATACGTTATAATAATGTCTTTCTTTTGCTCAAGGTTAGTGACAACAAATAAAATAAATTATTTTCTCTTGTTAGCTGTTAGCCTGTTACTAACAGCAAATAAACTTGGACCTTAGGCTCGCAAAGACGCTTATTTTGAAAACTAAAAGTTTTTACACTATGTTTGGATAGCAAGTTTGGAAGGAAAAGAAAGGGAGGGAAGGGGAGGGGAGGGAAGGGAAAGGAAGGGAAGAGAAATGAAAGGAAATTAGCTCTTGTTTGTCTAGGAGGGAATGGAAGAGAAAGGAAGGGAAATTGTGTTTTCCTTTTAAATCTTTCCACTTTAGAAAGGATTACAACCCTTACAAAATTTATCCACATTTTCCTTTCAATTCCCTCCCCTCCAAATCCCTTCCCTCCCATTTTGCTATCCAAACAAGGAATTCTTCTTCCCTTCAAATCCCTTCCTTTCCTTTCCCTCCATTTCCTTCTATCCAAACACACCTGTTTCTGCGAAGAAACTTGAGTTGATATTACTGCTGGTATTCACCTGAAGAGGTAGTGATGAAGGAGCTGATTCGCCTTGTTGTAGGTCTTGTGCGGTTTCGTCTGTAGTTGTGACCTGCACACAGGTTAGCCTAACCCGGGATGTGATCTCCCGGAAGGGCACTCCGACGCTCAAGTCAATAAGCAGAAATAATAATATGATCGATAGATGAAAAGTAAAGATTCGGAAGTGTAAAGGTTATGAAAGATGATGGTTTCGGATGAATAGGGAGATCACGGGATTTGTGTTTGAGTGTAGTGTAATGAATTGGTATGAGATTACCAGGTTAGATGATAAATAAATCAGAAATTCTCCTGTTTATACTTGAAGAATGAGTATTTTTAGGAGATAGTGGGGTAATAGGATAATGGGAGATCATGGGAAGGTGGTGGCTATTTTTAGAATGTTGACAGTTATTTACTTGGAGACCAAGCAAGGTAGTTTAAGAAATCAGGAAGTCAAAGTCAATAAATAATAAGGAGGGTAGGAAGGTCATTAATGATAATAAATTAATAAAATAAATAACATAAATAAATACTACCGTGACATTTAGCCCCACGCATGAAGGATGATGTAAGTGGAGAGCCCCAACGACATGAGACATCTTTCTTTGTGCGGAAAGATCGGTCTTGTAAGAGCTCATTCAAATGCTCATGGAATTCAATGCTCCTGAAATTGAATGTTTCTTCTAACAAAATATGAAAATTGAGCTCGCAAGCTTCGGATCGACTATTCACACGTCGAAATCGGAGTTGTAACGAAAAAGTTATGATGAATTCAAGAATCAAGATAGCTATGTGAGTAACACACCAAGTCGCAAAATGCAAACGAAAGGAATCGAAACCGCGACCTGTACTTCAAAGAAAGGAAGCCTTCACCAGCTGAGCTACCCCATCCGTATGATCTGGATGGGCGTGTAGCCTAGTAAACTTACTTAGAAAATTTTAAAGCCCAACAGCAAAATGAAGACGCGGATGTTCGATCCCGCGACTTTGAAAGCTGAACACGAGTCTCTGACCAACTGAGACAGTTTTGCCGTGACTTTTACATTCCGCGGATGTTTTATATTTTAACTTTCAAACCGCATTACTCTAATACTTTGATGTCACGGAATTTCCATGACTTAGAAAATGTTTTGATTTGTATGCCATAAGGGGAGTCCGACTTATCTACTATGCGGATTACTCTTTTCTTTTTTCTTTTTTTTTTTTTTGTATTAGATACCGCGGACTTGAATTTGCTGACCCCCATACAAGTACGAATGACTTAAAATATGAATAATTGATGACGCGGATTATACTTAGAATTTTTCTCCATTTTTCAGTGAAGGACCCAAAAAGGGAGCCCAACTTTTCGATGTCACGGAAAAATAATATCACATTCCGCGGGATATGGGCTACACAAGCCGCAGCTTCTGTTTGAGACCAACACTTTGAAAGATTTTGATTTGGAGTTCCTTTATAAGGACCCGAATTATCCATGCCGCGGCTTCAGTATAATGTTTTCAAAATACCGATTTGAAAATATCGACTTGAAATCCACAAAAGGGAATCCGTCTTATCTATGCCGCGACATCCTTTGACCAATGATTCCGCGGCTCTTCATAATGAATAAGATAACTTAGAAAAAATCTTCATTTAAGGACCCATTTTAAGGGTCCGACTTATCCACATCGCGGAACAACAATATCACATTCCGCGGAAGTGTGAAAAGTTTTCTAATGACTTAGAAAAATTTTCATCTAGACTCCTTACCTAGGAGTCCGACTTATCCATGTCGCGACATGGGAGCTCTTCACCTGAGGGATTTTAACTTAGACAATTCTGCTTGAAAGAAGTCTTCTTGGGGGTCCGTATTATCTATCCCACGGAAGAATAGAAATTTCTTCTTTCACTTGATGAAGTCGCGGCATAGGAGGAGGTTATGGATCCTATGCCAATGCCGCGGAAAACTATAACGCAAGACATGCCGCGGTTTCAAGAATCTCAAACACTTGGAGAATTTAACATAAGGGAGCCCCGATAGGGGGTCCGACTTATCGACTTCACGACCAGAAGAAATTTAATATTTCCTTGAGAATGTCGCGACAAAAGAAGGATGTTGCACCTATTCTGATGTCGCGGAACACTTCATACCACGGTGATTTAAGCACAATACTCCGCGGCTTGGTGTGGGAGGTAAGAAGGCTTTTTAACTTAGAAAATTTTTCATCCAGGACACCCAAATGGGGGTTTAACTTTTCAATGCCGCGGCATATATAGATGAATGAAGGTCTACCAATGATGACGCGGTATGAGAGGGTTTTGTCTTTTAACCTCTATATACCGTGGTATAGAACAGTTGATCATAACTTAGCCAAATTTTCAAAATTTGGGCACTCAAAGGGGGTCCGTCTTATCGACCCTACAACAAGGGTATAAATTCCTTTGGGAGGCATTCTATCATCTGAATGTCGCGACATATAATGATAAGAACAAGTGAAAAATATCCCTTTCAATACTTAGACAAATCCTTGCTACCCACTCCTTTCTTAGGAGTCCGAATGATCGATATCACGGCAAAGTTGATTGTGATGTTGAAGTGTATTTGATGTCGCGACATGATTAAAGAGCATATAGCAGCTATAATACTTAGAATAAATTTAGAAATTTGCATACCTCAAGGAGTCCGACTTATTAATGTCACCGCAAGCACCAATCAAGATGTCGCGGTATAATATAATGCTGTTGTGACTTGTCTTTGACTTAGCCAAATTTCTACGAATTTGAGCGCTCAAGGGTGTCCGACTTATCGATCCTACTACCATGATCAAATGAGTCCCTTCAAAGGCAACTTAGATCTTCTGGATGTTGTGACATATCATGTCTTATCTTAGCCTCTATGCCGTGTTATCTAAAAGAGGTGTCGCCATATCGATGATAAGGACAAGATAGACTGATCTCCTCCATACTTAGACAAAATTTTCCAATTCACTCCCCATTTTGGGGAGTCCGACTTATCAATGTTACGGCAGTGGTAGCCACATCGATGATAAGAATAGGTAAAATGAGGCTTCTTGATACTTAGAATATTTTTGCTTCCATTGGATGCTTTGGAGGGTCCGACTTATCTATGTGGCGGCAAGATGCAAGATTTTCCCATACATAGAATATTTTACTTAGAAGTTGTTTCTTATAAAAACGAGGGTCGAATCACTTCACCTTGTGATGATACGGGCATGAAACATAATTCAGACAAATTAGCCCCAAGATACACATAGGGCTAAAAAGGGGGTCCGACTTATGGATGTTGCGGACAACTTATGATTCGTATGATACATACTTAGACAAAAGTGAACTTCAATGAGGATTTTGACTCAATATTGAGTTCGACTTTATGATCTAAAAGATTCTAACAATGATATAGCTTATCAACTCCTTTGATAAATTCACCCTCAACTACAAGGGGTTAAAGGTAAAAGGGTTGAGTTTATTTGACCCTATAACGTAAGCCCCACACATGAAGAGTGATAGAGGAAGAAACTTAAATGTAATAAAAGCATCAGTCTTTATGCGGAAAAGAATCATACCTCGGTAGGCACATTGTGGAAGCCCCATGAAGTATTAGTATTTTGCATTTGAGCAACTTATGATGATACAACCTTGGAGCAACATATGATGATCCGGAATTTGAACTTGAATGATGATTTGGCCTAGCAGTCATTCACCTAGGACTTCTTGATAAGGAATCATACTAAGTGAATCCTTCGAAAGAATTGATGAATATTCAGATCGGACATAGGTCCGCTTTGCCCAGCCGTCAATCACCCGGGACTTATGATAAGGAATCATACTAAGTGAATCCTTTAAAAGAATAGATAAATATTCGGATCGGACATAGGTCCGCTTTGCCCAGCCGTCAATCACCCGGGACTTATGATAAGGATTTGAATTTCCTTTGAAAATTGGATTTAGCGTGATTTGCAACCCAGAATACAAAGTATCATGATGATACAAGAATAAAATCAAACTAAGTTGAAAATAGAAGTATTATGATGATACGTACAACTGAAGACATAGATGATACAGAAAACTAATGAATTCACTACTTGGTGAACAAACAAACAACTAATCGATGATGTCGCGGGTATCATTAGAATTATCTTTCCTTTCTTCATCTCTGGGAGATTTATGCCTCGGACGGTATGGCCTTCTCTCATTATCACTGCGAGAGCCATACTCCTTCCGATTCAAGAACCTTTCCAGTTTCCCTTCCCCGGCAAGTTGATGCAAGATTCGTTTGAGTTCGCGACATTGTGACAAAGTATGCCCATATTCTTTGTGATAGTCACACCACAAGTTATAATTACGGCGATCAGAAGGGGTAGTAGTAGGTGGCGGATCCGGGAGTTCATTTCGAATAGCGTAGAATATGTCTATTCTACTTCTATTAAACAAGGGATCATTTCCTTTGTCTCTCAAATTCCTTGTCCGTGGTTCTTCTTCCGTGACATAAACGTGTCTTGATCTAAGAGACCCCATCTCGGAAGGGGGACCTTGATGATGAGGAGGGTAACCTCTTTCCCTACTAGACGAATGGTTCTGCCCCTGATCCCGCTTATCATGCTTCCGCTTCTTGGAATCATGTGCCTGACATATATCAGAGGCGGTTACAAAATTTTGGCATTGTCTCATCGCCTCCGCATACGTCTTCACTTGACTCTCAACTAGCTGGAACTTTAATTTAGGAGTTCGCATTCCGTTTATTAAGGCGTTAAGGGCGACGGACTCTTCTAAGTCTGTCACTTCCAAAACAGCCTCTTGGAATCTTTTAAGGTAGGAGGAGACAGTTTCCCCTTCATGTTGCATAATACTTAATAGGTGGAAGTTAGACTTCTCTTGTCTCTTGGAAGCCACAAAATGACTTACAAACTTAGTCTCCAGTTGGGCAAAGGTGTGAATGCTTCCAACTGGAAGCGATGTGTACCAAATCAAAGCAATGCCACTAAGAGTAGTAGGGAAGAACTTACACAACAAATCTGGATTTGTAGTATACAACAACATTAGATTCTTGTATGCCACGATATGTTCTTCCGGGCACTTTGTTCCATCAAATGGAGTCATGTTAGGGACTTTAATCTTGGATGGATTAGGAGTAGCTAATATCTCGACGGATAATGGAGAATTCAGCAACATAGGGGCCTCTTGCGGGCCGCCTTGGCTAAAATCATCCCATGGAGGCCTGATGGGGCTAATTGGGCGGCTAGACCCAGAAAGCTGCGACATCTTCCTCTCCTCCCGTTTCTTGTCAATAAAAGATTGAACACTTTGTGATTGTAGAGCTCTCTTTTCATCTAGGTGTTTTCTGGCATCTTGAGTCTCGGACTTAGACTCCCCTTGTTCTTCCATCTTACTTAAACTTTTTCGGAGTTTGGCTCTTTCCCTTCTTTTTTTGTTCCTATTACTTGACCGTGACATCTTCGTGTTCCCATCATCAGATTTTTGGGAATTTGAGACATCTTTGGTGGGTTCAATTCGTTCTTTAAGATTGTTGATTTCATTTGCCATGTCGGCCAACACCTGCTGATAGGGAGTAGCGGCATTGGCACTGACAATGGCACGAAGTTGTTCAGTGAAGGTAGTAGTGAGATTCTGTGCCAGCATGTCCAGATCACGGCGAGTCAAGACTTGATTGTTGTCCTGACCCGCAAAAGAATCTGTATCTGTGCTGTGCACGGTAGCGGTTTGTGTAGGATTTCTTTTGGGAGCCATGGCTTTTTGTAACTCTCCCCACAGACGGCGCCAAACTGTTTCTGCGAAGAAACTTGAGTTGATATTACTGCTGGTATTCACCTGAAGAGGTAGTGATGAAGGAGCTGATTCGCCTTGTTGTAGGTCTTGTGCGGTTTCGTCTGTAGTTGTGACCTGCACACAGGTTAGCCTAACCCGGGATGTGATCTCCCGGAAGGGCACTCCGACGCTCAAGTCAATAAGCAGAAATAATAATATGATCGATAGATGAAAAGTAAAGATTCGGAAGTGTAAAGGTTATGAAAGATGATGGTTTCGGATGAATAGGGAGATCACGGGATTTGTGTTTGAGTGTAGTGTAATGAATTGGTATGAGATTACCAGGTTAGATGATAAATAAATCAGAAATTCTCCTGTTTATACTTGAAGAATGAGTATTTTTAGGAGATAGTGGGGTAATAGGATAATGGGAGATCATGGGAAGGTGGTGGCTATTTTTAGAATGTTGACAGTTATTTACTTGGAGACCAAGCAAGGTAGTTTAAGAAATCAGGAAGTCAAAGTCAATAAATAATAAGGAGGGTAGGAAGGTCATTAATGATAATAAATTAATAAAATAAATAACATAAATAAATACTACCGTGACAACACCCTTAAAGATTATTTTGGGAATTTTTTTAAGAAAAAAAAGTTTAATTCATTCTATTTTCCTTCAAATTCAAGCATAGTCTATCAAACCTCAAATCTTTGAACTATTTTGAGCCATGTACTATATTCAGCCCATTTTTTCCCTTAGGTCCAGCTTGGATTCCGAATACTAGAAGGTAATACATTATCAGGCATTAATTCTAGGCATTTTATATATTTTTTTTTTGAAAATAATTCTAGGCATTTTATTTGCCTGGAATATAACTTTTTACAAGATTTACTCTATTTTACTTCAAAATATAAGGGTAATATTTTCCCTAAACTCCCTGGAGTAAATATTCCTGAAAAAATAGATTGTTATTACTTCTTATAGAAAAAAAAACATTATTACTAATACTTTTTTGTGTTAAACATTGTTATCTTTGAACATCATATTCATCAAACAATAAAATTTGACATCCAATTTTTAGTGGCTAGGGTGATAGCGGTTCTATCGTCTCTTGATATGTGTAAGTTGTTCGATCGTATTTAGGTGCCCCATAAATATATGCACTTCAAATATTATTAGTCGATTTCAATTTACATTATCTTGGGACTATGGATGTGCAACTGGCTAGATATTGGTCGGGTCAAGCTTAGTAGAAACGCGCCGAGCTGAGCCGCGACTTACCAAATAGAAATTGGGTTCTAACTGGGTTGGGCCATAAGTTTTTTTTATTAGGTACTTTTTGGAAAAAAATTTATTAGATAATTTGACAATTTTTCCAAAATAAATAAGACCGCGAAAATTAGTGTGTATTTTTGCTATGCTCTTGTGACACAATGTGCTAGCTCATATGTCTTTTGAATTCATATTCGCTTAAAATGGCAAAATCATAAATAGCCAATTTATTATTTCGATTTGTAATTTACGAGAAGATTAGAGTCTCTAATTTTTTAATCATGATATTCTAATCAAATTCGATATCCAATGGTGGCTATGATATCTGGTGAATTTGCTATATGTTGTACTTGTCTAGATTGTCCAGATTCATTCAAATCAAATTCTCTATTCAAGCAACCTCTACACGTAAAATATCAAGAAATATTTTTAAAAATACAATAATTATGAAGACATTATCTTTGAATTTATCGTCTCCCTCCAATTATTTTTCAATCATATAACAGTAAAATTTCAAACTGCCTAAAAAATTACATTCAGTTAATTACCACAGATAATTTGTAACACTAAAAAGAAATGTTTAGCAATGTTCCAATCGTGTGAGTGTTAGAATATGTCTTGAGGCCTCAACCATAAGCTTAAGATAATTAAAAAGAAAATCATAGTAGTATCTTACGGACAGAGGAATAACAATTAAGCTAAACCCATGGACAAATCACTGCTAATGAAATAGGGAGTAGAATTCAAGATCATTTTTATTGTGTGTTTAATTCCTGAGAGACCGTCTATGTTATAGATGACACTCTCAGCAGCCCAACTCATAAACAAATTTAGTTTTCTATTATGGCGTGAAAAATTGCCTAATTCTTTGTTTTGAGTTATGGACTGACCTATTTACACCCGTTTATGCTATAGACAGTCTATAGGAAGATTTTGTGTTTTACATTTTAAGTAGTTTGATCCACTAGTTTTAAGATATCTATACTAAAATAATAGATTAATTATATACAAGACTTTTAATTATGTGGACATTGTAGCACAAATTCAAGTCAAAAATTGTACAAGTCAATATTCATGGACAAATGAATAGATTTCCCTATGTCCACAAAGAGTTGGCCTAATCACTTGTAAGGGATTACAATACAAAGTCTAGGCACACATTTAGTCAAATCTTAGGTTCGCAATACAACTTCACATGAACTAACCCAAGAAAAAAAATGCAAAATTTAAACTTAGCAAACCTTTCTAGAATGTAGAATCTATATAGGATTCAAAGCTCCATAAAACTAAAGCACATGAAACTCAACAAATATAGAGTTGACCTCATTTGTATCGTGTTATTTTTTTTGAATTCAAGTAACATATTCAGGAATAAAGTATTAATAAATAGTTAGGAATGACGGATTATGCAGTAAATAAGGGTTATGATATCCTCCAAGCAAAAAACCATTGTGCACTTGAGAAGGGATTTATTAGGCAATCATCTTATATAAATACCAACTTGGGCATCGGAGAAGTTCCATAGAAAACCATTTCAAACACTCCTAAGCTCTTTTTGATTGTGCAGGTATAGTACGTACCACTTTAAAGAGGGGTCAACATTGGCTAGATAACAAAAACAAAACCCCATAATCCAAGAAATATTCCTTGCTTATTGACACGAATATAGATTAATCCTAACTTAGTCATTAATTAATGGGAATATTACTTTAAAAACTCCCAACTATTCGCGGTTTAAATATAAAACTCCAAACTATTAATTATTATTCAAAACTCCCAACTATAGGCCCATCTTAAATATAAAGCACCGATTCATTTTATAACATGTTTTAACTGGTTACCTTTTGTTGAAATAGGAGGGTACGTGAAGGGTCGTGTAAGGTCAAAGGAAGTGAGGTAATTAATTAGTTTGCTCATGTGCTTAAACTTATTTGCTGATCATGTGCTCGAACGAGCGATTTAGATGCCCAAACGAGTTAGTATTCAGCGATTGTCTTTTTTTACTTTTACGAATTTAATCATAAATAAAAAATTCTTCACTTTTAAAAATTTTAATTTAACTTATTTTATTAAAATTGCATGCTATAAATAAGTTCCGAAAATACTCGCTTGAAAGCTCAATTACTCCCTAAGAATTAAAGTGGAGTAGCTAGTACCTATCCATGGTATCATTTTGCAACGGAACAAGTTCACTAAAATCTACTCCCTCGTATTCACTATTATTGCCCAATTTAATTTTTGCACATTTACCAATGCATTATTTCAATCTTAAATATCTCTGATTCTGTTCGGGTCAATTATAAAAGTTGATATTAATAAAATGTATATTATGTCAAGGAACCAACTCAACCAAAAGCTTAAGCTGATGGTTGAGGCCCAAAGATATGTTATATACTCTAACATGCCCCCTCACACGAGAGCCCTTTGGGCTAGAAGTGTGGATGCAGCACATGCCTTCCTCATACATGGCGCTAAATTTTCCACTTTAAATGAGGAGTGGTTGAGATTCGAACCTGTGACCTCTTGTCACTCTGGCATCTGATACCATGTCAAGGAACCAACTCAACCAAAAGCTTAAGCTGATGGTTGAGGCCCCAAGATATGTTATATACTCTAACATATTAAACAAATCAAACAAGATTTCAATGGACCATGTTTTAACTTATAGATTAAGAACCAAACTCTTATTAAAAGTGATTGATGAAAAATGTGACATTAAAAGTGAATATACTTCCTCCGTTCCATAATACTTGCTACATTTCACTTTTTTACGCAATTCAATGCACAACTTTGATCATTAATATCTTAAACTACACTTATATAAAATTATAAAAATTTAATATTATGAAAGTATACGATTAGACGATTCAAACAAGACCCCACTTGATTATATTTTTACTTACACATTAGTCGCAATATGTAAAGTAAGCTTAAACGATAAATAATGCATAAAATCGAAATGCAGCGAGTATTTCAGATAGATGAGATTATTAAAGGATAGTGGTTTTACAGCCTTAAAAAAGGTGGTAACGCCATTACCTATCAATGTGAAACTTTCAACATAGGAAGGAGTTCTGCTATAAGATTCTATCGTACAACTATTTTTAATGTGTATCAACTTTAAAAATATTAAAAGATTAAGTATTAATATTTTTCTTGATAAGTACAATTATTATTAAATAAATACTATTACTATTAGATAGGTGCACAAGAAAAGCAATGTAAATCAAATCTAAACAAAACTTTTAGTTGTAAGAAAACTTAATTTGATGACGAGCAACTCTAGGTTAACAACTGTTATTTGCCAACTTGACAAAAATTTTAGTGGTAACCCTGAAGTTTTGGATTTTCCACGTGGTAACCAAAACGTTTTAACAATCCACGCGGTAACCCTGAGGTTTACGTAATTGTACCATTGTGACCTTTTTTCCACATAAAAACATTAGTAAACGTTAATTTTGAAGATTTATGGATGTTGTATGCCTATTTATGCGACTCATCATTTCTAACAATCCACGCGGTAACCCTGAGGTTTACGTAATTGTACCATCGTGACCTTTTTTCCACATAAAAACATTAGTAAACGTTAATTTTGAAGATTTATGGATGTTGTATGCCTATTTATGCGACTCATCATTTCTAACAATCCACGCGGTAACCCTGAGGTTTATGTAATTGTACCATCATGACCTTTTTTCCTCATAAAAACATTAGTAAACGTTAATTTTGAAGATTTATGGATGTTGTATGCCTATTTATGCGACTCATCATTTCAAATGCCATCAGTTTCATTCTTTTTTCCCAAAACATAAACCTCAACTCTACCATCTTTCATCAAAATCATATTTTTTTTCCTCTAAATCTAAAGATTGTATCGTTTGTGATGATATTTGCAATGGTGAGTCGCATAGATAGGTGTACAAGAACTTTAAACCTTTGAAATTAATGTTTCCTAACGTTTTGATAACATATTATGTGCAAAAAGGTCATGGTGGAACAATTTGGTAAGCCTCGGGATTACCATGTGGATTTTTAAAAGTTTTGGTTACCACGTAGAAAACTCAAAACCTCAGAGTAACCACGTGGAAATTCCTTATTTTTAATTTTTAATTTATCTTTTCGTATTTTACTTATTTTATTCATAAATATTTTTTTTTATGATGATTCACAAATTACGACTAGAATCTTGTATATAATGACTAACACAAAGTCTGACCTTTTGTACACTCAGTCAATTCATGCAAAGTTCAAGACACTCTCATTGGTCTACCCCTTTAAGGCACACTCTTATTTTCCACCTGTGCACAATAAAAAAGTTGGCCAAGTGGGATGCATTTGGTCAATAAATGCCAACGTGTTTTAATTACTAGCCAACTATAAATTTTTCTATATTTAATTTTCTAAGACATTCCACGCCGAAATAAAAGAAATACCTTACCCTTGCTCCACTCAACTAACCTATTTTTTTTAAAAAAAATTTAAGTTTGTTTTAATAAATATTTCGTTTTTATTTTGGACATGATATTATTATTTTTACTCTTAATTTGATCTCTCGTATGTATTTCTTAATAGCACACAACTTTAACTAATTAATCAAAGACATTTTATTTTTTGTCAATATTTTTTTTTACCTAAATACCCTCACTTTTACTACTCTCAAAACCCAACTACCACTTTTACCCCACTTTCCAATTTTCAATACCTCAACTACCACCTTTATAATTAATTTAATCAATTAAAATACTCAACTACCATCTTTTTAGTGGACCTTACACCATCTTAATAACCGTGAAAACCCAAATAAGACATCTAAAATGATTCAGATGGAGTATAAGATGAACAAATAATATGTAAAATGTGTAAAAAAAAGAATTAAAAATATGTAAAGTCAAAAACGAATTAAAACAGAAAATAAATGTTGTAAAAACCATAAAACAGTGCATTAAAGAGTCCGCAGAAATTGGTAAATAACGTGGGCATGCATACCACACAAATCACAAATTCACAATACACAACTGAATGAGGTACATGCTTACCTATGGCTATGGGTTACCTTCCCTAATTCATCACTCATGACTCATCAAATCTATCCTATAAATTTCATACAACTGTATACTCCCTTCGAATCATTTTAGACGACCCATTTTTTTATTTGGTAAATTTATATTAATTGTCTTATTTTCTTTTCTGTCTATCTTTTTTTACCTGAATACCTCCACTTTTATTACTCCCAATACTCAACTACCACCTTTACAATTAATTTAATCACTTAAAATACTTATCTACCACCTTTTTGATGGAACTCACACCACCGTTAATAACCGTGAAAACACAAATGAGACATCTAAAATAATTCGGAGGGAGTATGATGATATCGTAAATATTGGGTTGCTTGATTAACCCTAGCATATTTTCGTTAATTACAAAATAATTTTTCAACCAAACATTTTTCGATGATAAATACAAATTTTGATTAATTTTCTTTGGAAATTGAGTTTTCTCTCGGTTGCAGCAAGTATCATTTTCCTATATAAGGTCGCGGGTTAAATTCTCACGTAGTCGTTTCCCTGGTCTATTCCGTAATAGAAACAGAGAACATGTAAAAAATTAAACCAACTTTTGCTCAATCTATTGAAAATATACCCAATTTTTGTTTATTTTAAATAAATTTACCTCTTTGTTATAACTAGTGAAAATAAATCGATCAAACTATTGTTTCATATAATTGATTGACTTACAAAGAAGTTTGAAGGTGGTTATAAATAGAAGAAGGAATTATTTTTAACTAATATACCTACTATGAGGAATATATAAGGTCGCGGGTTAAATTCTCACGTACTCGTTTCCCATGTTTAAAGGAAGGGAAAAGATTAGAAGGGAAAATATTGGCAAATTTTGCTCTGAACAACTCTTTTAAAGTTGAAATATTTGGAGGAAAAACTTTATTTTGTTTTACATTTTTTTCTTTTTTTGAGATTTAGAGCATGTAGAACTATATCCAAAGGCTTAAGATATGTACCAAAGCCTACCAAAGCCTAGACTAAGCAAAGACGTAACAATGGAACCAAAATGGCACTGCTCGACCACCTGCTCGTTCGAGCAAATAGGTCCTTGTTCGAGCATGCTGTGTTTTGTCAGGTAATGTGTTTCAAAACATTCTATTTTCGAGTTAGAAAGTTTTTGGAAGTTGTTTTGGTTCATGCTCGTTCAAGCACATTGAAACAGACCATTAGTTCGTGAAACTTAACTTTGTTTCATGGAGTAAAGTGTTGTTATGTATAGATATTTTACATCATAATTAAATGATGATCATCAGTTATTGGTTTGGATAAATTTATGTTATTTCAACTCTATAAATAAGACTGAGTACATGGAAATCACTTCACATCTTAGAAGTCATCAAATCTGTCATTTTTATCCCATTCTCTTGAAACATAGAAGAGAGATTAACTCTTTTATTATTTTCTGATTTTTATCTCTACAAAACACATAATCATTTAGTTTAATCGATTCGTACTAATGGGTTGATGTGATTGATTGTATTTCTGTGTGAATTTTCGGTCTCATAACCCAAGTACCTTTGTGGGGGGGGGGGGGGGGGGGGGGAGATATCACAAAAGAAAAGCTTGTAGGCGCCTTCTATCAATATCAAGACTTCAATCTGATGACGCTTTCGTCACAAACTAATCTTCATTACGATATTTTCATTCAGTTGGTGATTCATACAATGAAGGAGTTCGTTGTCATACACAAATTAAAGGAAACACTACAAACATCATCTTGTATTTGTAATTTATTTTACGCTTTATCATTCATAACATTCTTTACTTTCTTTGTAAAGAAATAAGATTCACTCTTCCTCCTTAAGTCTTTTTCCTTTCCCATCATTTCTTTTCTTTTCCTTCATTTTGTTTCTCTTTTAATTTGTAATCCCGATAGAATAATGTCAAATTTTTCAATAACGTGATAGTATCCATTTGCAAAAACATTAATATATTCGAAAATATATTACTCCCTCAGCTTCCTTTTTATTTTTCCATTTTACTTTTTGTACGCATTTCAAAGTAAATTTTGAGCATCGATTATGCATTACAAAATTGTAAAAATTATAATATTAAAATTATTTGCATCAAGACGAATTTAACAAGATCCCAAAATGAAGGAGTATATATTCTAGAATTTACATTTGCATTAAATAAAACCTCTAAATAAGAAATTTTATTACAACCATATTTTAAATAGACTAAGTTGCAAACCTTGACGAATAAGTGTAGTATATACTTCTATGTTCTAGTGTATTTTAAGAAATGAGGCTTTTCCAGATAAGTTGTATGGACAATTAATTAGTATTGGGTTTTTAGGCATGTGGTAGACTTGTCCACTAAATTAGGTGTACTCTTCCTGTCTTACTATCTTATTAAATTGGGTTTTTAGGCAATAAGTGTATTTTGTTTATTTATAGGTGTAACTTTACAAATCCAAAAATTATAAAAAGTTAATATAATGAAAGAATGCTCTTAGACGTATTAAATAAGATTTCACTTGATTATATTTTTACTTACAATTTAATCGCAATACAAAAAATAAACTTGAATGATTAATAGTGCACATGATCAAAATGCAGCGACTATTTTCAGAAAGAAAGGAAGTATGATGGAAGTAGGTCTGTCAAACAGATTAGGTTGGGTCGTATTCGGGTTCGGGTCATATATGAACAGGTCAGAAAACCCTTGACCCAACCTCAACCCATTTAGTTAATTGGGTCGAAAATTACAACCTTGACCCGACCTGCAACTGATCAGGTTAACCTGATTTCGACCCACTTAATCCGTTTGTAATTTTTTTGTTTTTGTTTTAAGAGTTTTTAAGTTGATTAAATCTAATTTTTTTAGGCTTTGATTTTAACTTTATGTTTTTTGTTGTTTATTTTGTATTTACTATGAAAAATAAGAAACTATGAAATAAACTAAGTTTAGCTTATACTTATTGATTTAACTCGAAATTAACACATTTAATTAAATGAGTTATACAAGGTTTTTTCAGGTTTAAAATTTTGACTTGAACTTAACCCATTTAATAAGCAGCTTAGGTTGAGTCATCAACCCATTTAATTAATTATGTCAAAAGTCTCAACCCAAACCTATTTACTCCCTCTGTCCCATTTAATTTGCAACATTTTCTATTTTTGTCCGTCCCACTTAATTTGCATCATTTTTATTTTTAGACTATGGCCCACCATTTCTTTTTAATCTCATCCATACATTTTAACTCTCTTTTAATTTCAACCACACAATTTATTCTCTCTCTTCATTTATTATCATTATCTACCTTTTTCTTAAAAACACCAACTTTCTCTTTGCTACAAATTATATGGGATGGAGGGAGTATTTCGGGTTAGGTTCAGATCGGATTAATAGGTCGAGTCAATTTTTGCCAGCCGTAGATGGAAGTGGTAGAAAAAGTAGGTTTAGGTAAGCTAAAACGCACACCAAATAGGCCTAAAAAGGGAAATGTAGAAGTAGCCGCCTCTAAGATTCAATCATCATGTCATCTTTCATTTCTGCATGTGTCGGCACCAACTATTGTCTGCTTTGCTACCTTTCTTTTTTTTAATCCCATAATAACATTTGTGGGCCCGCCCCTATTTTACGTTTTAGACCACGAGGTCTGCTAATCCTCTTTCTCTACTACTTCTTCCGTTCTGATTTACTTGCTATCATTGCATGGGCACAAAAATTAAAAAGTTACTGTGCAATGATGAGTAATAGGTGGAAAGTTGCTTTTTTGGAACTTTTTAATATTATTTGTTGAAAAATGAAAAAGAAAAATAGGAGCAATTAGATATAGAGTAGGATAAAAATAAGAGTAGGTATAACTTTAAATGATTGGTTTTTTACTAAAAAGGAAATGTAGCAAGTAATATGTAATTTCCCAAAATGGAAAATGTAGCAAGTATTATGGAACGGAGGAAGTACTAAAAAAAGTCCAAAGAACGTCGTAGCTGATTTTAATTTTTCTTTTTTAATTTTCATCGAATAATTATTTATGGTTAGTCATTTGTTTTCCGAATTTACTTCTCAAAGGAGAGCTTAGACATGCGTTCATTTAAATTATGAAAAATCATCGAGAATAATTTTTATTTTTTACGTTTTTATGTGAATAATCCTACTTTTGATTATTCATGAATAATTCGGACTTTGTAATGTTTTTGTTCACAACACCCAATTCCTAACAATGACCGACTACAACAGCCAGCATGTAAAGAGTCGTTTTGTCATCTATTTTCTTCCTTATAGGCTTGTAGCTGGTGCCATCTTCTTTCTCCTTCTTACCATCCATTGTTAAGCTGAAAATGGAGCCTTAAAGGATGATTTGAGTTTAACAATGGTGAAATAAATTATATAAAGTGTGTGGTGGATTAGAATGGGAAAAATTGTAAATGACATAAAAATTATCTAAAAATGGCGAAGATATTAAAATGGTGTGAAAAAAATTATAGAAAAAGATATGTGCATAAGAATGACAAAGTAAAAAGAACATAGTAAAAAAAAAAAGTTGTCATCGTTCTTCCCTCTTCAGACCTTGATCATAATTTTCTTTAAGCGAGATGCACTAGAAATGATGATAATGATATATAATGACCAAAACAAAAAATGTTGACATACAAAATAGGAATACCGATAAACTTTTTTGAACATAGAGAGAGTTAAAGCCCAGAAAAAACAAACGAAAAATATCAAAATATAAAATTTTTTTATATTTAAAATTTTGATATACTTAAAATTTAATAAAAATATAAACGTTATTTTGAATCACAAGCTAGCCCAAGTTCTAAATAAACCCTTTTATTAAGTCAAAGATAAATCCAAAGAGATAGTCAAAATTAGTTTAGACAAACATTAGTCCATTTACCAAATATATAAATACTCGTGCGATACACGGCTTTAGAAATAATTTTTTTATATATTTATAAAAATTAAGAAAATAAAATTCTCATAATAAATTGTTACTCTATATCATGTACTTTTCAAATTCATTGATGTAACATATCTGTAATTTTCAAAAATGAAAATTAATGTACTATTGTTTCTAGCTTTCTAATATGAAGTAGAAAGAATATATTAATTTTTGTAATTTAAAAGATTAATGATGACATCATCATATGATATTAGAGGAAAATTTTTTCATGCTAATATCATCATACCCATATATTTAAGGTACATATCTAGATGATGCAAGTAATTTGTTTTATTCTAGCATATATTTTTAAAAAAATTATGTAAAATGTATATTAAAATCTAATAAATCGAGATTCCAGACAAATCTAAGTCAAATATTGCATATAGGGTTAATTATATTTGGTATTGAGCTGGGTCTTATAAGATCAGATTATTTTCCAATTATTTTGTTTTATTTTAATTTATATTACAGTTCAATGTAAAGCACATTTGACTCAAAATTAATTTAATCTATCAAATTGATCTGAAATTCCAATATCAATATTCAAAACCCAATTGGAAAAGAAACCAATTTTATTTGCCGTTTGGGCTACATTTCATTTGTAGCAATTTGATGTTTTTGGCTATTATGTAACACAAAATCTTGTGAGTGACCGTTTTTTTTAGAGATCATCTCTAATTAGGCCAGTGCATTACATATTTTTAAAATATTACATAGGCATTAAAGGTGATGTAAATAGTCTTTTAAAATATTGAAAGTAGGCTTTAAAGAGACGGTTTTTCAAGAGACTAGCTGATTATATAAACAGTAAGTGGCAATAAGAATACGATAAATAGATATTAATCTTTAATAGATTAGGCTTGAGATACGTCTCTCAAAGAGACGGTTTTTCAAGAGACTAGCTGATTATATAAACACACGTCTTAATATTTTTTGACATTAATTCCATTAATAATAATTTAGTATTTTTATTTTAAAACATTCAAAACAAATTATAGCTAAAACTTTTTAGTTTGAAAACTCGCAATCCTAAAACAAATCTTTTTTATAATGAAACTCTATTTATTATATAACTAGATAATTAAGACTAGAGAATCTGACTCTACATACAAATCTATTTCAAAATTTGTATGAAAGATTGATGGGATAACCTTTAACTACGAACAAAATCAACTCATAATTCAAACGTAAAAGCCTCCTATAGATTTGATGAATTCTATTTTAGTGTATACCAATTTAATAATATTATGTATTTTTTAATTATTTGTATTTGATTGCACTTGTTGTCAAGTAAACATAATCATCGTTTTAATATTATTTAAGGTTAGTGCACACTAAAATAGTATATTTCAAATCTATACAAAACTCCCTCTAATTCAGCACCTAAATTTCTTTTAATTGTTTTCCGAAAATTTTCAAATTAGACACTCTCTGCATGGAGATACTATCTATATTGGGCTGACCCTAGCTTATACATCTGAAACAATCAGATCACTTATCAAAATCACAATTCAGACCGTAGAATCGCACAATTCTACAATCCAAATAATACCCAATTAGTTGGGTCAACTTGAAATAGGTTTTGCATAGAATCAACTCCAGGATTGGTAGAAACGCTCAAAATCGATAGAATCACAATCCCATACCGATTTCAACTGATTCCGCAAAATGCGAAAAAAACCTTATCTAACCAACAGTTTTACAAGATATGGACTAATTATATAAGTCCATCTAATGGTGAGACAATCTCATACAAAAACAATCCGTCTTTTACGACATAGTTGGATTTTGAATGTTTATATCAGGTAAACGTTTGTGAGCTCCGTCACTATTAAAAAAACATTTTTTAAAAATAAAATAAACAATTTCTTTGGAGTGCCATACGGTGTCATTATCTGTCAATATTTGAAAAGTCAAACCTACCTTTTCCCCATATTTATTTTTTTTTTCAAAATAATACTCCATTTTTCTGTTTTTTCCGTGTTTTGACTTAATCTCAAAACGTTGAATATACACTCTCTCTCCTCCTACACGTATATATAACTCCCAAATTCCTCCATTTCATTCCCAAACCATCAACTCTCACATCTTCCATTTTCCAAACAAACCCTTAACCAAAATCTTATTATTCAAAAAGTCAACGGTCAACCCTAAAATTAATCATGGATAATTATGATCATCATGATTATCAACAAGAAATTGAAGTTCCACCCTTTTTTCTATGTCCAATTTCGTTACAAATAATGAAAGATCCGATCACTATATCAACAGGAATTACGTACGATCGTGAAAGTATAGAAACATGGGTGTTCGTTAATAAAAATACTACATGTCCGGTAACCAAACAAGCCCTTAATATAGATGAAAATAATGACACTTTTTTAACACCTAATCATACACTTAGAAGACTAATTCAATCTTGGTGTACTCTTAATGCTTCTTATGGTATTGAACGTTTTCCTACTCCTAAACCACCCATAACAAAATCCCAAATTTTAAAACTCATTAATGAAGCTTCTAGTTCATCCTCACAAAGTGTAATTAAAGTTGTTCTTGAAAAAATTAAGGGTATTTCTTTACAAAGTAGTGGTAATAAACGTTGTTTAGAAAGTACTCCTAGTTTGGGTGAATTTCTTGCTAGGGTGATGCTCAAGTACGGTGAAAATCAGAAGTGTAGCAACTGTATTAGCGAGGAAGCGTTGAGTATTTTGGTGAATTTACAAATGTCTAATGAAATGAGTTTGAGAAAGGTAGTTAATGAGAATGAAGGGAGATTTGTTGAGTGTTTGGTGAAAATTATGCAAAAGGGTAGTTATGAATCAAGGGCTTATGCTATAGAGATGATGAAAAAAGTGTTACAGGCAGTCGATCCAGTAAAAATAGTCTCACTAAAACGCGAACATTTTGAAGAAATTATACAAATAGTTAAGGATGATATATCCCCCAAAGCAACCAAGGCCGCACTGAAAGTGCTGGCCTTGGCCTGCCCTTGGGGGAGGAACCGAATTAGGGTTTGCGAAGCCGGTGGGGTTGTAGTAATGGTGAATGAGTTAATGGAGTGTAAGGATAGGAGGACAAGTGAGACAATTCTTGCTATATTAGATTGTGTATGTGGGTGTGCTGAAGGGAGGGCTGAATTATTAGGGCATGCAGGAGGTTTGGCAGTTGTGTCTAAAAAGATACTAAGAGTATCTCATTTTGCAACTGAAAAAGGGGTGAAAATTTTATATGCAATTTCCAAGTTTTCAGGAAGTCCAAATGTGGTACAAGAGATGTTACAAATTGGGGTGGTTACTAAATTGTGTTTGGTTTTACAAGTAGATTGTGAAGCTAAGACTAAGGAAAAGGCTAGGGAGATTTTGAAGTTGCATGCTAAGGCTTGGTCGAATTCTCCTTGCGCTCCTACTCATGTTTTTGGTTCTTTTAACTAGATGGAATGACATGATTTGCCGTCTTTTACACGTTTTTAGATTATGATCATGACTTTTTTAAATATGATATACTGGTTATGATCTTTAGTTATGTAGTTTGTTAGTGTAGAAAAGTTGTTACTTAAGGTGGGATGTTAGTAAATGATTATTTTTTACGTGTACATAATACAGAAGTAGTTATTGCTAGATGAAACATGAATTGTAGCTATAGAAACATTGATTGAGTTATTGGAGCAACTTATTTTAGACTCTCAATTAATTCTTTTGAAGCATCAAAACTTTTGTCCACACTCCATGGTTGGGGTATATAATACAACTTTTAGAAATTTCAATTATTTTTGACATGTTTTATTTTATCTTTATTTTGGGATAATTAAATTAAGTGTTAGAATAATCGGTTGTTTGAATTAAAATAGTTAATTATAGAAAAATTTTAATTTTGAAAATTGATCACTTTTAGGTAAAATTTTAGATTTAGTTTATCCTAGAAAAAAAAATCCGAGCTTTGCGTGCATTGGTTTTTTATAAAGAGGATATTCTTGTAACGATCAAAATTTTAAAAGAAAAGATTGTGCTAAAGTCGTTTAAAGGAAACAATAATGCAAACGTAAGATTTTTATAAGATGATTGAATTTAAAATGACTAAATGAGATTTTTGAAATTTGATCATTTACATTTGTGATATTTCGAATTAATTTTTTCTAAATGTATATAATATCAAACTCTATCTAATTATCTATGATTTTTCCATTTGAAGGGTTAAAATAAAAACTATAGTATAAGAGCTACACTTTTGGGGAATGTAGTAAAAATTGGTTGAAACCACTTTTTTCTCACATTGGCGGTGAGACGCCACCAGGGCTGTTCAATGGGTTGGGTCCTATTTTGGGCCTTTATTCGGACCGTTTTTTGAAGGGCTTTGTAAGGGCCGGTCGAAAATGAGCTATACTATAATTAAAATGAAGCGGGCTATAAAAGGGCTCAATAAAGGCTAAAAACGGGCCTTTGTAAATAGTATAATTAATGTATAATAAATATTATAAATGATAAAGTCAATAAAATTATTAATATTTTTTCAGTCTAATTATTATAAATGATAAATTAATTGTTATAAATTGATAAATGGGGATTAAAATAATTTTTAGTAGTAAAAATGAGCCAGGTTGGGCCAGACTGGGCTTTGAAAATCCGGCCCATTTAAAGCCCATATTAATTTTTAAGGGTCCTTATCCAACTCGACGCATATTTACTTAAGCCCAGCCCAACCCAACCCTTATCCGGCCCATTGAAGACCCCTACATACAAGCAAAGCAAGCTTTTTCTTCGAAGGAGGAAATTATCAAATCTCAAAGTGTTTTATAAATAAATCCTTCAAAATGCTATGACATATATCATCTATTTAAGATTATTTAGTGCATGTCCATTCAAAGAAGCATGTGGTAATTTACAAGAATAGTTTCAAGAAAGTGAAAAGATCAAACCAATAGAATTTAAGTTGGGTAGGTATTATGAAAGTGCAAATAATTAAAAGAGAAAAAAAACGATCAAAGACAAGTTTGAAACGAATATTTAAGACTAGTCACCAAAACAAAAATAACAAAAGGCAATAAATATAAACAAATCAATAAGTACCCGTTTGGTTAATGGTACTACATGGTGGTAATGGGAATGGTATATAGTGTAAAATTTCATCAAAATTTTTATGTCATTTCCATGGTAATGAAATTTTGATCACAAAAAATTTTTTTGTTCACAAATTTTCATTACCACATAATACCACATCTCCCATTGGTAATACATTGGAATGAATTTATGAATAAAATGAGATGATTGCTGAAGGTTGTCAAGAATGACAATTAAAGTAACCAAGAGATTTTTCAACCAAAATTACACTAGTTTTTCATTCCTATTACCGCGTTTTATTACCACCTACCAAACGGAACTATTATTAATAATAATATTCCAAAAAAAGGACTATTATTAACTTATCATTAATGAACAAGGTGATTTTTAATGTGATCTTCAAGAGTATATATATGATTTTTGATTTCAATCTTAATTACGTCATCCTTTGTATTAATGAAGCGGAGTTTAAAAATTCAAAATTAATCACTGTTGTCGATTCTACAAAAGCTAAATATGTTATAACATCTAAATTGTAAAAAAAATTGTACTTAAGGAATATCATTTCATACGATAATGCCAAATATGATCAATTGGACCTTGATGATGTTAAATACTTCCTTCGTTACATAATATTTGTTACATTTCACTTTTTTACGCAATCCAATGCACAATTTTGATTATTAATATCTTAAACTACATTTATCTAAAAATTATAAAAATTTAATATTATGAAAGTAAGCGATTAGACGATTCAAACAAGATGCCACTTGACTATATTTTTACTTACACATTAGTCGCAATATGAAAAATAAGCTTGAACGATGAATAGTGTACAAAATCGAAATTTAGCGAGTATTTCGGAACGGAGGAAATATCTAATTGTAGGCGAGGGCTATAAATATAATGATGAGATTCGATAAAATTTGAAGAAACAACATACTAGTCTTGAAATGTTAGTTATGTTGATAAATTTTTGACATTTACATACTTAAGGATATCTTACAATGTCGAGTTCTTTTTTCGGTGGACAAGTAGGAGATTAAAAGATTATATTCTTCGATATTATTGAACAATTACTAAATATTACTATAGACATATACTTATAGAGATAATAAGTATATTTATTAAATCCTAATTACTTGTTAGAATATAATTAGGAGTTGGTCCAATTAGATTGATGAATAAGAGAAGTAATTTATTTATAAACAATAATAAAAAGCATCTTCTAACGAATAAATTTTTTCTTTATATATAAAATAAAAAATTGGACAAGTGGCATATTTTTTAGAAGACCTAATGATTGATAATTAATTGAGTTTCTTTTGTTAGAAACAATATAATATGACTATCAATTTATAAAATAATACTAACACTATATTTTTTATATTTTTTTAATATTTATATTTTTTCACTTAATGATCAAGATCAGTTCAAATTTTAATTCTTATTTTTTTTTGTTTGTATTTATAAGAGGTGCTAAATAAATGATTTAAATGTTATTTTATTGGTTAGTTTTAAATTTTATTTAAAACATTAAAAAAGTGTTTAGTAAATATTCTTTTAGGCCGGGGCGGGTCACGTCAAATATTTAACGGGCCGGTGCGGGTCAAGCTCGTTTAAATACGACCTACTTTGACCTATTTTTAAAAGTTCATAAAATAGTTTTTTTAATTATATTTTATGACCTTTAGGTTAATTCAACTATGAATATAACAATTTCATATAAAAATATAAAAAAAATGGTAAAATATTATATTTTACAACCAATTTCTATAACTATCCGACTCGGCCTGGCCCGACCCTTTACACAAAAGCCCGATAATGACCAACCCCCAAATGACCCGTTAAAATGTAACTCGACCCTTAACCCATTGGGTCAACCCGCCCCATTGAACACCTCTAGTCAACCCTTTTCACCGACAAATAAACAAACTAAATAAGCTAATTAACCTTCAACATCCATTTCCAAGAAACTAACATCTCACAAACTCAACCATTTTCTAATTTATGACATAAGATTCCGGTCATTAAATACTACAATGAGATTTATTTATGTACGTTTTGATCAAAACTTTTAATGTTTTTTTAATAATAAACAAATGACTATTGGTAAATCTCATACAAAGTCATCATTGAGTTGCCTTGAGCCTTTCAAATTTCAATAAGTTTGAATAGTCAAACCCCCCAATCTTTGCTTTTTCCTTGTTTTGTCTATATTTAAAGTATTATAAACCATACACCTACACCAAGTCAACCTTTCCTCTCTACTACATTGAAATATATTTATACCCCCATTTATTTCATTTGTCTTCTCATCTTTCCCAATTGTTACATTTTCTCATCCCAAAATCTACATATTCAAATATTTCAAATCTGAAAATCTTAAGTTAACCTAGTAGTTAATTTAATCTTTATAGAGATTTTCTAGTCTACTCGCGAATCAACGAACAAAATGGATCAGCATCAAGAAATCGAAATACCCCCATTCTTTCTATGTCCAATCTCAATGGACATCATGAAAGACCCGGTAACAGTTTGCACAGGAATAACTTACGATCGTGAAACCATTGAAAAATGGGTGTTCATCAACAACAACACAACTTGTCCCGTAACCAAACAACCCCTTAATATCGACACTAACTCCGACACTTTTCTTACACCTAACCATACCCTTAGACGACTCATTCAATCATGGTGCACTCTCAACTCTTCTTATGGAATTGAACGTTTTCCTACCCCTAAACCCCCCATCACAAAATCCCATATCTTGAAACTCATAAATGAAGCTTCTAACACACCCTCCCCTTGTCACTGTCATAGTCATCAATCCAGTATCTCGCACAAGTCAGTATCCCCTTGTAAGATATCCAACTCCCTAACCCAACTTAACTCGATCTGTTTATCTGGCAATACGAACAAACGTTGCTTGGAATCGACACCTGAGGTTGTCGAATTCTTAGTTCGAGTCATCACCCAAAGTCATAAACATGATGAAGAAGCATTGCAAACATTATCTCATCTTCAAATATCCGATGAGATGACACTAAAAAACATGCTTAAGGGTGGAGCTTTGTTAGATTCAATTACATCAATAATGAAGAAAACTAGCTATGATTTAAGGATATATGCTATATTATTAATGAAACAATTAGTTCAAGTAGCCGAACCAATACAATTAGTTTCATTAAAACAAGATCATTTTGTTGAAATAGTTCAAGTTATTAAAGATGACATATCCCTTAAAACGACAAAGCTAGCTCTCAACATACTAGCATTGGCGTGTCCATGGGGGAAGAACACGACTCGAGTTGTCGAGGCAGGTGTCGTACATGTTTTGATCGATTTATTAGTCGAGTCTAAGGATAGGAGGCTTAGTGAATGTGTGCTTGTAGTGTTGGAGTTGCTTTGTGGGTGTGCAGAGGGGAGGGCCGAGTTGTTGGGTCATGCCGTTGGTTTAGCCGTTGTATCTAAGAAAATACTTAGGGTGTCGCATTTTGCGACAGAAAAAGGGGTGAAAGTTTTGTTTGCGATTTCTAGATTTTCTGCAAGTTCGAATGTTTTGCGGGAGATGCTAGAGATTGGGGTGGTGGCTAAGTTATGTTTGGTTTTGCAAATGGATTGTGAGGCTAAGACTAAGGAGATGGCTAGGGATATTTTGAAGTTGCATTCTAAAGCTTGGATGAACTCTCGTTGTGCTCCTACTCATTATTTTAAATTTTTAAGAATGGTTAAATAGGAATTGTCTCGTGGGATATGATCTTATGTTAGAATATTTTGGCTGTTTCATTTGATTTATTTTTTGGTGTATATATAATTAATGAATTCATCAAATATTAAATTGAGTTACAATTTAACGGTTTTTGTTATATTATGCCTATTATCTTACATCATTTATTGTAAGGGTTTGTCTTGGACATTTTTAGAACTTTGAGTAAAAGTTAGTAAATAATAAGTTCTTAAATTATGAATATTATAAATTTTATAATACCTTTTTTGAGTGACAATTCATAAACTATTAATTTTATCAATTAGACAATAAATTACTAATTTTTCGCATTTTGATTTTCACAATCTTCCAGATAGAAGTTCATTTTTTTTTGTTTAAAACTCATTGCCTATACCTCTTAAAGTGAAACCTTATTTGTTTGTTAAAAGGAAAATAATATCTTTATTAATTAAAATTGGCAATGAAATTGAAAAACAAGAGGATAAGAGTTGAGAGTAAGGGCTGCTTTGCTAAAGCAGAAGAGGAAAATAAAAATTTTATATTCTACAAAATTAATTTTTAAAAAGACACATGTTGACAACAAAACTAGATATAGTTTGACTAATAATTTATAAGCTAAAATCCACACACTAGAACAAATTTAACTTTTTTGCGAAATTAGATTTAGTGGCATTAAAAAAATGCCACTAATTCATATTTTTAGTGTAATAATTATTGATTTTTATTTTAAGTTTCACCATAAAGTAATTTAGCGACACTTAATTTGGTCTTTAGTGGCATATGTAATTGTCATTATAGTCTATAATGACATTTGTGAGAAATGTCAATAGATCCTATGTCGCTAAAAACTTTAGTGTGACTTTTTAATATGTTGCTAAAGAGTCTAATAAATGTCGCTAAATTCTCTATATACACTACAAGAAATTTGAAATATCGACATTTGAATTAAATGTCGCCAAATATATCCCACTAAAAGCAAATTATGTTGTAGTGACGTATAAACTACACTTACTTATAATTTACTTTATTTTTATTTTAGTCTATTCTACTAATTTTATCCAAATTCTAAGAATATAACCCCATTACATAAACTTTCTATAGCCTCTCTTTTATCTCATAATATGATCTCATCTCTTTAATTCATAATATTTAACTTCTTAATCTCCGTGTCATTTACAAATAAAATAAACTGACTAAAATTAAAAGAGTATATAGTATTGTATTTTTTAATTCATTCTCCGCCTTACCGCCCTTGATTATATTTTCTTTCATAATTTAATTAATCAACTAATTTAAAAAATTTATACTACTACTCCTATAAAAAGTCAAAAGATATATTAAACATATCCATAAAATCGCAATAAGGTACATATAATTATCAAATAGTCCATGCAAAGCAATAAATATGCTGTCTTCAAAAAATTGAGGATTATTTTAGGAAAAAGACCATGACTAGATGGTACACTTTTTATCTTTTAATAAATCTATTAAACTTACATATAGGTTAATATAAATTAAAATTTTGTAGTATTAATATATTTAAATAAAAGTTAGAAAAATTGCTTTTTCTAACTTTTCCCACTTCTTTAATTTCATGAGGTTCAACAATAACTTCAAACTAAACAAAACATACAATTATAGATAAAAGCTTAAAAATAAATTAGATAAAAGCATGTGAAATAAAGACTTAAAAGTCAATATTTAATGTGTCAAATTTACATTTTGGATTGTCATTTGGTAAAGCATGTGGAAAACACAATAGGGCACCTAAAAATAATAGATTAAGATTTAAATTTATATGTAAATTGACTTTTAATCTACTACAAGGGAGGATGTTTGAATCTAAATTATAGAGATTAAAGTTATTATTCAAATATGAAATTAAGGGGGCTAAGGTTAAAAAATTTCCAATTTTATGTTTAAATTTTATATTTATAACCACTAAGTCACATTTTATATTTTATGAGTTTATAAATGGCCCCTTAATTTCAAAGAGAAGAGTCAAACCCCTTTGGCCCCAAAGAAGATATGTCTTTGATTATATTCGGGTGAAAGGTAAAGGTAAAAATCACATCAGCTTTTAATATTCCGCACAAGATAGAGTTTGGATATTCAGGTGAAAAATCAAACTAATTATGACCTTACCTAAAAAAAGCAATTATATTGGCGTATTTGATAAATTGAATTTGAATGCGCTGTTATGAGCATCTTGTTCAAACACAGTTTTTTTATGACAATGAATTGTTTCAACAAGGTAATTTACTAAACATTAGCATTGAATAATTTTTCTATCAACCCTCTATTGCATCAAAATAAGTTAAAATTATTTGATAAGTTATTAGTATAAAGTGAAAAAATAGGTTATATCAACATATTGCGACAATATAGTAAAGATTTATGTTATAACCGCAATTAAACATAGGCTTTGCACTAGTGGAAAAAACGTCAATGACTGCAGTTTTTTGACCGTTATTGGCTGCGGTTTTACCTCGCAGCCCTTGGAATAGCAGCAAATGAGATAAGAGGAAGAGGCCCAACTTTTAATTAGGTTTTTTTCAATATGGGCTGCAGACACTAAGCAAAACCGCAGCCAATGACTTTAGTTCTTTTATTGGCTGCGGACTTTTAATAAAACCACAGCCTATTCCATTTTTTTTTAATTTTATATATTGGCTGCGTATACACTAAAACCGCAGCCAATTGCAGCAGCCAATAGCTTTTTTTCCACTAGTGTTGATCATAAAATTCATTTCACTACTGCTATTACCCCGACTAAGAACAATAATCGTTAGAATGTTCTCAATTTAACGAACACTTGTGATCTATAATTTCTTTTGAAATGAAATACTTGTTATATTATTTAATTTAATTAGCGAATACCATTACATTGAAAATGTCATGAAATACAACTCATGGGTAACTACAAAAGTGGTAGTAGTACTTTTGAATATAGGTGTATACCATAGTCGTAAAACCATAATCAAAACGCTTTACTATTAAAAGCCATAATCAAAAAGCCATAAAAAATCTTCAACAACCAAAAGAAAATTTAGAACATTAAAAGGTCAATGCTAATTAATTTACTATTAAAAGTAAAACCATAATCAATACGCCTAATAAGAATGTGTTCTCTAGATTTGTATATAATTAAAAAAAGTTAGATTTTATCAACGTATTCAATGATAATAGTCAAACCCACATGTAAATAGTGTGCAAATGTTGAATAGTAACTACTTCTAGTTATTTTTCAAATATATATTTATAGACTACGAGATTTAATATTTTGAAAGTAAGAATGGTTCACAACTACTAAAAGCGACTTTTTATGGGAATTAAAATTCGGAGAGACTACGAGAATTAAAAATCATAAAAAGAATATTGGATCAAAGGCAGTCTATTTTGATGACAACGTTAAAACTAAAAAGTTTAGCTAAGTAGAAAATTCTAATTCCTAATTAAAGGCTCTCTAGCTACATTTAAAGATGCATCACTTATATTTAGGAGCACAATATCGAAAGTGTCACTATATGATCTTATATAAGTTTACTTTGGCTAGTGTCTTTTTCTTGTTGTGGGAAGAAAAGTGAGGTTTTAGATTTGAGATATTAGATTGGAAAGGTTAATCTATAACTTTATTATATCATTAATTATTTTTAAGTTGTATTTTATTTTTTAATCTATAAGTTATAACATAGTCATGTTATATCTTGTTTTATTCGTCTTAATAAAGGTAAAGGTAAAGGTAAAGGACACTTCCACTATCCCGCACAAGGCAGGGTCAGGGTGGAGGTTTTTTTTTTCTGAAAGATACGGATAAATAATACCCGTTCCGCCAATGAGGGAGTAATGAGAGATCCGCGCAGTCAAGAAACCCCTCAATTGATACCTGCGCCTACTAGGTTTCGAACCCCAAACCTTCTACTCCACATACATGTGCTCTATTCGTCTCAATATAAAAATTATTAATATCAATCTTTATAATTATTAATTATGCACATCAAAGATATTAAATAATGAATAGTGATATTAAAGAATGAATAGTGCATTGTTAAATGAGTTCGGTCAAATGACACACTTAAGCTGCATATAGGAGGGTTTATTTGTTATTTGTAAGTTGGATCTCACTACTTTGAATCTATTAGTAGTAAGTAGTTTACCCGATGGTTAGATGTAGCTAAGCTCTTCTCTTTGGGAACCCTTTTCTCCTTTGACCAATTGTAATTCCTCTCTTTACTGACCTATTGAATCCTTTTGCTATTTCAACCCATAAATAATCACATCAGCAATAATAAACTCACATATAATCTCACATCAAAGAATTAACATATTAGGAGAAAGATTTGTTTCAAGAGAGATTAAACTGATTAGAAGTTTGTTCATTTTATCTCATTTTTCTTGTAGTAAGACCACCTTGATAACACTTCGTGCATAGATAACAAGGGTAAGGATGTACCCGAAAGATTATTTAAGTACCTTCTATGATTTCCAAATCAGTAAGAATTCCAATATGTGCCTAGCAATCTTATCCCAAGTGCACAGTGATTCTTAGCTTGGAGAGTTAATATTAGGGATTTTTTGACGGCATGAGGCTTAAGTATTATGATTTAATCCTTTTATCTTACAGGAATAAGTGAATCTAAGTCCCAATCTGATTGGACTTTGTAAATGCAATTTGTTCTAAGTAAATATTACTAGAGTTCAATGAATATTACAGAGTAAATGCTTGCTTAGAATGAATATCTGATACATGGAAAATGGTTTAGTGATGTGGTATATATATCTCATCATTTGACATCCTTAAGAATGTATGAGATTTCCTTCAAGGAATACCCCTATAAAAGTCCTAGGAGCTAGATTTCTCTGTAGAGTCAGCTACAAGTCTTGACGTAATACTTTCCTATTGATTGTGCTGCGGTATATTGAATGCAAAGAATAATTTTTCCTCCTACTACAAGCTGCCCCTTGGTATTATCAGAAAAATGCATCCTTTAGCATAATCATTTTAACAAAAACTCCTAATCAATAACCGTAATTTGTAAATCACCACAAAAAGACAAAAAAAAAATAATATTAAAATAAACAAAATCAAAAAGATAAATTAAAATAACAAATTTCTCACCCTATCACATCCTACCACGTAAGGGTGATTTATCAACCACACAAATAACCGTTATTTACTAAGACTTTCTCTTCATATTAATAACTAGACTATTCTAGTTTTATTATCTAGCTTTACTTAGCCACAATCAATGTGCGGTCCTTTATTATTACACAAATTCTTATGAGAGACGGTCTATTTGAAATACCATTTCTAATTGAACTGGCCCATAAAAGAAAATATTGTGTTTAATTAGATATTAAGCTTTAATAAATTGGGCCTGAAAGACGTCTTTCAGAAAGACGATCTCTCAGGAGACTAGCTGTTATTATTATTCTCAAGGAATTTCTTCTGAATCTTTAAGCACTAATATGGGCCCGGCCTCCTCCTAACGTCCAAGCCAGGCACATACACCTCTAAACATAAAGCTTAACACAAATTTTGAATAAATTTACCCATTCAAATTTTTTTTTTTTCATCCGTCAAATTAAAACTTTAGCTAAAAAAATCAAAAAAATTACCGATTACAGGTCAACAAACAACGTTGATGGATAAGTAATTTAAAGGGTGGAATTGTCTTGATAATTAAAAAAATTTAATGTTGTATTACTCGAGGTAATTGTAAGTTTCTAAAACAAGATTGATGATTGTTTTGATTTTTTTTTTTATTTTGATAAGTGATGATTGAAGTCACTTTTTGAGTTGTAGGACTTTTTAATTGCACTCTCCTGTATGAGTATGAGTTGTCGTCGTTCTCCCCTCCTCAGACTCTGATCATAGTTTTCAATGAGTCGGATACCGGATACATTGATGAGTATGATGGTGAGTGATGATTGAAAATTGAGATACTAAGAGGGGTGTATGAGAGTCTCAAAAATAATAATTTAAGTATGAAGTGGAAAAGAAGCATTGCATGATCCAAGAAGCCCATGATCCTAGAAATCCCTTTCCAAGAGCGTGAGAGTAAATGGAAACATTCCTTATTATTAAGCAAAATGCTTGCACTAAGCAACCTCTATGCACACGTGAGTTCCTCCATTTATTTTCTTCCTCTTTATTAATTCTCACTCTATATCTTCTAAAAGTTTTTTTCCCTATTAAAATTTTAAAGATATACTTTTGGAGTAAGTTTTGGGGAAAAATCAAACAATTTATATTATCGTTGAATTTTCTCTAAATATTGAAGATTATTAATACTATTATTTAATTTGTTAGGATTTTGTTATACAAACATTTATACTTTAGCAAATTATAAAGAGTATGAAAAATACCTATATTATTTTCTTGATATGTTCAAATGTCGTATAATGTTGGTATTTTCTTTTGAACTTTTGTGGTATTGCACGTAAATGTCCTTCAAGATAAAACAGTCTTTTAAACAAGGAAAAATTACCCAGAATAATACGACCTTTCACTGATTTCCCAAGAATAATACGAACTTTCAATTAACCACTAATAATACGAACTTTGACATGCATTTTCCGCTGGCATACATGACCTATTTATAACCGGTAGTACAAGCCTTTTTTTGACCGTTGCTCAGCAGGTTTCATCTCGTATTATTGGTGGTTAATTGAAAGTTCGTACTACCGGTTGAAACTTGCTAAGCAACGGTCAAAAAAAGACATGTACTACCGGTTATAAATAGGTCATGTATGCCAGCGGAAAATGCATGTCAAAGTTCGTATTATTGGTGGTTAATTGAAAGTTCGTATTATTCTTGGAAAATTAGTGAAAGGTCGTATTATTCTGGGTAATTTTTCCTTTAAACAAAATTAATAGTTTCACGTAACTACTATGGCACTATGCTGAGAATAGGGGTGTTCAATGGGTCGGTTCTCATTTGAGCCCTTACTCAACCCGTTTTTAGAAGGGCTTTGTAAGGGTCCGGCTGAAAATGGGTCAGTTCAAAAACGGGCTATACTATAATTAAAATAAAGCGGGTTATAAAAGGGCTCAATAAAGGTTGAAAAAGGGTCTTTGTAAAAAGTATAATTATAGTATAATTTAAATATTATAAATGACAATATTAATGAAATTATTAATATTTTTTCAATCTGATTGTTATAAATGATAATTTAATTGTTATAAATTAATAAATGGGAATTAAAATAACTTAGTAGTAAAAATTGGTCAGATTGGGGCGGACCGGGCTTTGAAAGTCCAACCCATTTAAAGCCCATATTAATTTTTAAGGGTCCTTTGCAAAGGAATATACTCCCTCCATTCCTTTACGTTCTTCCACCTTATTATAACGGGTAGTTTCAAAAGTTCTTCCACTTTAGAATACTTTCTATTTTTGGAAAGTTTTCATCTCTCTTTTACCCCTTAAAACCCTATTTTCCTTACTTCACACTACTATTTAATTATTTTTTCTCTCATACTTCCAATACAATCATTACTTCACATTACTATTTAATTTTTTTTCTCTCATAATTCCAATACAATCATTACTTTCCACTACTATATAATTAAAATAATATACACTACCACCAAAAATTCATTCTTTCTTAAAAACGAATGGAGGGAGTATTAGTTAATTTTTTAAAAAAACTTAAATATAAATTAATTTTTTCAAATAAAAAATTACATTAAATAATTTCTTATAATTTTTCCATGTGTATATAAATCTTAACAACAAGTCATTAACAATAGACCAAATACTACGTACAATTAACAAATTCATCTAGCGACATGGTTGTTTAATATTAAATTTATAATGTAGTACTTCCTCTGTTCCATAATACTTGCTACATTTTACTTTTTTACGCAATCTAATGCACAATTTTATTCGTTAATATCTTAAACTACACTTATCTAAAAATTATAAAAATTTAATATTATGAAAGTATGCGATTAGACAATTCAAAAAAGATCACATTTGACTATATTTTTATTTACACATTAGTTGCAATATGTAAAATAAGCTTGAACGATGAATAATGCACAAAATCGAAATGTAGCAAATATTTCGGAACGGAAAAAGTATTTGGGAACTAGTATTTCATTTTAAATTATCGATTTCAATCATGAAATCATAAATGAAGAATTTGAGGATGACAAGTTTGATAGTCATTCTCAAATTCTCAACTCTGACTACTTTAAAAAATAATTGTGGAATTTAATCCAAATCTAAATTAATAAATTTTTAATTTGCCAAATAATAAATTTGAATCAATTTTAAATTTTCAAGTGAAATCAATATTCTCAAATATCACATAAACGAAATTTATATGTATATATTTATGTTTAAAACCCATTTTATTGACATGCATGATGCATTTCCAAGATCATACAAGAATTTGTGTTCATAAATAATTATTAGAAGGCTTAATTGCTAGTATGAAAGAGTTAGCTAGTAGCTTTTGTAATGATTTGGAGAGAGCCTTTTGTGTTTCCCCTTGAATTTGAAAAAAAATCCACAAGTACCAATATAATGCTCCCTAATCCCTATATTTCACTTCTACCACCAAAAAACTTAATTGGCTTGATGGTAAAGTATCTACTACTAATAGACAAATAAAATATATTTGTTATTAACGAGTTGGATTCCACTACTTCTTAATATCGTCTATTAAATATGAGTAATTTACCCAGTAAATAGATCTAGGTAACAAAATTTTACTGATCAAAATCAATATTTATTACTTATTTATTTTTGGAAAATTCCACGTGGTAACCCTGAGATTTTGGGTTTTCTATGTGGTAACCAAAACTTTTAAAAAATCCACAAGGTAACTCTGAGGTTCACCAAATTGTTTCACCATGACCTTTTTGCACATAAAATGTTAGCAAAACGTTAAGAAACATTAATCTCGAAGCTTTAAGGTTGTTGTACGTCTATATATGCGACTCACCATTTTAAATGCCATCAATCTCAACCATTTTCCCCAAAATATAAACTCAAACTCTACCATCTTTGGATTTGGAGAAAAAATATGATTTGGATGAAAAATGGTAGATTTGAGGGTTATATTTTGGGGGAAAAGGTTCAAATTGATGGCATTTCGAATGTTGAGTTGCATAAATATGCATACAACAACCATCAAGCTTCAAAATTAACGTTTGCTAACGTTTTTATGTGCAAAAATGTCATGATGAAACATTTACGTAAACCTCAAGGTTACCGCGTGGATTTTTTAAAAATTTTGGTTACCACGTGGAAAACCCAAAACCTCAGGATTACCATTACCACGTGGAATTTCCCTTTATTTTTTTAAAATTGATTAAACATGACCTACTTAACAAAAATACTAATGGCAACTTCAAAATCTTTGATCACATGGCAAAGCTTAGACTAAGCCCCCAATCCGACGTGCATTCTATGGGATTGGAGCCCTTCAACCTTACACTTACTACATTCATTATTAACTTTAAATAATCTTCCTACGTACAATTACAAAGTTGTCTGCTCTCTCAAGTTAAACCTGATTAAACCCTCTCCTTTCTCAAGGTATTTGCATCCCACGTTACCTTCATCTCTACCAATCCTAATTCGCCACGTGTCTCATATATTAAATTAAGCTAGATTTATTGTCAATGCCAGCATATACGAAAAACACGAGGTTCACACACTCTGTAAGCATAAGATATATACTATCCCAAAACGTACCATATGACGACAGATAAAAGACCGTAATAACTTATAAAGTGTGTAGAGTGTGCATACTATCTTTAATCTATCGATGTGGGATAAACCATCTTGAGATAAAATACCGACACGCCGTATTATTCTAGGGAAATATGTTAGTTATCGTACTTATAACGGCCACCCCAATACACAAAATCATGTGCTTCAAAATTTAGTTTGGTATTCCCAAAACACTCTTCCCTTCCCCATATAGCTCCCCATATTGAAATATTATTACCATACTATTTTTTAAAAAATCTTGTACTTTTTAGTACAAATAAATGATTTTTCCTAGCTATAATTTGTCAAATATTGTACTAGATAAAAATTTATTGGTGATGGAAAGAGGATGGAGGGAGATGTCACCTACATGTCCTAGATGTGGCTCATCCAACACCAAATTTTGTTACTACAACAATTATAGCCTTACCCAACCTAGGTACTTTTGCAAAGGTTGTAGAAGGTATTGGACCAAAGGTGGGTCCCTCCGAAACGTTCCGGTCGGCGGTGGTTGCCGGAAAAGCCGCCGATCCCGGCCTTCCACTTTAAGACTAACAATCCCCACCTCAAATCAAAGAAGTAACAATACTTCTATTTATAGTAACTCTCATCATACCCATCAAGATGAACTTAATGGGCATAGTTCCAACCCCCCTACAATAGATCTTGCCGTTGTTTACGCCAATTTTTTGAACCCAAAACCGCAAAATTGTACCAGTAATGATCAGATAATCCAAACTATTGATGATTTTTCTAGCATACCCGATGCTACAACAATAGTTCCAACGTCCCAAGTCTTTTTACAAAATAATGATCATGATTCTTTATATTCTCAAGGAGTTCTTCCTTTACCAGAGTTGATAAACGATACAAATAATACTTATTCAGTTAACCAACAAAACCAAGTATTGTTTGGTAACGAAGAATTAGGGTTACCCATGTTGCCCGGAGAATCATTAATCCATCATGATCATCATCATGATGAAGTTGTTCCACCATGGTCGGGTAATTCTACAGTGGTTGGCTTTCAAGATTTCGGGTCAGATTCACAATTGTCTAATATGTTTAATACTACTTGTTGGAGTCCTCTTGATTTGCCAGGTTTTGAAACTTCTTCTTCATCTTCTAAGCTTTGATTAAGAGAGGATTATTATTTTTAAACTTTTTTGGGTCACTTTTTTTTAAACTCATCATGTGGAAGAAAATTGTGAATAAGCCTATGAATTTTGGTTTGTTCTGATTATGAATTTATATATAATTGTAGTATATATTTATAAATGTATAGATAAGTAAATTTTATGTGATATATGAACAATATATATGTATCAATAAAATGTGTGATGGAATATACAAATTTTACAGAGCTTGTTTTTGATCATGGGGAAGATTTAATGTAAATTATTTTCATGCTTGTTTTTATAGGCGTATATAATTTGTTTTTGCCAACAAAAATTCTTTTCGAGACGGTCTTTATATATGGGCTAAGTAGTTGAACTAATACAACTATTAGTATATAAACTCTTTATTTTGAGGTCATCTCACTGAAAAACGGTCTATTTTATCAAATCTATTCTATAAGAGGCTTTTCTGTGGAAGAACTTGAACCTTTGACCACATTAAACGGACAACATATTAGGTAGCCAGGTAGTTTATGAAAATTTTAAGTTTGATGGTTTATACAATTTTTTTTATTTGGTTAGGTTAGATAATTCTTACAATCTGCATTTAAGTGATGGGAATTAAACTCATAGCACAAGATATTTAAACGAATTTTTTCACTTATAAGGCGAACTCATAATTATTCTCATAGTCTATTCTTATACTGTAGTTTTAGTGCTTACTTTCTAACCTCATTCATACCAAAAAAATTTGTTGGTATTGAAATTTAACTAATTAAATATTTTCAAAATACACACTTTGAACCATAAGTAAATCATTTTATTTCGGCCTTTAAATAATTTTGGCCTCAAGTCGAAGTTGCGCTTATGTCTTTACAAACTAATTATTTAGTTCTATGTTATGTATGTGTTAATAATTACTTTATTTTTCTAATGAAGTATATAGCAAGACTCAAAAAATTAAAGTGTTTGGCAAAGTTGATGTGAGCCAATGCCCAGGCACTCTCTTATAAATTATAATGTCTTTAATGTAGTTGTGAGGAATCGAACATAAGACTTACAAGCAAATTAATTTACCAATGGGCTACAATTAATGTTTTGAGTTTTATTAGCAAGTTTATTTATATATAACTAAACCTACTTTTACTATTTTTTATTTTTAAAAAGGAAAACCTTTGTTATGGTCTTTAATCTATTTTGTCTATTAAATTGTGTTATACATTTTTCAATTTATTTATTATTTTTAAGAATTAGAATTTAAGATAAAATATTGTGATTTTTTTCCAAATTAAATTAAAGCGCAATTGAGTTCGGAGATGGATTTCTTGAGTATACAAATAATTTTCTTTGGGTTATACACCTCAAAGTTTTCAGGTTGTTTCATTTAAATTATTTTGTCAATATTACCATTTAAAAACGTGTCTTTAAAATAACCTAATGCTAATTGCTATTAAAGATTGAAATGAGCTATATACTAGTGCCATTAAATCCTTACATAGGTTTTTTTACCTTTGTATTCTTTTTGGTTTTAAATGTCATTTATTACCAATAGGTTTTTTACCTTTTGGCAATCACAAAATCTCACAAGAGACAGTCTATAGGATAGACCACAAAATTAGGCCAGTTTATTTCCCTTAACTGATTTTTTTTATTATAATATCAATTATATTATGTTATAATCCTAAATGTAAGGTATTATAACCTCGAATATACTATTCTATAACCCCAAATATAAGTTACTATAACCTCAAATAATTTACCCCAAATATACTATGTTATATTTTGGGCTGGGCTTCATGGATTCCGTCTATAGATAGACCGTCTCCCATGAGACTTACTGTTTGGCAATTGAACGAGATCCCAAACATCAATCCTTTATGTATAGTATATCCTCATTCATGGCATTAAGCCAGTATTGAGAATTTAAATTTTTCATAGCTCGATGAAAACTGAAAAGCATATTAGATTGTGTTTTAAATATACCATGAATTTAAACTCGTCTTTTTTGGCGCTTATCCACTCTAGAATGGTAAAACTTAGCTTTCGTTTTCTTGAACATATACAATGTAATTATCTAATTATGCACTTGTTCTCTGTCTAGTGGATCTCCTTAATGGCATAACTTTTTGAGGAGCTGTAAGAGTTTGTTCACTGGAAGGTTCTCCAATATTATTTTGAATAGCGTAGTAAGTAATGTCTAATGTGGGAAGTGATTCAATACCAATTACATCTTGAGAAATGATAATAGTTGTGGAATCCAATTTCTTTTTAATTTGCATATTAGATTGTGCCTCAGTTGGACATCTCCATATATGAAAATGTTAGACTTGATTTTTGCTAATATAGAACTCATATGGGGGCTTACTAAATTGCTTTCATTGGTACTGTATTAACACTACAATAAATTTAACAGTTTGTGACATTGGATTTAGTGGCATCAAAAAAATGCCACTAATTTAATTTATATTTTTAGTGTTAATAATTATTGGTTTTTATTTTAAGTTCCACTAAAATTGATTTAGCAACACTTTATATGGTCTTTAGTAGCTTATGTAATTGTTACTATAGTCTAAAGTGACATTTGTGAGTATGTCACTAAATCCTACTATGTCGCAAAAAATTTTAGTGTGATTTTTTTATTATGCTGCTAAAAGGTCTAATAAATGTCACTAGATTCTCCATATACACTCTTAGAAATTTGAAATAGCGACATTTAAATTAAATGTCGCTAAATATTTTACTAAAAGCAAATAATGTTGTAGTGTAAGAATACATTGAAGTGTTAAATTCAATAGGTGAGATTATTGTAGGAAAATCATGAATAGGTTGAATTATTCTAGTTAATTTTTCATTTAAATGAATAATTCTAAGTGCTTCATATAATTAGTTAATACAATGAGAATTTTAAGATAAATGGGTTGGGTAGATGGACCTTTGGCCCGGCCCAACTCGCTATAAAAATTATGTGATCTGACCCAACCCACCTCTAGTCCTAATAGTGTCAAATTTTCTTCAACTGGTCTTGTGCGAGACCGTTTCAGTATGAGATAGATAGCATAATGAGACAGATAGCACAATTAGTCAAAAAAATAGTTTCCCTTAATATGCGCTCAGTACTTGATTTATTCACCTATAAGGTTAAAATTAATTTTTTAATTGATCAATTTAAGGTCTGAATTAATCATTTTTTATATCAAATTGAATTTTTTTTATAACAAAGCAATCATGAACCCTTGATCATTACCAAAAGGCATTCATTTAATGGATCATTTTGAAATCCGAATTGTTTTTTTTAGATCAAAATTGAAATGAATTAACAAAGCAACCATGAACTCTTGATCATTTTCAAGAACATTCATCGAATCATTTGGCAGAACATAACTTAAGATCGACACTTCTTCCACCTTCACATCAAGGGTAAGCAAATGCTACACCTACAACTTTATTTCCAAGTCTATTATGAACATATTCCGTTGAGAAAAGAACAATATCACTCTTATTGATCGATAATTAAAGAGTATAAGTACTCTTATGTTCCATTAGAATCATCATTTTGCATTGAATAAAAATCTTTGTATAGTGCAATGTATTAACACTACTATTAATAATGTTATTGACCAGTTATGTGTTTTCTAAAATTCATCCTGCATAAAATGATTGAAACAACTATTTTATTTACTTAGTTTTGAAATTATGAAAACAATTTCATATTTAGGTTTATAGAAATTGATCAATTTAACATCAAAATTGATCACTAATAGATCAAAATAAAATTTTATATATTAATTGATCAATTTAAGGTTTATTTTATGTTGAAATTGATACATTAAATATCAAAATTGATAAATGTTCAAAAAAAAGAGGAAAAACATATGAGGCTGTTAGCCTGTTATACGCGTGAATTGGACTGACCCAAATTGACAATCTCATTGCCAAGTTCTAGTTAATTTTCTGTAGTTGTCTTTCTTTTAATTCCTTAGGAAGAAAATTGTAAGAGTTCATTATATGTAACAATAAACTCAATTATATACATGTTATCATATAATAATGAAGAATTAAAACCAACCAATTGAATCATGAGACAAGCTGAATTTTTTTTTATGTAATATGTAATCTAATTATACTCCCTCCAATTCACTATTAATGTATTATTTACTATATGCACTCTATCTAATGCACGTATTCGATTCTTGATATCTCTAATTGTACATATTTAAAAATTATGGAAAATTGATATCATAATCCTTGCGTTGAGATGAATCAAACAATATCACACTTGACTATGTTTTAACTTATAAATACAAATTAACAGTAAGAGATGAATAGTGTTCAAAAAACAAATTGAACATTATACTGAATTGGAGGGAGTAATTTATTATTATTTTATTTTATTTAAAAAAAATTTAAAAAGGAAATTCAACAAACCGTACTAGAGCTGTTCATTCGGGTCATTGGGTTGATTTTGGGTCAGGTGTTTCGAGTCGGTTCAAAATCGAAATTTGTGTTCACATTGGTTTTTACATGATTGTAGATCCATTTTTAAGTCGGGTCAAATCGGGTTCGGTTATAAAGTCAGGTGTCTATCGGGTCATCGAATCTGTTTTAAACACCTCTAAACCGTACCCTTCTCCCCCTTCGCTAACAACCACCGCCAACGCCACTACCCTAGCGACACCCTCCCCCTTCCCAGATCTCAAAACCCCTATACCAAGACACCCACATAGTTAAAGCTAAACTCCCTTCCAATTTCAAGAGCATACACACCCAAACCTCCACCCCCACTGGCTAAACATTGGCAAACAACTAGGGGTGTGCAAAATGAAATTGGATCGGCGGTCCGGACCGGAACCAATTTGCATCCGGTCCGGTCTCCGGGTTTTATATATCCCTTTCTCTACTACTATTAGTCCTTACCAACCAAAATGAATACAAAGTGACTAAAAATTGAAAATGTAGGACGCTAATGAGTTGTGGTGGTGGTGAAACTCAAAGCTTATAGGAAAATATGGTTCAAAAAAGATATTTATGAGGTGGTGTGTTTAAGGGAGGGAAGGTGGTATTCGAGGCAACATTGACAAGAGGATGTGATGGAGCTGGGGGTGTATAGAGAGTGGTGATGCGTTCGGTGGGTGAAGTGGGAGAGTAAGGCAGATAAATTATACTCCCTCCGGTCCAGTTTAGATGTCCCATTTGACTGGGCACGGAGATTAAGATAGTGGTGGGGTATATGTAAAAGGTGGTAGTTGGGTATTTTAATTGATTAAATTAATTGTAAAGGTGATAGTTGGGTATTGGGAATTGAAAAAGTAGGGGTATTTAGGTAAAAAAGGATATCCAAAAAAGGAAATGGGACAAGTAAAGAGGAATTACCAAAAAAGGAAATGGGACAAGTAAACTGGACCGGAGGGAGTATTTTTTTGGGGTTTTTTATGAATTACAGCCTCAAAGTTTTCTCGTTTTATGAATTACAGTCGCAAAGTTTTTTTTTATGAATTACAGCCACCAACTTTTTAAATTGACCACTATTACGGCCAAGTGACCGGTTGTGACCGTTGACCAGCCTTTTTTCCGTTGACTTTCAATTTTTCTGATTTTTCTTCTTTTTTTTTTGAGTTTTTTTTTCTTTTTCCTTTTTTTTTGAGTTTTCTTTTTTCTTTTTTCTTTTTTTTTTAATTTAATTCCTCTATCTTCTTCTTCATCTTCATCCTCTTCCTCATTCTCCTCCATCATCTTCAACCTCTTCATCCCTAATAAACTTCAAACACTCCATTAATATTCAAAGTCACCATTGATCTTCGAAGATCAATTTCTCTCTAAAGAAAAATCGACCCGAGAGTTTCAGGAACACTCCCAGTGAAATTATTACCACCCAAAATCAAATCAGACAAATTCTTGCAATTGGAAATTTGATCAGGAAATTCCCCATTAAAATTATTTTCTGACAAGTCTAGAATCTTCAAGCTACGATTTTGGTTGAAATACCAAGAAGGAAATGACCCAGAAAACTGATTTTCCCCAATATCAAAACCCTTAAGTTTTGAGAAACCAGACCAGATTTTCCCAGTAAAATTATTTGCACTAAGATCAATATACTCCAAATAAGGGCACCCATCAAAACACCCATCAATTAACCCAGTAAAATTATTAGTAGAAATGTTTAAAACCCTCAATTTGCCACAAATTGATGGGAAACTGACCCGAATTTCGCCCTCAATATTAGTAGATAAATCCAATACCTCTAAGCTGCTAAACCCAGTAAAATTCAGCTCCCCACTAATAAAATTATGTGACATATTAAGAATGGTGGAAATTCCCTCTTGAAGGATTTGAGGCAAACTGATTCCATTTAGTGTAATTCCCTCTTGAAAAAAGATATAATCTTCATTCAATCTCATCCATGGCACCTTCTCAAGATTTCCATGAACAAACCCCATTTTCCGTTCTAGATGCTCTGTATTGTGAGGAGGAAAAATGAGAAGATGATGATGAAAATGAAGATGAACATTCTAGAAGTTTTAACAATGGTGGAAATGAAACCCCATTTTTACTGGTTTCTCTTCTTCAAGAAATGAAGCTATTCAATGGATTTTGAAAGTTAATTCCTTTTATGGGTTTTCTACTTTAACATCAGTTCTTGCTGTTAATTACTTCGATCGATTCTAATTGCCCAGGTGTCAAGTTGAAAAGAGAAAAGCTGAAAATACAAATATTTCATGGCTTCAATTTTCTTTATTTGGGTTCCAATTAACGAATTTAAACACTAAATGTAGTTCAATTAGGTTCATCCCTTTCAATTTATTTTCTTTGATTAGGGTTCTTGAAAAGGGGAAAAAAATCTAGGGTTTGTACTTTAGAGAGAAATTGAGTTTTTGAAGATTAATGGTGACTTTGAAGATTAATGGAGTGTTTGAAGTTTGTGATGAAGAGGTTGAAGATGATGGAGGCAAAAGGAGGAAGAGGATGAAGATGATGAAAAGGATGGAGGAATTAAATTAAAAAAAAGAAAAAAGAAAAAAGAAAACTCAAAAAAAAAGGAAAAAGAAAAAAAAAAACTCAAAAAAAAGAAAAATCAGAAAAATTGAAAGTCAACGGTAAAAAGGCTGGTCAACGGTCTCAACCGGTCACTTGGCTGTAATGGTGGTCAATTTAAAAAGTTGATGGCTATAATTCAAAAAAAAAAAACTTTGCGGCTGTAATTCATAAAACGAGAAAACTTTGAGGCTGTAATTCATAAAAAACCCTATTTTTTTATATCTTTTTTAGTTTCATTGAATGTGAATGTGTAAATATTTTTTTTAAAGAGAACGTGTAAATATTAAAAAATCTAAAAAGAATCAATTTACTAAATTACAAGTTATTTAGACTTTAAAAGAAAACATAAAATCAAATATTTTAAAATAATTAGATAATAAAAATTTTAAAATAGAACTTCCTCAAAATAAATTTTTAAAACTAAATTTATTACAAAAAAAATACGGATTGACGTCACTTTCGTAGACACTTCTTGGTCTTTTCCACGGAAAGACGTTGCATTAATGCATTAGACTTGGTCGTAGACTCGTAATACTAGTAAACTAAAGATTCAGCACAAATCATAACAATATATAAATTGCCTTATAAAAAGGAAATTATTAATGATTTTTTGAGTTTTGGCTCTTTATTAATGATTCTTCTAAGTTTTTTTGATATTAACGATACCTTTATATTATTGAGCGTTTTACAACCATAGCCTTTTAAAATTTTTTCTGGCTAAAATCGTTCAAAATCATTAACTTTTTTTATGTTGTGAATTGAAAATAAAAGGAAAAGAAAAAAATTAACGATTTTGAACATGACTGAAGTTTAAAAAGATTAAGATTATAAAAAGCTTAATAGTATGAAGGTGCCATTAATAATAGAAAAAACTTAGGGTACCATCTAGAGGTGTTCAAAACACACCGATGATCCGATCGGCACCCGACTTTAAACTGAACCCGATTTGATCTGACATAAAAATGGATATACAATTATGTAAAAATCAATGTGAACACAAAATCCGATTTCGAACTGACCAGAATCACCTAGCCCGAAATCAACCCGATGACCCGAATGAACCCGCCTAGTACCATCCATAAATTGCCAAAATATCCTTATAAAAATGACTGTACAACTCCCACTTATTTCCAAGTCTTCGCCCTCCTATTGACTTCTTCTCTGAGTCTTACCATCCACAACCAGAACCCATCTTTTGATCAATTCAAACCTCCATTTCAAATCCAAACCACTCCTGAATCTACCCAGATTTCTCTTACCCACCACTAAACTAATCATGAACAGTCTCTTCTCATCTTCTTTTACTCGGTTCCGGCAAAACTCCGACGACATTGAAATGGGTCCGCCCACACCCAATGCCGTCGTAAACCTCGACAAATTCTTCGGCGATGTAGAAACCATTAAAGACGATCTCAAGGAAGTGGAGGAACTTCAACGAAAATTAAGTGCAGCCCATGAAGAAAGCAAGACGGCTTACAACGCGGGTACAGTCAAGGAGCTTCGTGGTAGGATGGACCGGGATGTGGGTCAAGCTTTAAAGAAAGCTAAGATGATTAAAGTCCGGCTTGAAGCGTTAGACCGGTCTAATGCGGCGCACCGGAATTTACCCGGATGTGGTCCGGGTAGTTCTGCGGATAGGACAAGGACGTCGGTGGTGGATGGGTTAAGGAAGAAATTGAAGGAGAAAATGGAGGAATTTCAGGATTTGAGGGAGAAGATCAATGGAGAGTATAGGGAGACTGTTGGGAGAAGGTATTTTACTGTTACGGGTGAAAATCCTGATGAGAAAACTGTTGATTTGTTGATTAGTACTGGTGAGAGTGAAACTTTCTTGCAGAAAGCTATTCAGCAACAGGTTTGTGGGTTTTTTTTTTCTCTTTTTCTAATTTTAATTATTTCTGGTAATTGATTTGTCCTGCAAATTTGAATCTCATGAATTTTATCTATTGATGTGGATGATGATCATATGGTTGTTTTGAATAATCTTACAATGTGATTTTCTGGATGAATACGACAAATTGAATCGATCCGATTACAGAGCTTGTTTTTAGTTGGCATTTAGTAGCAAATAAGCATCTTCTCGTGAATAAGATGTAATAGTTAATCAGAAACAACATCTTTGTTATTAAATAACAACGGTAAGGTTGCGTATAACTTACCTAAACCCTGCTTAGGTGGGAGCTGTGGTACTTGGACTCGGGTAGTGATATCGAATACTAGTACGTTTCCAAGTGTTGGATTGTCTAAATATTCAATTTTAGGCCTATAATGAAGTGTCTAAGTGCCATATACCAATGGCCGAGCATCAAGGATTGGACACGGGTATGTGAAGCAAAATGAAGAGTCTGAATAATATACGATCGGAGCTAATGGTTGGCATTGGGGTGATGGTATGGAACAGAGTGAGTAACTAAACTTATTTGGCTTGAACCTGAAAATTATAGGTTTTTATGCTAGTATCAACCTTTGATTTATATAGCTATGAACATGTAAATTTTCATATAGGCAGTTTTTGAAGTTTATCCTTATTTGTATGAAAAGGTGATTCCTTCTATATTCCTTTTAGTTATCACAAATCCTCAAATGAGACGGTCTGACGGTGACATTGCCTTTATTGAGTCTGAGAAAAAGTCGTTATGTTTTGCTGGATGCTCGGCCTGTAGCTTACGCACCTATATTGTAAAGCTGGTTGACCCATCTTAGTTTGTTATCATAGTCATGTTCCAAAGCTCAATGATGTGAACTGACAATAATTAAAAAGTTATATCTTTAAATATGCTAATTAGTATACTGGTTAAGTGACAGCGTTGTCTCACGTTCAAGCCTTACTATATATTGCTTTTATCACTTTGAAGCCAATGTATGTTGTATGTTAAGATTAGAAGCACAATCAAGCGTCTTGTGTAATCATTGCAGGGAAAGGGACAAATACTAGATACAATCGCGGAGATTCAAGAAAGGCACGATGCTGTGAAAGACATCGAAAGAAACTTGAAGGAACTACACCAAACGTTTATGGACATGGCGGTGTTAGTACAGTATCAAGGCGAGCAGCTTGATAACATTGAGGCAAATGTTGGTAGAGCTACCTCCTTTGTTAGGGGAGGCACGGAGGAATTAGTTACTGCTCGAAAGCACCAGAAGAATTCCCGAAAATGGGCTTGCTACGGTATTGGTCTGCTGCTCTTTATCACAATAGTTGTTGTCCTCTCTAAACGTCCATGGAAAAAGAAATAGGTACTTCATCGCACATTGCACCCGGCAGAGCTGTTAATACGATCTGAACTTTGTGCAGAACATCCGACTTGAATTTATTCGAACACTTTCAAAAAAATTATCCGAAATCTAATCTTGGTTATACACCAGGAAGTATTCATGTTCTGTGAATGATAACATTATTGCAAGAAGAATGGGAATGTGGGATTGTATCTCAACATTTTCTTTGGCTGTAATTAAGATTTGTAAATACCACAATGATTTGTTGATATTCAATATTCATCATGTGGTTTGTAGTATTGTTTGTTTTGACATTGTATTCCCATATTTCTAGGTTTATGTTGCTCACTAGCTAATAGCTATTATAAACTTTCTCTATTCAATTCGATTAATATCATTTGCTATTTTGGTTTGTTCTACTCATTTTGTTTCATTTTTATCTTTGGATAATGGCCCACCACTCTTTTTTGCTGTTAGTTCAAACGGATCTAGTAGTGGTTATGAATTGAGTGTTTTGACATTTGTTTAGTTAACATTTAGGTTTTCTTCGCTTTACCGTATTTTTATTGACTTGAAGACGCTTGAATAACATTAAAGATTTTGATCAAAATGAAGATCTAAATATAAGAGAGGATTAAGGCAAGATGACCCAGTGTTCTGTTTGCTCTTTTCTGATTCCTGTTCACCTCTCTTCTTTGAGTCCTCAAATTTGCTATCTTGTTATAGACCGTCTATAGTATAGACAGGTGTAAATGGGCCAGACCATAACTTAAAACAAAGAATTTGGCATTTTCCCACGCATGAATAGCAGTTACTCATCTTTTATTTTTCTTTATATGTATTTTTTTACACTTTAAAAAATAGAAAACTGGTTTTTTTTATAGGCTGGACTGTTGAGAGTGTCGTCTATGTCATAAACGATCTAAAACGAAAACCTTCTCAAATTTATAACCCTCACATGGATGTCATTAATGTTACTTCTTAGTGGGAAAGTATTGTTTCTAAGTGGACCTTTACTTAAGAGGATGGGCCAACCCTATACAAACTCACAAACTATCAATTTGGTTTTCACAAAATCTCACAAGAGACGGTCTATATGATAGACCACAAAATTGGACCAGCCCATTTCCCTTAATTGATTTTTTTTACACAAAATCTCACAAGAGACGGTCTATAGGATAGACCACAAAATTGGGCCAGCCCATTTCCCTTAACTGATTTTTTTTATTATAATATCAATTATATTATGTTATAATCCTAAATGTAAGGTATTATAACCTCGAATATACTATTTTATAACCCCAAATATAAGTTATTATAACCCCAAATATACTATGTTATATTTTGGGCTGGGCTTCAAGGATTCCGTCTATTGAATAGACCGTCTCCCATGAGACTTACTGTTTTTTTTATTATAATATCAATTATATTATGTAATAATCCTAAATGTAAGGTATTATAACCTCGAATATACTATTCTATAACCCCAAATATAAGTTATTATAACCCCAAATAATTTATTATAACCCCAAATATACTATGTTATATTTTGGGCTGGGCTTCATGGATTCCGTCTATAGAATAGACCGTCTCCCATGAGACTTACTGAAATATAATTTCACCATGAGACTAAAATACATACACACTGATCCATTTTCAATTTGAAAAATAAATAATACATAAAATACTTATTATATCTACTATAAATTTTAATTCCTCCTCCCATTTTCACTTACAATTGTCGTACACTCATTCTTTCTCATGCGTTCTCTCTCGTACGTTCTCTCTCGTACGTTCTCTCTTATCAATGGCAACATTATCATCAATCGTTACACAATTGGAATGGATAAGGTCGCCTCAACACTCATTAATCTAGTAATTTCGTATCACAAATTCTTGCTATAGACGTTAGCATAAACAGGTGTAATGGTCCAGCCCATTGTTACACTTTTTTAAAAAAAAAACAACTGAATTTTCCATTGGGTTGGACTGCTGAGAGTGTCGTCTATGCCATAGATGATCTCTCAGAAGACCTTCTGATTTCGTATATTTAATTGGTTGCCCATAGGTGTATCAACATGTGGCCCCTTGTGGACGTGCCTCATGCAAATTTTAAAACAAGTTTTAATTTGGTTTTGGTTCGAAGGGGCTTCAAGAAATGACTAATGGACAAAGAAATAAAAGACATAGTAGGGTTATCTTCTCAAAAAAAAACCATTATATTCTCACATAATAACCATGATATATAATTTGTTATTTTTTTCGTCCCTCTTATTTATCCTATTGATTTTACATTATTTTCTTTTTGTGCAATGGTCTCACTCTTAATTTTTTAATTTCGTTTTTAAATTTCTACATACTATCTCTCCATCTTTACCACTCATTTATATTCTCCACTCTCATTTATTTTGTCCTCAAAAGATGTCTGTTACAATGTTATTTTACATTTTTTTTAGAGTGTCATCTTTTTGAATATTTTTGATTTTATCTTTGAATGTATTTGTTAATGTTCTTGTTAGAAATATTCAAAATAATGAAGTAAAAGCAAGAGTTTCTTTTTTTTTTTTTTTTTTTTGCGCAAAACGTTCAAGTAGAGAATGTATTTGCTAGGTTTTATTTGCATTTTGTGAGGATAACATTATTTAACTTCATTTATCTTTTGATTACCACCATTGATTATTATTTTGCCTTTAGCTTGAGATTATTGTGCACATACCTGTCATTTCATTAGAATGAAAAAGTTTAGTTGTCTATTTTACAAACGAAGCTCTATCAAAATTGCTGCAAAATTCTCTTAAAATTTTGTTCATTTATTGGTGCCCACTGGGACTCTGAGTCTGGATCCACAGGTTGACAATGGTGGTAGTGTATCAAGTGGTTCACATATCGTCTAAGTTGGTTGGTTCTAGTTTTTTTTTGGTTGTATTTTGGAGTTGCAGTAGTGATCACTTTTGACGTGAAAGTGATCAATCTGACCTTAAAGTGATCAATTTCATTAGACCTTCTCGAATTGTTTCTTCAGATGACTTTCAGACATCAAGGGCGAACCTCTTTAGAAGGTTATGAAGAAGTTTAGCCCTACTCTTTCAGATTATTCCTTTAGATGACTTCTAATCATCAAGGACAAACATATTTGCCGCTAGTCATGTGATCTATCCTATAACCCGAAAGAATAATCCTTTAGGAAGTGAATTCAACAGCCCACATGACCGTCAACCAAGAGGTATGTCCTTAATGATTAAGATTCTTCTAAAGGAATAATTTGAGAGGATACGATTAAACTTCTTCAAGGCATTTTCAACAAGTTTACCCTTATTTTATGATTCATCTAAAGGAATGATCCAAGGGGGTAGATCAAAAATTCGCAACGATCTCTTCAAGAGGTTTGCCCCTTGAGGACTAGGACTCATATGGAAGTCTCACATGAGAGGGTTGAATGTAATTTTCCAATCAGTAAGACAATTCTAATTAAAAATCAAGCTGGATAGAACCAACAGATCTAGAAGCCATAAACATCGTTCAGACAATGGTAGGGAATTTTTAACAATAGGGCTTAGCATCTAAGTGAAAATAAACTTCGTAAAAAACTTTATGCAATTAGACGGCACGCCAATGATATGCACGTGAAATGACGTATCCAAGGAAGGAGTTTTTTTATTTTCATCCACTTTAGAACTTAAGATTCATCAAATGGGCCTAAACACCATAGACAACTACAAGATTTTTTGTACCAGAACCAAAGATCAATTATTTCTGACCACCTCGCCTATACAAAACACCCATTTCCCACAATTTCCCATTCAAACGTAGCATTTGTGTGTGTGATAAAATTTCAAAAAGGAAAGCAAGGGAAGAGAAAGTAAGAGAAGATTAGCGAGTTTTTTCTCAACCTTTTCAACGTTGGAAGGATTTATTTAGTACAAACAATAAATAACTATCCTTTTCGACTCTGATCCCTCTATTTACCTCCTATCCTCGTCCCCTTTCTAGTGTTCGAATGAGTGAAAATCGCAACTTTTTATTACCTTTTTCCTCCTTTTCCTCTATTTCCTTTCACTCAAATACAAGTACATAAGTACTTCCACAACCCCACAAAGCCACTACTCACTACAACTAGAGTTTCTTATAAATTAAGAGAAAATAGATCACACTTATGGACTTGTAGAAGATACGCAACAAAATAAGGTAAGATAATCCATATGAATATGAATGCACTACAATTGCAGACTTTTTCTACGCGTATAAAAGATTCTAGAATTGGTCATAACGTAAATAGTGTCTTCAAAGTCTGGTTTTTTAAAATAGAACCTTCTTAAAATAAGCTAATACTCAATAACATGTAGTTTATTTTATTTATTTTCTTATTTTATTTCTGCTACCCATTAATTTACAAAAATTTCTAATCAATAATCGTGATTTGTAAATCACCACAAAAGACAAAAAGAATACTATTAAAATCAACAAAACCAAAAAAGATAAACTAAAATAACAAAACTCTCACCCTATCACATCCTACCACATAAGGGTGATTTGTTAACCTTATATATAACTGTTATTTCGCAAAACCTTCTTATTACTTTAATACTCCCTCCGTCCCTTTATTATTGTCCACATTTCCATTTTGGGTAATCCCTCTTTAATTGTCCACTTTTCTTTTTTGGCAAAACTTTTTACCTAAATACCCCCAACTACCCCAACTTATATTATTTAATAATTCCCCACCTACCACCTTTTCAATTATTATATTCACTTAAAATACCCCACTATTACCTTTTTAATTATTATATTCACTTAAAATACCCCACTACCACCTTTTTCAATTATTATTATTATAATCACTAAAAATACTCAACTACTATTTTTCCTTATTTTGCGTGCCCACAACAAAGTGGACAATAGTAAAGGGATGGAAGGAGCATTTTTCTTATAGCATAATACTAGTCCAACTTGTTTTGTGTTTTATAGGTAATTTTTCTCGTGTTATTTTGGGGTTTAAAATTGATTTTGCGCTTTCCACCTGCTTTCTTTCTTAAGGAATACGAATATGATTTGTCTTTACCACTTTCTGTCAAACCTTTAAAATATGCAAAATACTAAACTGATGACCATGGTCGTGACCTTTCTAAATCCTAATTAACTTCCCATGATGGTTCCTCTCACTTTCTTTCAAGTACACGAAAGATACACGCCAATATTCAACATAAATCATCTCACTTGATACAAAAATCCACACCATTTCTCATATTGACTTCATCCTTTGCAGTTGAATAATCTGTACCCCAATTTTGACAATTTTCTCTCTTTTATTTCCCCCTTTTTTGAACAATTCATTCATTAATTTTGCAAACAATAATAAACCCACCAAAAACCAATTACCCATTTCAATTTCCCAGCAAAAAAACATGAACGACTTACTATCAAGATCGTTCTCCCAGCACAGGGAAAACAACTCCGGCGACATAGAAATGGGTTTATCAGCAAATTCCGAAGCGAACCTCGAGAGATTTTTCCAAGATGTCGCGAAAATCAACGACGAACTTAAGGATATCGAGGAGCTTCATCGAAAACTGAAGGCGGGTCATGAAGAAAGCAAGACCGCGCACAACGCTGGTGTAGTGAAGGCGCTCCGATCAAGGATGGATTCAGAAGTGAACCAGACATTGAAGAAAGCTAAGCTTATAAAAGATCGGCTGCAGGCGCTGGACCGGTCTAATGCTGCGAGTCGGAAACTGGCTGATTGCGGTCCAGGTAGCTCGACGGACAGGACGAGGACGTCGGTGGTTGCGGGGTTAGGGAAGAAGCTAAAGGATAAGATGGAGGAGTTCCAAGAGTTGAGGGGGAAGATTAATGAGGAGTATAGAGAGACGGTGGAGAGGAGGTATTATACAGTTACAGGGGAAAATCCTGATGAGAAAACTGTTGATTTGTTGATTAGTACTGGTGAAAGTGAGACCTTCTTGCAGAAGGCTATTCAACAACAGGTTGGTTCAATTCTTTGTTTTTGTTGTACATGTTAAGTGCATGAAATACAAATTATATGCATGGGTCACAAAAAAAAAAAAAAAAAAAAAAAAAAAAAAAAAAAAAAAACAATTGAGCATATAAGAACCTAACAATTTAGTCTTAACCGAACGAACCGGTTTATTGCTGATTAAAATGGCTGATTTGATGGGACGATTTTGAACATGCTAATGGGAGTAACTTGTTGTAAATCATTTAGTTCACAAGTTGTTTTAACCAAAAAAAAAAAAGTTAAATAACCAAATAAACTGGTTGATCGCTGATTAAGATGGTTGATTTTGAATATGCTAATGGGAGTAATTTGTTGTATATCGTTTGATTCAACAAAAGTTATTTTAACTATCTAATTTATCAAACATTAGTATTAAATGATTTGACCACCCAATTAAGCTCTTTGTACCTGAATAAAGTTCAAATTGTTGGACAATTTATTTTTCCAAACAACCTCAATATAACAAAAAAACTACATAAATAAGCTTTTCTTTTAGGAATTTTTGACTGTGTTTGGAAAATTATACTACAAAATTTTTAAAATTTTATGGTTGTAAGTAATTTTTAAATATACAATATCGTATATTTTAACGTATAATTTAGTAATGAATTCCAAATTTCATATTATTAGGTAATGTAGATAACTAAAAGTTTAAAATAGTCTACTTTACTATTAGAAAGATCTTTCAAGAAAATAAGACGAAAAAACAAACAGCTAGTCTCCTGAGATACCGTTTTTCTAAAAGACGTCTTTCAGGCCCAACCCATTAAAGCTTAATATTTACTTTTACTTTACATTTTCATTATGGACCAGTTCAATTAAAAATGGTTTTTCATAAAGACCGTCTCTCACAAAAATTTGTGTAAAACAAAATCCCTGCTCATATAAATTATTCTTTGGCCCAAAGTTTAAATAAATGTTCTTAAAATCTGACTCTTTCAACAGTTGTCGACTTTTTTCAACTACCTTTCTCAACAAAAAAAAGTCAATCTTTGATTGTACTTGTACTCATCTGTACCATTAAATCATTAATTGCCCATTATTTTTTCTCATACAATAGGAGTATTTGGCAACGAATATTGATTAGAATGGCTAATTTGATTTATTTGATTAACTGATTTAATCAATTGATTGATTAAACTTGTTGATTCAGCTTATTTAAAAATTCGTATTTGTAATATTAAGTTGTTTCACCAATTAATTTATCACTAGCGATATATAAATTGATGATCAACCAATTAATTTATCAAACACTAGCGTTATATAAATTGATGATCCAACCCTCTAATTAGACTATTTTACCAAACTCTCCAACATTTCTTCATTCTTTACGGTAACTGGGTAAGTACTCTTAAAAAAAGATGAGTATTTTCCATTGATTATGTTTTTTTTTTTTTCAAATCATACACCCCTTAATTAGACATGCTAAAACCAAAACCGGCAAAAATAAATGGGGCATAACCTAGAAATTTAACTATGTAATGTGACTAAATTGATCTAAAAATACTAAAAATAATTGGGAACAACTCAATTGTAAAGAAAAAACGCAAATTCTTGTATGAGACGGTCTCACCGTGAAAGGTTAAATAGCCCAATAATAAAAACTTTCAACTAATGGGCTTCTAGTCCAATTGTTCCGTTTACACTTCATTATCTTTCATAAACGGACACAAAATCTATTAGACAACCATGGCCGAATAGCGTGTAATATATTTCATGTAAAAATGCAGGGAAGGGGACAGATACTAGATACAATTGCAGAGATTCAAGAGAGACATGATGCAGTTAAAGACATCGAAAGAAACTTAAAGGAACTTCATCAAATATTTATGGACATTGCTGTCTTGATTCAGCATCAAGGAGAGCAGTTAGATGACATCGAAGCCAACGTTGATCGTGCAAACTCGTTTGTTCAGAGAGGAACAACTCAACTGCAACAAGCCAGAAAACACCAAAAGAATACTCGGAAATGGACTTGCTACGGCATTATTCTGCTACTCATTATCATACTAGTTGTTGTCCTTTCTTTACGCCCATGGAAATAGGTTCTACACACATTCTAAGCCTCTAGATGTAGAGATTGCAGCTACTATTATACAGTATATTGCACCCTATAGCTACCAGTTATCTCCCCACACTCGGTCATTTATTTTTGTTTGGTTATCCTATCTGTTTTTTGCTACCTTATTATTCTATGTACATAGGATTTGAGTATTGTGCAGAGCATCAGGATTGAATTTTATGTGATTTATGTGGACACTGTAGAAAGTGATTTATGGTTCATGTAAGATATAGCCGACCCAACTTTTTGGGATTAAGTCTTTGAGAATGTTTTTGACTCTTACAATAAAATTACATTTGAATGCTACAAGCTTCTTTCGAAAGATGGAAAACAGGTTTGTATATGACACCAGGAAGTATTTATGCTAGGTGAATGCTAACAAGTGCAACCATTACCAATCAGTTTGATCAAGTGCACAATGAGAAAAGCATCCATGACAAAAGATTTGGCCCAATTGATAAATATTTTAAAATCGGAGATATTACATGATAACATGATCAGAGCAAACACAGATTAGTAAACAGGCAAAAAAAATTAACAAAAAGCATGCATTTTGCCAGTAGAATCTATAACTCCACCGAGAACTTCGGTCCTATATATAACAATAGAACAAGCTCAGCAGAATAAGCTCCATGTTATTGTTCTCTAATATGAACCATTTTTCTTTTGGGGAGGCGGGACAAGGCAGCAAAACAAGAGAAACAAACAATTCAAGAATCTGCATTATCAAACTTCATCCTCATGAAGAAGCATGTTAGGGATACCTTTACTGACAGGGAACTTGCGGCCAGTTTCGGGGCAAACAAGGGCGCCTTCTTCAAGGTGAATCTCAAGGAGAGCATGGTGGAACTTGGTGAGAAAATCATGGGAATCAAGCATAGAAGGTTCAACATCTTCAGGAAGTTCCGAGAATCCTAAGATCTTGGCAGCTTCGGCAAAGGGCTTCCACTCGATCTTGGTGAAAATATTCTTAAGAAAATCTATATTCATGTCAACTTCTTTCTCCACCACCTTCTCCGCCTCTATTCTTAAAGGGAATCCATTGGTTACCCCCTTTATGTTTGAAGATAGCATGTTGTGGGTTAATAGCCTCATGTCGGTTTGTAGGGAGATACACTGATTATAATCTGCAAACGCGGTAAGCAAACACACATTTAGCTGGCATAATCCTATATGCAACAGGAAAGAGTCCACCGTAGAAAGTAGAATCGAAGAAAGATAAACATTCTAGTACTCAAGAACACGAATGGGGCACCAATGTTATATGGATATTACATCTGATAGCAATGAGGTTTTTATTTTTGTTAGTGGTAGTAAAACAAATTTCTCTATATGGTAGCAAAAAAGGTAGTGATTTGTTGTCTACAACATAACATATTCCATTTAAAATGGTATATTCCTTTAATATTTGATTAATTTTTTTAAAAAAATTCTTTATCCATTTCATTTTTTTTCCTTTTCAGCATCATAAGCTAGTAGCAATGAAAATCATGCTTATCAACAAATCAACAGTTTCGATAGAACTATGATCATAGCAACACCAGTATTTTGGACAAAACATTAGCATGTCATCATATGAGCAGATTATACACTAAGCAACCAGATACTAGTCAGCAACAACTCAGTGCCAAATCTCACCATCCCCCAACAGGCTAGCCAATGTAATATCAGAACTTGCTGCACCAACCTTAGTAGCTCATTACACTAGATCAAAAAATGACACATCACTCTCAGCTTAACAGCCCACACATGTCTATTTTAACATTCATCTCATTTGAGAGAATAATAGTAAAGTAATACTTCCCCTCCTATTAAATCTATTATAAATCTCCTTTTTTTAGTTTTTTCTACTAATTTAACCAAATGCATCTGTTAACACCACTAGTTCTCTAGATACTATAGTAGTTCAATTGCCCACTTTGAATGATTCATTATATTTGACAAATACTCAATTTTTACCCGACAATGTAGATCTTTGAGTTTATGACTGAATACTGATTCTACAATCCCAAAAAAAAAAAACTCGCTAATCAAATTAGAAGCTAATACCACAACACAGTGATGTTGCAAACTTAAATTACTCATCAATTGAAACTCTAATAAATTACAAGAAATTAGATACGAAACCCTAAATTTATAAATTTGCAACCAATTAAACCAAAAACCCTAAATTGACAACAAAACCCTAAATTTAACAACTTGATTTAACAAACAATGTTTGACAATTAACATTCGAAAAGATGAAAAATCTACAACAATTTCACAAATTTAAAAAATTAAAATGGAAAAAAGAAATAGAAAAAAAAAAGTATATATACATGGTTTGCTGGCTGCGGCTGGCTGCGGCTGTGCGGCAGGGTCAGTAGGGTGTGGCTGCGCACGTCGGTAAAAGGTGAGGATGACGGTGGTCAGTGGCTGGCGCCTGGGCCTGGAAGCTGCGGCTGCGCGGGGATGTAAGGGATTTATCTAAAGGATGAAGATTTAGGTCAGAAAATTGGAGCGCCACAGGGGAATGGGAAATAGGTTTTGTTTGGGTGGAGTGAACTGACGAATCACCCGGGAAGAAAAAGCTTTCTATATACTCCATTGCTCCCCTAAATTCTGCACAAATGTCTAATTTACTTTTTCACTCGGTCTTGGCCGAGACTGTCTCATTCTGAGATGAGGCCCAGCCCACCTTTCTCTCTATGATTTCATCTTCTGGGCATTTTTCAATTCGTCTCAATATAATAATTTTATGGAAAAATTACAAAAACCTACCTATTCTAATGGGTTACTTGCAAAAAACTACTTATTCTAATTTTTTTTGCAAAAAACTACCTTAACTGATATAAATGTTTCTAAAACACTACCTATTGACGGTTTCAGTTAGTTGACCGTTAAAATTTTGTTTGACTTTCCCATGTGATTTGCACGTGACTCTCTTCTCACTTTTTTTTTTTTTTTTGAGTTAACTCTCTTCTCACTTATGAATAACGAGCACTTCTATAGCATTTTTCAATCAGAAAAATTGGCTTATTTTCCATTAATTTATTATTAATCCAATAAAGTAAGAATAAATCTAGTAAAGATACAAACGATTCATGATTGTGTCCAACACTATTGCTTTAGCTTTGCCCTATTGTAAGTTTCATCATGATCTTGAATTTACCATCCAACAAACCCTAAAAATTGCAACAATCAAACAAATCAAACACAAATCAAACACTGCTTCGAAATTTACAGAAAATAGTTGAATAATTTGGACTTGAAATAGCACTGCTTACTTGTATTTGTAGACACCCAGCCCAGCCGTGGATACCCATGTATCAGCAAGTGGGTTTTGGTATATGGCAAAAGAATCCTCAAATACAGGCCAGGGAATGAGGATGAATTTCAAGGTAGTGAGCCTTCGAAATTTTCCAAAGAAAAGAATCCTCAAATACAGCCCAGCCGTGGATACCCATGTATCAGCCGTGGATACCCATTGGTGTTCGTTTGTGTTTCGAAATTTCAGAGAAATGAATTTTGATTTCGCTTGTTGTGTTCTTCAAAAACTTCAGAGAAAAGAGAGGGTTCCAAATGATAGAGGAAGAATAAGAATGTTGCTCGAATTTTGTGAGAAGGAGGGAGAAAATTCTAGTGTGTTCCTTCTAATGGTGAGTTAGGGTTTAGCACCATGAAGAAGATGATGAATGGCGGTTCTAGATTTTTTATTAGTAAATTACTATTTCTTTTTTTTTCTTTTAATTAATTTTTTTCAAAAAATTCTCAAATGTTACATAGATTTATCAGGAGATGATCCACAATTAATCAAAGAAATCAAAGAAAGAATTGGAAGATGATAATTTCCTTCAATGTAATAGAGCTATAGTGTTATGGAAGCAAGTAATCAAAGAAGTCAAAGAAAGATTTAAAGGAAAAGGTATAACAGAAGGTCACGTGCAAGTCACGTGAAAAGTCAAACCAAATTTTGACGGTCAACTAACTGAAACCGTCAATAGGTAGTGTTTTAGAAACGTTTATATCAGTTAAGGTAGGTTTTTGCAAAAAAAATTAGAATAGGTAGTTTTTTGCAAGTAACCCATTAAAATAGGTAGTTTTTTGTAATTTTTCCTAATTTTATGTAGCAACTTTTATAATTTTTAATTATGCACAATTACAGATATTAAGAATTAAGGATTAAATAAGTGGATTAGATAAAGTGCATAAAGCAGATGAGACACTTGTGGTGAATAAGAGGGAGTAATTTTGTTATTTTTCATGAAGACACGCAAGAGTTTAAGGGTTTTGGTATGTGAGAATAGGAGATCCAATCGAATTTAATTCTAATTGAATTTATAGATTAAGAATTGAATATAAAAATTAAAAATAAAATGAAAATAATTTTTAATGTTAAGTGAGATATTAACTTTAAGTTGAAGGGAGTAAATTATAGTAATGGAAAAGTAAATTGAAAAAAAAGGAAATGAATGATTTAAATGAGGAGTTAAATTGGAAATATAGCATAGATTTATAAATGAGATTAAAAGAAAAAGTGAACAACTATTGCCCAAAAAGAAATTATACTTAAATGACTTTTGACTAATTAAAAAATTTAAACAAATCAATTGCTAGTAACCATTTAAATAAATCAATTAAATTGAGAGTCTATTTCCATAATGTTGTATTTACAAAATAACTCCCATTTTACGTACCAGAAAAACATACTATTTTCTTTGTGCCGTCCATGTAGGATAATTACTAATAACTCTTGCCTTTTGTTATAATTAAAAATAAGAGAAAATTATATAAAACTACCTAATATATACCCTTTTTTTAAAAAAAATTACCTTATGTAAAAAAATTTGAAAAAAACTACCTTATATAATGAAATTGTTTACAAAACACTACCTTATTAAGATTTTCGTCAATTGACTGATAAAATAGACGTTGACCCTCACGCGCAAGTCACGTGCTTTCATTAAACCCATCTTTTCCTTCTTTAAAATCGAGCACATGTACTGGAGTGCTTTCATTCCATTCATCCCCTTCCCCTTCTTCTACATTTGAAACCCTAAATTGTAATCAATTGTTTACATTTTTCTATACCCATTCTTCCCTTCTTCAATTTGATTTTATTCCCATTCTTCCCCTTCTTCAATTCAACCCTGACAATTCGATGCATGAGAAATGTGCTTGTGGAGCTCCATTTGTAAGGAGAGTCTCATGGACCAAGGAAAATCCTGGAAGAAGGTTCAAGTGTTGTGCTTTGTACGATCCTGACACAAATTGGAGGAGTTGCAAGAAGTTTAAGTGGATTGATGTTTCCTTCAAAAAAAAAAAAAAAAAAAAAAAAGTGGATTGATGAACCTGAAATGGCTGATTGGCAAAGAGTAGTGACAAACACACTTGTGGAGGACAAGCGACAATTAGCAACCGAAATCAAGATTTTGAGTTATAGGGTTTGTTGCTTGGAATTCGAAAAGGAACAAGCAATTACTGATCTTAAAAGAATTAAGAAGAAACTGATGGGTCAAAGGAAGCATGGAAATCAGTTGTGTAGCTTTGTTTTAGGGTTTTTTTGTGTTGGTTGTACTAGTTAAGGGTGGTAAATGATGTTTATCAGTTAAGAAAGGATGTTAGTTGTAGTTGTTTTGGATCTTCGTAACATGATTTTGCTGAATGAAATGGGATATTGTTAACAAATTGTTGTGTATAAGTGTATATGTTGTAGTGTGATTAGAGGTGTGCAATGTGCCGGGGGCCTATCGGGCCTCTGGGACCGACCCTTAATTAGACGGGTTTTTAACGGGTCGGGCCTTAAATGGGCCGAACTTTTAAAGTGTCAACTTTTACTATATACGGAGCGGGCTTAAAACGGGTCCTAAACGGGCCTTCTTATTTTTTTTTTACTATGTACCTGTTGGGCTAATGTAGTCGAAGTATTAGGCAAATTTAGATGCTTGTTTCAGGCGCCTAAATGTTTGTAATGTTGTCTATTGTTTTACAGTATGTAATGAGAGTTTGCACACATTTAACTATCTTTTTTTGTTTATTTAGATTGGTTTAGAAAAATTGTTTTACAGTTCCGATAGAAGCAGAGATGGATTAATTTGTTTCAACATTAATAAAACTATTATACACTAGTATTCATTTTATTACTTAAAAGTATAATTTATTAGTTGGGATTATTTTTTGTTCTTGATTTTGTGATTAGTTTTTGAAATCAAATCATTGAATTGATATTTTATTTGTTAATAGTACTTATGCTTGATGATTTGTATTTGGGTGACACACAAATGAGAAAACTAAGAGACTTCTAAGATCTTATGTTGATGATTTGTAATTATCATTTGAACTGATGAAATACAACAAATATTGTGCATTCAACATACACAACATACAGTAAATACATACTACTGATTTATAACAACATTAAAACTGTGAAATCCATGTGCATAACAATCAGTTGTATGTTTGCTTCACAACAATAAATCAGTAAACTGATTTATAACATACATTAACCTTAGTTCTTGAAATCAAAACTCATTCATAACCTACAGTAAATATTGCATTCAACATACAACTTTTAACATACATTCATAACATTGATACATTACCGTAGTTCTTGAAATCAAAATACATACTACTACATACTAAATCCAAGTTCAATTTCATCAAAATACATAAATTCATGGATTAATTGCTAAATTGCTTCATACTACATACTACTACATACTACTAAATCTTATGCCAAAATACATACTACTACATTGATACATTAATTGAAAATTTAGATTTGACTACATTGATCTGATACACATGAGGATGATCCAATTGTTGCAACTTGTGACTGTGGTTCATTTGTTGTTGACTTTTGCGTTGAAGAAGATCCCTTTTTAGGCCTACCACCCTTTGATTCCTTCGTCGTTAGTGGTTTGGGTGGATTCTTGCATCCCTTCTTGTAGTGACCTAGAGTACCACAATTACTACATCTTCTAGGCTTGTATTCTCTAACAACACTTGCGGCCTTCTTTCCTCCCTTGCCTTCATCAGCTTCCTTCTTTCTCTTTCTTTTGTTAGGTCTTTCAGACAATTTTCGGAATGGGGGAGGAAGTGGTTTGGCGAAATTGGTTGTGGGCCACATTTTGTGTCCGGGCATACCGTGAAACTTAGGACCATAAGTCTTCGCATATTTATGTATATGATAGGCCTCATGGACAAATTGGTGGGCTTCTAATTTCCTAAAAACAATACACGCCATCGCATGTTTACAAGGGATACCAAGTAGTGTCCAACTTCCACAATGACAGGTCTTATTGGTCAGGTTGACTACGTAAGACTCTTCATCATCATCCACCTCAAACTCGAACACATCCACTGGGATTACCCTCAAACCGTATATGTCTTTAGTATTTTTTTCAATCAATTTGCTAACAGATGGCATCAACACACCCTCAAAGTTACTCAATCCTTCCCTTTTGGCCGCACTTCTTTGCATAACGTACCTCCTAATCCATTCCATAAGAGAAATTATAGGCTTTCCTCGTGCTTCCCTTAAAATGTTATTGAATGACTCGCAACTGTTGTTTAACAACATCCCAGACTTACTCCTAGTAAGAAAAGCATGTCTAGACCAATGTTTTGTGGGTATAGCAGCTAGATAATCATATGCCTCAACTGAAATCTTCTTAATTTCATTCATTTCTCTATCAAAATGAAACTGTGAAAACAAATTGTTACGTATTAGTCGGTCTTTATCTCATATAATTAAGAGCATTATTAGATTATATACCTTATTGTATGCCCTTGCTGCTCTCCAAAAGTGTTGTTTGAACAACTCTCCGGGGAACTTGATCTTGAAATTTGCCCATATATGCCTACAACAGAACCTAATTTCAGCTTCAGGAATCACTGAGTTGAAAGCTTCAACCAATCCCTACATTAAAAACAATTTTGTTTTAGCATTATAACATAAGGAATACGTAAAGTAAAATATGTAAACCATCATACCTTTTGCCTGTCGCTCATGAAGGTAAAAGCATCACCACCTTCTTGTACGCAACTGCTAGAAGAAGTAATTGACCTAAGATCTTCTACAAGGAGATTTAGAAACCAAGTCCAGGTTTCCACATTTTCTGTTTCTACAACAGCCCAGGCAATGGGGAAGATATTGTTGTTCCCATCTTTACCAACAGCAGTCAACAAAATCCCAGGGAATTGTCCCTTCAAATGTGTCCCATCAACACCTATAATAGGCCTACAACCCGCTACAAAACCCTCCTTACAAGCTCGCAAACATATATACATTCTTTGGAATAAAGGTGGCGGATGCTCTATTCCAATGCATTTAACAATTGCAGTGCTTCCTGGATTAAAACTCCTTATTGCCTCCGCATAGTCCCACACCCTGCTATACTCTTCACTAGCATCACCAATAATCATTTTCATGGCAATTCTTTTGCCATATAACACTTTGAATACTTCACTTCGCACCCTAACTCCCTATTAACCCTTTTCTCAAATGCCTTTGATTCCCAAGTCGGATTTTCCCTCCAATCCTCTATGTATTTCTCAGCTAAATACAAAGCAGTGACTTTATTGTATTGGTGTTGGTGACCACAAGTGTGCTTGGAAAAACTTCTCCATATGGTAGCAAAAAAGGTAGTAATCTGTTGTCTACAACATAACACATTCCATTTAAAATGGCATATTCCTTTAATATTTGATTATTTTTAAAAAAAAAACTTATTTATCCATTTCATTTTTTTCCTTTCAGCATCATAAGCCAGTAGCAATGAGGATCATGCTTATCAACAAATCAACAGTTTCGATAGAACTAAGATCATAGCACCACCAGTAGTTTGGACAAAGCATTAGCATGTCATCATATGAGCAAGACTATACACTAAGCAACCAGATACTAGTCAGCAACAACTCAGTGCCAAATCTCGCCATCCCCCAACAGGCTAGCCAATGTAATATCAGAACTTGCTGCACCAACCTTAGTAGCTCATTGCACTAGATCAAAAAATGACGCATCACTCTAAGCTTAACACCCCACACTTGTCTATTTTAACATTCATCTCATTTGAGAGAATAATAGTAAAGAAATACTTCCCCTCCTATTAAATCTATTATAAATCTCCTTTTTAAATTTTTTTTACTAATTTAACCAAATTCATATGTTAACTCCACTAGCTCTGGAGATACTATAGTAGTTCGATTGCCCACTTTGAATGATTCATTATATTTGACAAACACTCAACTTTTACCCAATAATGTAGAACTTTGAGTTTGTTACTGAATACTAATTATATAATCCCAAAAAAAACTCGCTAATCAAATTAGAAGCTAATACCACAGCACTGTGATGTCGCAAACTTAAATTACTTATCAATTGAAACTCTAATAAATTACAAGAAATTAGATACGAAACCCTAAATTTATAAATCTGCAAATAATTAAACCAAAAACCCTAAATTGACAACAAAACCCTAAATTTAACAACTTGATTTAACAAACAATGTTTGACAATTAACATTCGAAAAGATGAAAAATCTACAACAATTGCACAAATTTAAAAACTTAAAATGGAAAAAAAGAAATAGAAAAAAAAAGTATATATACATGGTTTGCTGGCTGCGGCTGTGCGGCAGGGTCAGTAGGGTGTGGCTGCGCACGTCGGTAAAAGGTGAGGATGACGGTGGTCAGTGGCTGGCGCCTGGGCCTGGAAGCTGCGGCTGCGCGGGGATGTAAGGGATTTATATACTCCGTTTGGGTGGAGTGAACTGACAAATCACCCGGGAAGAAAAAGCATTTTATTCTCTACAAGTGTCTCATTTATTTAATTTATAGACATTGTTCATATCTTATTTATAATATGCATTTTATTATTAATTTATAAATCAAAATATAAATAAATGGGATCTTGTTTGATTTATTTCAATGTAAGAATTTTACTTTGTAGTAAAATTTCTGTAATTTTTGATCAAGTACAATTAGAGATATTAAGAATTACGGATTAAATAAGTGCATTGGATGAAGGGTATAAAGCAGATAAGACACTTGTGGTGAATAAGAGGGACTAATTTTGTTCTTTTTCATGGAGACACGCATGACGACAAGAGTTTAAGGGTTTTGGTATGTGAGAATAGGAGATGTAATTGAATTTAATTCTAATTGAATTTATAGATTAAGAATTAAATATAAAAATTAAATATAAAATGAAAATAATTTTTAAAAGTTAAATGAGATGTCAACTTTAAGTTGAAGGGAGTAAATTATAGTAATGGAAAAGTAAATTGAAAAAAAAGGAAATGAATGATTAAATTGAGGAGTTAAATCAAAAATATAGCATAGATTTACAAATAATATTAAAAGAAAAAGTTTAGAACTATTGCCCAAAAAGAAATATATACTTCTAATTCTATATGGCTATTTGACTAATTAAAAAATTTAAACAAATCAATTGCTAGTAACCATTTAAATAAATCGATTAAATTGAGAGTCTATTTTCATAATATTGTCTTTTTACAAAATAACTCTCATTTTACGTACCAGGAAAACATATTTCCTCTATACCGTCTATGTAGGATAATTAATAATAACTAAATCAATATTGCAATTTTAGCCTTTTCCTCTCATGAAGCAAAGAATTCTTTTGATAAAAATTACTCCCTTCGTCCCACTGTTATTGTCCACTTTCATGTGGACACGCAAAATAAGAAAGGGGTGGTAGTGATGTATTTTAAGTGATTATAACAATTGGAAAATTATAACAATTGAAAAGTGGTAGTGGGTATTTTAAGTGATTATAATAATTGAAAAGGTGGTAGTGGGGTAGTTTAAGTGATTATAATAATTGAAAAGGTGGTAGGTGAGGTATTTTAAATAATAGAAGTATATAAGTTTGGGTAGTTGGGGTAGTTAGGGGTATTTAGATAAAAAGTCTTTGTCAAAAATAAAAAATAAACAATTAAAGTGGGATGACCTAAAAAGAAAATGTGGAAACCGCCATGTAAGATGACGGTTACTCTTATAACTAAATCAATATTGAGGAAAAAGATTCTTAAATTGACCAACAACTAATCATCAAAGACTATCTTTTGATAAATCAATACAACTACTTATTCGGATTATTGAATTAATATCAGATTGATTTAAAATAAAAATTTTTATATTCATATTATTTTTGTATAATTACAAATCATTTTCTAAGTCAGACCAACTCAAATTTTGTTACAAAATCAAGTATATATTTATAAATAAATGTCGACTCTGTTTTGAACGCGTCTAGACGAGTCCGAAAATCACTATATTCAAAATCGAGAATCCCACAATCACAGTCTCAGGCTGAAGTCTCCCTCCCAAAAAGTGTGCCAATGGCTGCTCTGCGGATGATAGGCAAGTCATCTGTATCCTTATAACCAATTTCTACTATTTGCTAATCTCCCAATTCATTGCTCCACTTGATCTAATTTTCTTTGTTTCTCTTTATTCAGATATAGCAGTTAATTTCACGGGTTAGGCATTTCATCAAACACTTCGTGCTCATCTTCATTCTTTCATTTCTGTTGATGTTAATAAGTTTCCTCAATTGAATTCAATAGATGGAATGTTCAAGGGTGTATATCATGGCAAACACTGTCATGTCCCAGATATTCAAACTGTTCTTAATAGAGCTTGGACTGCTGGAGTTGATCGAATCATTGTAATTTATCTGTTATTTTTGTCCTTACTGTATTGATTTATTGTGCATTCTTTTTTATTTATTTTTAATGTTTTTAGTTAAGTTTTGTGGAAATAATTGAAGGTTAAATGGGTTCAGGTGACAGGAGGATCCCTTGAAGAATCGAAGGAAGCTCTTGCAATTGCAGAAACTGATGGTTTGTGTTATCAATTATGATAATATTTTACCCCTTTTGTTGATAATTGAATTAAGCTGGATTTTTATGAGTGATAATTTATGGTGTTCATCTTTGTAGGAAGGCTATTTTGTACTGTTGGTGTGCACCCTACTAGATGCAATGTATGACATTGTTGGTTATTTTAGTTCCTTGATTAATCACGAGTCAAGATAATCCCTCAAAAAAAAAAAAAAGAGAAGAGAATAGTACTCCTATTTGATTGTAGATTATGTTGTAGTATATAGTGATATTTAAATCATTTCTTTTGGACATATATTGCTTTAAGGAATTTGAAGAAAGTGGTGATCCAGAAAGGCATTTTCAGGCATTATCATCTCTAGCGAAGGAGGGAGTTGAGAAAGGAAAGGTACGGACTCTTTCTAAAATCATATTTGATGGTTTTCAACTTGAGAAAGTAGTGTGAATCTGACTGTGGGAGTTTATCATGTGTTGTATTTAGATATACACTTGTTAGTCCCTGTTTGTACTATATGTTCGTTGTTTCTGGGTTAAAACTTGAATAAGTCAGAAGGCTATGTTTTAAGCAGCATTATCTTAGGAACTTTCCACAGCTATGAAGGTTTCTTCGAACACTTTGATATTTCTGTTTTGATGAAGAATCGAAACCATGTTCATATAGTTGAATTATAACATTTGTAGTCCGTCTCTCTTGAATCTTAAACCCTATGCTATATTGTCATCAATGTTGCATAATATTGACATGCTTTTCTTGACTGTGAGAGGTAGCTTGATAACTCTAGAGGAAGAGTCTTTGTTTTTTTTCTGATATCTGAATAGTGTTGGTTGGCTGGAATCTAAACAAATGGTCATGGTGTCACTAACTAGTTCAATCGAATGATTGATGAAAGAGTATTGATCATGCTCACGCTAGAAAATTGTAGTTAGATGGATGAAACATGTAGATGGAAAAGGAATCCAACACATTCCATGTAGAAATGTTCAGCTCTCAATGAATTCTCGATCAAACGATTACAATCACATACCACAAAGAGCGCAAAACAATGGATTGAATGACTATGGGGCAATCAACATTAAACCTCCTTAACTCGAAATGGAAATGACAATGATTGGCTCTTTAAAGTCAATTTCTCATTTGGGAAAGCCTTGTCTTACAAAGAAGAACCGAGCAGAAAAAGGTCCGGTGGTGGCCAAGGGGGAAACGGGAAGAAGCAAAGATTTGATGGGAACTTCAGAGGAAACCTAAACCAGAATCAAAACAGAAACAACAACCACCTCAACAATCAAAGAACCCACAAAAACCCAACCCTCTTAAAAAACAACATTATGATAAGTGTAGGAAATGACATTCATTCTTCTGTTGTCTTTCTCAGATCTCTTCGTAAAGGCTTGGTGTTCTTCTCGTTTGCAGATCATCTCTTTTTCCACTGTATGCTCATACATGGCTTGAAAAGTGTCATAAGTAACCATAAGCTTTTGTTACTTGAAATTAAGGCCATCAAAGTATCAACCTTTTTTCATGGCCTCAAGAACCTACATAATCAAGAGCAAATCGGGCCAACTCCATGAATTTGTTGGCATATTCAATAACACTAAGACCATGTTGCTTCGGATATAGAAATTCAACTTGTTTTTGTCATTACACAGCCATTGGGTAAAATTTTTCCCTCATTTTCCTTAAAAAATTTAGGCATCAAATTCGTAATTAGCATGAGATAAAGTCCCAGATTGTTTCATTGGAGGTATGACAATTTCAAGAAATATATATAAATTTGTTATGCAAATGAATATATCATATTTTTCTCAAAAGGAGTCTCGACTTAATGTCATTTTAGAAAGAAATTTACTACACTACAATATGCTATTCCATTATCTCGCACTTATATTGTGGAATGAATCTTATGCAATATGCTATTCCATTATCTCGCCGGTTGTCCTAAATACTCCATGCATTACTTTTATTTTACAACAATTTGTAGTTATAAATGTCCAATGTCATTGGATTATTAAATTTTAGCTTGACGGTAGCATGTGGTGAGCAATATGTTGCATTCTTGGGTTTATTGTTCTTTTCGTCTAGAGAGAAGAAATTGCTTTTTTGGGAGCACTAAATCTCTAAACACAAACGAACTGAGAAGGAATGTGCTGATCCCCACACAGAATTAGCTTGACCTTCTGCATACTTCTCCTATTTTTTGGTCTTAATAGCTTTTTATATGTTCTATTCCCGAACAGATGTCAAGCTTGCTTTTATTTTATTGTCTCCTTGTGACTTGATGTGACTACCATAGACCTCTAGCCCAAAAAACACACTACAATCATTATGAGTGGATCAAACAAAATATATATATTTTGTATGTGCAAATCTGTAGCCAAATGGATCTCTGCAGTATAGATTATATTGAATTGTAAAATTAGAATGTTATTGGGTCTTGAGTTGATTTATACATTGTTCTTTTCCTTTTTGACGGTGTGAGATGCTGGTTCCTTAAATTGACGTATTGCATACAAAATTTTTGTGCTTGATATTTGTGATTTAATTGTTCAAGGAAGGTCGTGGCGATAGGCGAATGTGGACTGGACTATGATCGACTGCAGTTCTGTCCAGCTGATATCCAAAAGAAGTATGTTGTTCCTATTAGATTCTTGTTGGCGTGATTGCAGATTGTTTTAGACACATGAAAATTGCTATTGATTCATGTATCTGGTCATAGGTACTTTGAGAAACAATTTGAATTGGCATGTGCTATGAAGTTGCCAATGTTCCTGCATATGCGTGAAGCTGCAGCTGATTTCTGTGACATTCTTGATCGCAATAAAAGCAGGTACTTCGATATCTCGTGCCTTGTACTTTTCAAGCCTATTTATAATCTGCAAATTTCAAATTATGTTACCAGAATGTGGAGCTCTCCACCACACCAAGTTACCAGAACTTTTTCCAAACTCCAATTCTAGGAACAGTCTACATTCATGAACTTCTCCCAAATTTGATGCTTGAAAGCGTCATTATGTTTAAAATTTGAAGTGACTTTGGTAATAATTATGTTAAAAAAAGAGAGATTTATTAATTTCCTTTCGGTTTTAATGTAGGTAGCATTCTGCGTTTCGTTTCTCTATGTTTTTACTGTTTTATTCTGTATATAGCATTATTCCAAATATAGCATACAATTGGTTGCTGTGCTGAGCGTAGTAAGATTATTGTTTCTTATCTTGAGAAATCATTTGTGGAAGGCCATAGAAGATAAAATTATCTAAAGGCTAAAATCTTGGAAAGGTCATTATTGATCCAATTGAGATGTAGAACACAACTCATTCTTCTAATTTGATATTGCGAACATGATATTGCGAACTTAAGTGGTAAAACTCTTGTTTCTAATTTGATACTAAGAATGAGGCTAGCAATTCTCTGGTTTCCAAAGTCGACATTTCTGTCTCCAACAAAAATGACACCATCAGTAGATGAAAAGAGCCAAGACTGCCTCACTATGAGGAATTGTAGGGAAGATATGAACAGATATACACTAGAATCGTAGAGGCTTCGTTGATATTAGAAGAATACACGTCAACAAGTTATTAAAGTCAAATACTGTGTTTTTCCTTCGAATATTTATTAAAACATCTGGTAAATTGAAATAATATGCTCTCTGTGGAATAATGTTTTAAACCAGATCATGGCTCCTTCAATTCTCCAACAAAATATGAAATGTCAGTTACTCTATGCTTTCTGATCTTACATTTCGAAAACAGAAAATGTTATAGCTACAGTAAGGTACTCCACTGTTTCATGTGAGTTTCTTTACAACTTGCTGGATATGACTAGTCAATCTGAGTTGACCGGAGAAATTATGAAGACAAATGCTTATAGAGTAGCTTCTATGTCCGCACTTGTTTCTTTCTAATTGATGGCCTCATGTCGGTTTTATACTTTTATATGATTGGTTTTGACCGAAGTGAATGTTCCAGTTGTTCTTGATTGAGAATTGTTTGAGTTGGGGCTATTTGTCATAAGATAAAAAAACAAACAGTTTATGGTTTTTTTAAATAAAGGATGAAATGCTTGAGGATATATTTTGTATTTTGTATCGTGTATGGTAATGTTCATAAAATATAACATGCACTTGCCGAAATGTTGTAGTTGGCAAATGTCAATTATTTTGCTCTCTTGACGTCATCTTCTCAATCTTGGTTTGCAGATTCCTTGGTGGAGTTGCTCATTCTTTTACTGGAAGTGCAGAAGATTGTGATAAACTACTTTCTTTCCAAAATCTGTACATTGGTTAGTACACTTCTTACCCTAGCGAGCTTCAATAATGTACTCCTATTTATCTTTGGATTTCGAGTAGTTAAGTAAGGTTTTGGCTTTGACATATGGGGAACATCATCCAGAGCCATATCTAAGTCATGATATTCATGTTGTATTTGTTGTTGCCAACACATTACAGGGTTACTTCATTGTTGCTCTTCAGAATTCCGGACTGTCAAAATTTTCTGTCTGAAGTTCCAAATCTTACATCATGGTGTCATTTTTCTGTTTAAATTGAAATGCATTTAGTGGGTGATGTTATTGCAGTGCTTATGATGTGGTTGAAGTTGCTTAAGACTTCAACTGTTCTTTTCTAATTGCACCATTTCTCCCCAATCTTTGAGCATAGTGCAAAAACAAGGCTGCATCGCATCATATTGGCCATATCCTAAAGGTTTTCAAATTTACCAATTAGTATTACCCGCATCGTAAAGGTGAATAAACAGCGTTTTAGGCCTTTCCAAGTGAAATTTCATGGTTTAGACTGATTTTGCTGTACAATAACCGCATTACGGTATTTACCGCAACCCTAACCGAAACCGCATTTTTTCACTATGTTTGTGAGTGCTTTTAGGAGAAATGGCAATTAAATAAAGAATGGAGGAAGTGTAGCCCATGGGAGTGATTATTTGTTCTTTTACTTATTTGCGGCAAATATTACGCTTTTGTGTAATCCCTCATGCAGTAGTTTAGATGGGAATTTGGACCTATGCGTTTGGATTTTGATATTTCTTTACTCCCTCCATTCCCGTTAGTTTCTAGACCCAAAAAAGCTCACATTCTTTAGGTAAAAACGGAGCAAACTCATTGGCAGGAAGGATATGTATGAGTATCACCTTCAAGCAATTTCAACACCCTTAACTTGTTACTGTTTTCGTTTATAAACAGGAGTCAATGGCTGCTCTTTGAAGACAGCTGAGAATCTTGAGGTGGTGAAGGGAATCCCCCTTGAAAGGTTGATGATTGAAACAGATTCTCCGTACTGTGAGATTAAGAACACTCATGCCGGAATTAAAATGGTCAAGTCAACATGGCCATCAAAAAAGAAAGAGAAATATGATCCAGAGTGCCTTGTCAAAGGGCGTAATGAGCCTTGCTTAGTCAAGTTAGTATACTTTAGTTCTTAAGCTATATCTTCATCTGCTGATCTGCTAATATATGTTCTCTATTTATCCATGCTACTAGGCTTTATTGTCCTTTCATTTTTTTCTGAACCTTATGTGTTACTGTTTAGTGTGTGTTTGCTTTTTAAAATCATGCAATAAATATGTGGCAACAGATTACAGTAGCAATTCAGAAAATTATAAATTGATTGTAATTGGAAGCCAGATCACCACTCAGACCAATACTCCTCTCAACTTCCTTCATTTTCTCTCGAAAAATCTGTCTATTACTCACATCTGATTCAGTTTCAGTACACTGCTTTTATGGGTCTCAGGACTCGGAATCACACTTATTTAGGTGTATGTGCATTTCCCTCATTGGCTTCCTTTAACTAGTGGGCTCTGCAGCCTCTGTATAGCTAATTGTTCTTGTGACTTTTGGTATATGTCGAATTACTCCTATTAGTATCCTGTGTGTGTGAGCCACATATTTGCTGTAGGCAAGTCCTCGAGGTGGTTGCTGGCTGCAAGGGTATTACCGATATAAATCAGCTGAGTCAGAATGTATACCATAATACTTGCAGGTAAATCTGTAATCATTCATATAGTAAAGTGCTTATTATAGAGTTCAAGTCTGACATAGATTTTGTTGGCGGTAGCATAATCTAATCTTAGTGATAGAGGCAAATCCAGGATACGAGTATAGATTGGGCCAAACACTCATTTCTGCATGTATACTTTGACTACAATTTTTTTGTGTTATATGTCGTACAATTAAGTTATAGAATACTTCAAACAAAACCCAAAACTCAAAACTACCATTTTTCCAATATAAACCTAAAATTCCTAATAATAAACCAAAATCTCCTTCACGATTAGTTACAAATGCTTTTTGACAAGCATTTGCGGCAATAGGCCTTATGAACCAAAAACCTATTAATAGATATGAATCTACGATCATCAAAAAACTATTAATATATATTTTTTGGGAATTAGTTGGATTGTGATTTCACATTCCAACTAATTCCCAAAAAAGTATATATTTGCATCAAATTTGAACTAGTAACTAGACCCAACAGGGACGTATTGAAAAAACTCGCACACAAACATTGCAAATATCCCTAATTATATTAATAGGAATTTTAATCAATGACACAGACCCAGGCGACACTGAATTGAGCATGAATATATACTTTTTCACAGTACACATAACCACTTCACATGTTGACAAGAGTAATTCTCGCATGTCTAAGTAGCTATATATTTGCACATAACTACAGTTCTGATTTGAGTTCTTTGGTGTATGGTGCAGAGTCTTTTTTCCACATGATTTGGATTCTGCCGCTGATGCTATACTCACTGGTAAGGATAACCAGTGAAGAATCTCTCTTATCCATTAAACTTGCATGTTGGCCTTTGGATTTGAATGTTAAGATTTACTTTTCTAGTTACATATTGAGGATACTTATGATAGTGAATGTTTAATATTAAGAACCAAAACCCAGGTTCTTGCTCATTCAACAAACCTAGAATTATATTCTATTCTTGTATGTTGGATCTTGGAACAGTAACACAGGATTTAACCCCTTTGTAATCAAACAGTCAAACTTATCAGTTTTGTGTTATGGGAACATATAGATGGACAATGAGTTCCCACCTGCTGTACTTTTCCATGCATTCTGTTTTATTCTTTTCCACGCATTCGGCTTGGCATAAGCATCGGTGTTAGAACGAGATCTTTCTGCAGCCGTATTCAGTTCCAAAGATCGCCCTTCGTGTTTCTAGTGCCAAAAAATTAAAAGATATTGATATTGCAGTCGGGAGATCCAACAGACAAATTTGGAATAAAATGTTTACCATTGCATTCATAGCAATAAGAGCAGATTCAGTAGCATCAGCAGATCTGAAAGCGATGAAGCTAAAATCTCGACATCTTTAGTCTTCATGTTAGTCTGTGTTTGGGTTTAAGGACAAAAACTTTGTATAGAAATAACCGCTGGCTTGACTGTTACAACAAAGTTAATCTATTGGACCCTTTGACTGTTACGACTACACTTCTGGAAACCGTCTCTCAGTAGATGGTCACGAAATAAGAAGCTTATATTCGAGTCTATTCCCAAAATATTGCTTTTCTATAAAATAATTCCCACTTTATGTAAAAGAGAAAAATATTTCCCAATATACTGTCCACGTGGGATAATTTAAAAAAAAAAAATTTAATGTCAAACAGCTAACTCAGGTAACGGTTTGTGTACAAGACAAAACCGCTATCTGAGATAGCGGTTTTTACAATCAGTGGAATTTAAAAAAAAAAAAAAAAACTCATTTGCTCCCCTCCAGAATCGAACACGGGACCTCAGGATGCCCAAACATCATCTCAACCATCTGCGCTCCCTTGCAGTAATGTATTAGAGTCTTATTCATCTTCTTAAATAAATTAGTATTGCATTGGCTATAATAATTCACGGAAGACGTATTTTTATTTTTTTATTTTTAATTAAGGTAAACCGCCACCTCAGATGGCGATTTTGCCTTTAGATTTTTTTTTTTTTGAAGTTTTTCTCAAAATTATAGTTTGGACTAAACCGCTATCTGAGATAGCGGTTTCATTAAAAACGTAATACCAAACCGTCAATTAAGATAGCGGTTTGCTATAAAACATAAAAAAAAAAATATTTTCTGTATCGTCCTACGTGGACGGTATAATGGGAAATAAAATTCCCATGAATACAAAGTGGGAAATATTTTTTAAAATTACAATATCAAGGGCAAAGATTCCTTATATTCTCACAAAACATCACAAACATATGCTTATTGCCAAAGATTGCTTACTTTGGTTTTGTTGGTTGACTAGTTTTATGAGGTCATGGTAGATTGATAATATTAATGTCAACCAAAAATTAGCAGGAAAATGTTAATTTGAACAGTATCGAGCTTTTATGAGGTCATGGTAGATTATTAACACAGGAAGCATCAAGTAATTAATGGAGGTGGATTAATAAGTCATAATTTATTACCGAACAGTAAAAAAATAAATTAATGATAAAGATTAAACACATAAACCAAAAAATTGAATTACCAAACACAACACTACAAAAACAAATTAAAGAATCAATAATATGAGAACACAAATTGTCGTATACGGCAATTTTACCGTTGAATTCAAATTATAAAAACAAACCTTTTAATTTAAGGTTGTCTCATTGAGATTATTTCTCATTAGAGTTTTTGCTTTTCTTTTGTATAAAAAACAAAAATAGGTTGAACCTTTTGTGAGAAGCATTTGTCAAACATATTGTCTCTTGAAAGCATTATCGTTTTTTAATTATTTGTACGTATTATATTTGTTGTGTGTATATTTAGTTAGTTGATTACTATTTATAGCTAACGTGGGTATAAGTTGCAGGTTTTCGGATAGTTATAGGTTCTTCTCTCTTTTAAGATCCTGCTTGAGCCGATAAACTCTTTAGCTACACTCTCCTATATTGGTATGAACTTCCGTCTATCTTCTTTCCCCAAACCCTGACCATAATTGTCTATGAGCGGAATACACTGGGTATGATGATGACGACGATTGTCGCTTGAAAGCTTTGTTTGTTATTCGATCTTTGACCAAACTAGCACCAATTGTGACAGAGGAAGTAAATCAAACGCAAGCTCCGGGACACCCACACACATAAATAAGAGAGAAGAAACAATAATGATTTATGATAAGACAACACTAATCAGAATCAGGTCGTTAAAAACTTAAAATAAGTAGTTAAAAAAACCAAGCTCCGGCTCAGTTCAGTACATCAAGCAGCTAAACATAATCATATCTCATCACGCAAAATTTACATCGTAAAACAAATACAAATTTTCACACAAGAAAGTGCCAGAGGATCAAGGAATGAATAGGTGAGGAACTACGCCATTTCAACCGCAGAAAAACCACATAAATTTATGCAGAGTGCACGATAAAACCATAACATCAGAATCAGAAGAATTTGTTGAATTGATCAGTGATAGACTTCCGGAAATTGCTATATAGACCAAATAGCGAATATTGCCGAAGGTTCCCTACTTCATACCAGGAGTTCAGAACGGTATAATGCTTGTCTGTACCAGAAAAGGCCAGCTGAATCCCAAGGCTGCAATCCATAGTGCCACCTTGATTCTTGCAGTCATTTATTTTAATTGCACAAACCTGTTTGTTCAGGCAAACTGACTTACCCTTGCCATGACATGATGCACAGCCATCCCTCTTCCAAAACAAATTTTGTAGTCGGCCTTGTTTAAATTCTAGTATCTGTTTCCAGATAATAAAAAAAAATGAGCCTCGACAAGATGAAATACCAATACAACAGGCAAAGCGTGTGAATTTTGGATGCTTACCAGGGTGAAACCAGTCACTACATAGGAGCTATTTCCAACAAACACAGGAGGCGATCTAGCAGCATATTTTGAGCCGGCAAAGGCTACCATAAAAGTACCTTCTGGGTCCTGAAAAATCAACACTATTGAAGTAAGAATATGCTAATCAGGCTTGTCCGATTGCAGATAACGACGTCTCATTAAAATAAAATATAAACCAGAAAATAATATGCAAACAGAAGACTATTATAATTAGCGAGCCAAATGTTCATGAAACAGCAAGCAAGAAAAACAAGAGCCCCTTCAGCAGTAGTTGGTGCAATATCAGCTAGAAGAGGTATTTACAGACTTATAGTAATCATTCAGACAAATAATGTTCGGCAAAAGACTAGCTGTGTATATTTCAGGTGGGTGTATTCCAAAAAACAAAAAACTTGCAGAAAATTCTCAAATGAAAAGAAAATAATATGAAGTGCCAAATTTTCCATTAATGTACCAATCAAGTGATTTAACCACCCTAGAAAATAACCTTATAATGCTGTTCCTACTGGTGCTGAAAAACCAAGTAAAGCTAGAAGGGGAACAAATACGATTCATGAAAATACTGCAAATCAGTTAATACATTATATTGCATTTATTTTAATTCACCCAAAAAGATCTTTGAAAATGCATTCGGGATGATGGGGTGATAATGAATTTAAGTAGTTCTAGGGTGTTTAAGATTCTAATCAGCATCAGACTAACCACCAGAAATTATGGCAAGGAAAGCATCCAATTGGGCACTACATTTGGTCACTCCTAAAAAAAGATTTTCAGCCATTTCCCTACTGAAGCCAGTTTATATAAGGTAAGCAAGAAATACATCTGAATGGAAAATTCTTGTAAAGTGTAGCATGACTAGTAAAAAACCACTTGCAATAAAGGCTTCAGCATTTGAAAATACAATTTGCAGCATAATTAGGGTATTCATCCAGATAGAAAAAAAAAAAAGAAAAAAAAAGAACAGAGGAGTCAGCTGACTTGGCTACACCAAACTATGATTATGATGCCAGATAATAAGATAATGAATTAATTTCAAGGAAAAGGAAATCAGCTCAACTATCCATGCAAATTTGGTGCAAATATAGAGCAGAAACGGATCAAAATTTTCTTCAAAGAATGCCGTCTATTCTATGGTCATGCGAGATATTCTACTATCATGCTTATTTGGAATCTAAACTTACTGGACGATATGAAAAAAACCATGTTTCATTACTGTGGAGCATAGTATATAGCATGTACTTCAGTACTTGGTATCCCATGAAACTCTGCAACCTTCTTTCCCTATAACAGTTAAACTGTACACAGCTTATAACATCTCGGCAGTCAGAAATTCAAGATTAACTTTATTTCATACACCTCTAAGCAAAAAAACTTTCATAATATCATCACGTGTCTGCTGCCACTCATATCAAATTCTCATCATTGTCTACGTTCGTCCTCTCCATCTTAAGTTCCCATTAAATCCTAATAGTTTCAACAACACCCCAATATCATCAATTCATCATCCTTGACAGGTAAATCATTACTCACTCTATCCAATAATGACAAAACAAAAAATTAACACCCCCCCTTCTTTTTCCCGGGTCATTAAACCTAGAAATCTTAGGATACCAAGTAATATAAGACCTCTGGCCATTATTGGAGCTGTTGCCGTTTCGATACTCACACTGTTCATGAAAAGAATATTTGGATTCATATCCTCGCTCCTTCTTGAGCCCGGATCTCAACTTCATTTTGTATGGTTTCCAAAATTTTAATATTCAAGTTGAAAGGCATATTAAGAAAGATTGTTGGAAATGAAAGAGAATGCAAAAGGAGAGTGACTCTAAAGAATCTACATTCAGTGAGGCAAGCTAAGTTAACAATAGCGATGACTCTGTTGCTTTGATGGTAACACATGGTACAAGGGACTGAATGAATGGATTCGAGTGTTCCTTTCGCATGACTCCTAATAAAGATGTATTCTACATATTTAAAGGTAGATGGTGGAAGTGTGACCTTGGCTAATGAAGGGGAAAACAACTGAAGTTGGGAACTGAGCTCAAAAAACATGCATCCGAAAATTATTTTCATCAACACTACGAGTAATGAAGGGGGCAACAACTCCAATAATGGAAAGAGAACTTATATTAACTATTTTTCATCTTGGTCCAGATTTCCTACGCATCCAAAATCATCTCCAAATCAACTTTTTTTAACTTTTTTCTTGGAAAAAACTTTAGCACTATAAATCTCGACCATCTAATCCTATATTTCTACATTTGGTCTGATAAGGAGTTTGTGTTGGGTGACTAACACACACTTCAAGGATAACCTTAGAATTAGGCAACTACGTATATCATTCTCGTCAAAAAGTAGTCAATTTGGGGTATATGTACTCTAGTTCTAAAAGTCACTTAATGGTTGTCTTTCTTCTTAAACCATGTGTTAGCAACCAATAAATCGTGTGAAAGTGCAATCCAAAATCAACACTTCTGCATTTCTAGTTCCACAGCCAAAATCTCCATGGTCGGTTTCATAGCTACTGTGGAATGCCCCCACGTGACAATTCAAATCTCTTTGATTATAGCGCTTCTCGATCATTAGTAAAATTTACCGATATCGTCAAGATCGTCTCAAAATTTCTTTTTAATTGATTCTTCTATCCCCAAATCAACTCTTCTACATTCATAATTCCATAGCCAAAACTTCCATGGTCTGTTTTGTAGCTACTGCACTTTCACCCTACGCGCCCATTCAAATCAATTCAGTTATAGAGCTTCTTAATCATTGGTAATGTTTACACAATATCATTGAGATTCTCGCAAAATTTCTTTACACTTAGGAAGATCAAAATCTCTTTACCATATACATTTTTCACTCTTGTATTTCCATCGTTCATTTTGTATACCTCTACTACATTCTTAGATGCATAACACCAGATCAAAGTCTCATTTTGTGTTTGTTCTTTGTGAGTGAAACAAGAGTGCATTGTTGTTCCACCAACGTTAAGAGAGTAAACCTTGATTAAGGGTGTCAAGAAGGAGCATCTTTGTGAGTAAAGCAAGGGTGTTCTGTCCAAGAGAAAGAACCAACATACTCAGTTTGTTCTTCCTCAATTCAACAGCAAATCAAGGTTGGACACTAAAGGGATTCTGGGCTTCTAAATTTGGGAGTTTGTGAAGCAAACTTGGATCACTTCCATATGGGTACAATCAAAAGTCCAAAGATCCTACCTCCACCCCCACCCCCTCAAAAACTCAAAAGAATTGGGAAACATGGATAAAAAGGAAAAGAAAAACAAGAAACCTCAAACATATCAAATATCATCAAGTAGAATCATAGTCATATCTTACATCACAAGATAATCACAAGACAATGTCCATATAGTTTTTTGCACTTCGCAATATATAGCCATAATTCTCTTAAGCCATTGCATTTGGTGCATAGCCGCATAGGTTAAGCACGCAAAACATACTCTTCAAATGGACAATACCTCTCATCTATTTGGCGCATCCTTATGGTGTACAAGCAAAAAACATACTCTTCAAACATGTGCATGCATATTGTCAATTTGCTTAAAATAAACCACGCTATTGGATAGCTCAAAATAAACTAAATTAATGGAACTACTATATGCTCATATTGCACCCAAATGACCTTTAGCCCATTTAACGTTACATGTTTGAAAGTCCAATCATACATTGTTTGATGCATTATATGAATGGTGGTTCGACTTGAATGACTTTGTATCTTTGAGGCATAACATTGTTAGCCTAACCAGATTCAAATTTGTTGATTGAGGGCAGTAATCTTAGAGACTCAAGAACCCCAACTCCTCATTCTAGCTCCTTTGTACTTATTCCTCAAAGTTGATGAAAGATAGCGAAAATGATGATAAAGGTGGAGATAGTGGTGACCGCATGCCTCTAGTTTAGATTGGCTCTTATGCTCTAACTTCACCATTACACAAACACATATCGCATGTTTGAATTCAGAGCATTATAGGAGTACATATTCAAAATTACAAATTCAAATGATTTTAAATGCTTTGAGCTATAATGGTCTTTCAAAATTTGAATGTGTTGCGTTATTTTGTAAGCTATTACGTATTTATGTGCTATTACATATTGCTGTTTAATGTACCAGCAAATTTCAAGAGTTGGTTCTTTAATACTTATGTTTATACATTACAGGCTACACCTACTCACTCATCTAAATGCCTTGCAATTGAAATTAAAAGGACCAGTGCTAGAGATACTCTTTGTGCCCCAATATGATTCTTATATCACGCAAATTGATGTAGGAACTCTTGAGGTCAAATATACCAAGCTCATTGGACTAAGGGAGTATAGGGAATATTTTCATCAGTTCAAATTCCTAGATACACTTAGCTCCCAATTGACGATAATGAGCTAGTATTCTGGACAGTAGCATCAGAGAGAAGCATCAAGTAAGCCAACAAATGCTTTCAAGAAATTCAAGCTCAGCCAAGAACATACAATATACACAATAGAAAAAGAAGAAACAAGATAAGAACATAGGGAAACAAAGGCATAATATCCTACAACCTATTCCTAGTTCAATTGAGATCCTACAAGCTGTATCTAGTTCAATTGAGAAGATTAAAAACGCTTCAGCTCAATATGAAGCCTTTTTAGTAGAAAACCCCTTTATTATTATAAAGCTTACATTCATCGACATCTGCCAATCCAGAAGATTGGAACAAGACTGAAGTTAATATCATAGCAACCAATAACCTAGACCTCCAAACGATACATTAGCCAAACTGAAACCTTGTTGCCATGGCCACGGCATCAGTCCTATCATCATAATATTCCCCCATAGCATCTACTCAACAATTGAACCAAAGTCTGATGAATGTAGCATAATAATAGACCAAAATAATACTATATTTATAATTATCCAAAATTAGAAATTTAAAATTACTAATTTCAACCGAATCAAGCACGACCAGAAAACCCTAATAAACCAAAAAGATTGCAAATCCACCAATTAAAACACAACTTCAAGAGAACAAGCTTCGTACAACCTACTCCTATTAACACGGAAGAACCCGTAATCATTCAGAAACTTACATAACATTAGCAGCAACAAACAAATTCAATTGAAAAACTTAACATATATATGAAAAAAAAAAAAGGAATCATACCAGGTTGAAGGACGAAGCATTAATAGTAAGAAGCGAGATCTCATCGACTTTAGGTCTAAAAAGCGCAAGTTGAGAATTTCCAGAGAGTGAAAGGCGGCGATCGCAAGGCGAAAGCTGGATCGAAAAATTGTTGTTGAGGTAGAAAGAATTTCTTCTCGAAAATGCAATGCCGAAAGAGAAACCATCATCTCTCTGAACTTTAGCGTCTCGACAAGGGGAGTAGATATGGTTGTTGTCGCCTGCTTGGACTGATATCGAGATTGAGATAAATATCAACGCAAGTAAGAGCGATGTCAAATTCATCGACATTGAATTTCTTGCATCCATGGATTGAATGAACTGATTTTGAGAATTTTCAGTTTCGATTTGCAGAGGGAGATGATTCAGATTGATGAAGAGATTGTAACAGAAAGTTGAAGAACAAACCAAATTTGGGGTGTTGGAAAGGTTGAATTTCAAAACGAGCCACTGCTTCCACCGCTGGTCTGGCGATAAATGTTTTAACAACTGATTGAGGATTTTCAATATCAACTTGAAAATCAATTAAAAAAAATTAATTAGTAAAAATTAAATTTGAAAAAATTTGTCTTTTGAAGAGACGATTCTTAAAAGTCCAGCCCAAATCTATATTTAGAGTTGTAACAATATATATTTAGAATTGGATTGAGCTTTTAAGAGTAAGACGGTCTCAAGTAAGAATTTGTGATTAATTAGTAAAAACTAATTTATTTTGATGGGGTAAAAATTAGTTATTCAAAAAAAAGGTAAAGATCGGTTTGATAAGTAAAAGTCGACAATAATAATAAATATTCTATTTATTAATGAAGTTCCCGCAAGGAATGTTTCAAGAATTAATAAAAATAGAATATTTTAGATAGGAAATATAGTATTTTATTGAATAATAAAGCTCTGTATATCTAGGCCAGTTTTGTGACTTTTTTTTGTTATATCGTGTCAAGTTGGGCTTGTCCTCTTGACACATATAATATCGGATTTTCAAGCTCCGCCTTTGTGTATAGCTATTTTGAGATTTTCCCTTATACCTCCTCTGCACATGAAGAGTGACACCTTGCAACCCTTCATGGACATTGTGTTCACACTAATGCAACCATTGGGAGTTAAGCCGGAAATCTAAGGGTCTTTGTTCCCTTGTACCCCGTTTTTTGATTGGATAATACAAAAAATCTTTCTTTCAAAAAAGTTAATGGAGGAAAAGTAGGCACCATAAACGTTAAAAAACTATTACAACAAAGTTAGGGGGAAAAATATGGGATGCACAACTAATTAAAAAACATCTTATAGAATTAGTTGAAAACATGTAGGGACCATAAAAAATATAAAAATGTAAAATTAAAGGTTATGGAAGAATATAGAGATCAAAAGAATTATTAATTATTAAAATATTAAAATTAAGATGAAAAAGATTATTTTTATTCAAAATTTATGATATAAATAGTCAAGAGAACAATTATTTATGAAAACAATAAATAGAAACCCAAAATGACATATAACCACTTCTTTACAAATATAGGGAGTATAACGTAATTGGAATCAATTAAACTTTAGGGGCAGTACCGTGTATGACCTTTGTCTTACAACATTTCATTCTATGCATAGTTGCCATTTATTGAACTACTTCTTCAATTAAATACTTACGGCCCGTTTGGTAGTTGGTAATAAATGGTAGTAATAGAAATGAAAAATTAGTGTAATTTTGGTTGAAAAATCTCTTAGTTACCTTGATGCCCATGCTTGTCCAACTTCAATCATCTCATTTTCTTCATAAAATTCATTCCAATAAATTACCATTGGGAGATGTGGTATTAGGTGGTAATGAAATTTTGTAAACAATAAATTTTTTTTATAATCAAAGTTTCATTACCATGGGAATGGTATGAAGCTTTTGATGAAATTTTATACTATAAATCATTCTCATTACCACCATTTAGTACCACTAACCAAACGGGTCATTAAGGTAGTGTTTGGCAATATAGAATTCATTTAAAAATAGAAAATTTAAATTTGGTATTCAAATTCAAGAATTGTAAATGACACTTAAACTCTTAAAATTTGCAAATTTTAATACTTGACCAACTTTACATTATTATTGAACTTTTATGTAGAATTGAGGACATTTCCACTAAAGAAAATTATAGTAAAGTAAGATGAACAGATTAAAAAAAATTATGGCAATCGTTTAGAGACTAAGGGAATAACTCTTACACTTTTATAATGATAATATTTTACTATCAACTAGTTATTTGCTCTAAATTTTAATAATTGCTACACTTTCTGTGTAATGTAAACCATAGTCAACTAGTTATTTGCAAAGCTAAGAACAATAAAAACAAACTCATTGGTATTTTGTTGTAATATATATTCAAATATTTTCTCAGCATATGTATCCCAAAGTTTGCATGAAATTCTATTATCCCTGTTACAAAACTTATTACCATATGTTTGAATTTCTTTTTATCAAAATAATTATCTTAAACTGTCTAAAAAAAATAATAAAAAAATATAATTATATGCAATTTATAGGTGGAGTCATATGAACATCACTAAACGACACCACTTGTCCAATAACATCTGTCCTTTTAAAAAACATATTCATTAGATTATATGTTAAAATTTAATAATATTTGTATTAAAATTAAAATTTAATATATACTTCCTCCGTTCCAAAATAGTCGCTACATTTCCATTTTGTGCACTATTCATCGTTCAAGCTTATTTTACATATTGCGACTAATATGTAAGTAAAAATATAGTCAAGTGGGATCTTGTTTGAATCGTCTAATCGCTTACTTTTATAATATTAAATTTTTATAATTTTTAGATAAGCGTAATTTAAGATATTAATGATCAAAATTGTGCATTGGATTGCGTAAAAAAGTGAAATGTAGCAAGTATTATAGAACGGAGGAAGTAACTTATTAAACTATAAGAATAAAGAGATAGACTACATACCGCATAAATAAGACATATCATAAGTTTGTGATAGATTATCAGAAAATGAGACAAATTTCATCACATATGGTGGAATCTCCACATGATCACAAATTTTAACATTAGTAAATCTTGTAAAAACAATTCGTTTTTTGTGGAATATTGCTTTATGGTCTCCGTTGTTTTCATAAAGCTTAAAACGTACAACTGTATTAATTTTTCCCAATGACAGCTTTGATGAATGACACTATAACTATCTTTAATTAAATAAATATAGAAGCTTTGATAGTACTATTATTATTATTGTTATCTTTAATTTGTGTGTCCTTTCAAATTATTTATTTATTATAAATTTATCATTGGGGATATAGGGAGTTGGAATATGAAGTAAAAATGTAGTATTGAGTAATAAAGTAGAAAAATTAATTATTATACTTTAAGAATGACTTTCATTACTTCAAAAAAAACTATTATTATTGTTATCTTTAATTTGTGTGTCCTTTCAAGTTATTTAATTATTATAAATTTATTATTATTATTATTATTATTATTATTATTATTATTATTATTATTATTATTATTATTATTATTATTATTATTATTATTATAAAGGGTGGGAATGTAGGGAGTTGGAATAATTATAATTATTATTATGATTATGATTATTATAAAGAGTGGGGATGTAGGGAGTTGGAATATGAAGTAAAAATGTAGTTTTGTAGTAATAAAGTAGAAAAATAATTGATATACTTTAAGAATGCTTTTCATTACTTAAAATAAAAAAAATAAAAAAAAAAGAGAATTTTCATAGGATGACACATGACATAGAAGTTCCTGGATTATAATATGTACTTCATATGATATGATATATGATCACTATTATTGTAAAGGGTAGAGATGTAGGGAGTTGGAATATGAAATAAAAATGTAGTATTGTAATAAATATAGAAGCTTTGATAGTACTTCTATTATTATGTTAAAATCATTTATTTATTATAAATTTATTAAATTTATTATTATTATTATTATTATTATTATTATTATTATTATTATTATTATTATTATTATTATTATTATTATTATAAAGGGTTGGGATGTAGGGAGCTGGAATATGAAGTAAAAGTGTAGTATTGTAGTAATAAAATAGAAAAATTAATTACTATGCTTTAAGAATGACTTTTATTAAAATGTTCTTCCGTTCTCCTCCCCCCGTTCTCTCTCTCTCCTCCCTCTATCCCCCTTCCTTTTCCTTCTCCTTCATCTTTACTCAAAAACACCTTAAGTTGGGGGCTATCATCAACCTTTTGGTTGATGGTAAGCCCCTAATTTCTCTGTTTTAAGCTTTTTGAATATGATTAGAATAATTTTGTGTCCTCTCCCTATAGGAGGGTTGTTCTACCCATTTATTGGGTTTGTTCTAACCATATATTGGGTTTTAGTCTCTCTCCTCGTGAGAGTTTGGAGTTATGTATTTTGGTCTCTAGTTGATTTATTGGTAGAGCTTAATGCGATAATACAACAAACGCAAAAATTGCAATTACTATCAACTACATCAATTTCAATTCTATCTCAAGACTACAACAGATCGAAAGACCCCCTCGTAGAAGACTGTATCAAACAGCGATGTGAAAGAGGATGTTCAGAATTGTCAGATCTGATACACAACGATCGTAGTTTTGTTAATTTAGAATTAATTTTGGTTAAGTTGTTATGTATTTGCTAATTTTATCTCTGATGTAGATGTCGTATGACTCTTTATTAATGAATCAGGTATTATTCAAAAAAAAAAAGACTTTTATTACTTCAAAAAAAAAATAAAAAAAGAAGATTTTTAATAGGGTGACACGTGGCATAGAAGTTCTTGGATTATAATATGTATATGATTGAATAGCTTAAAAATATCCGCTAGTCTCTTGAGAGACCTTTTCTTTGAGTGGCGTATTTAAACTCAACCCATTAAAAATTAATGTCTACTTATCATATTTTTAGTGCCTACTTATGTATTATTCTTAATACTTACTTATCGTATTTTTACTGCCTACTTTCAATATTTCATTATTAACGTTTACATGGAATATTTTAAAACATATATAATCGATCAACCCAATTAAAAATTATAGCAATTATAAAAAAATCAGATGAAGTATTTTAAATCCAAATTTGCGTACCATGCAAAGGAGGTATTTTTTCCGTTCTACTAATACTTACTACTGTCTACTGAATATGACATGTTATATAGAATATTGTCACTATCAATAGCAAGAAGTATTATACTTCCTCTGTTCCATAATACTCGCTACCATTGCATGGGCACAAAGATTAAGAAGTTACTGTGCAATAATGAGTAGGAGGTGGAAAGTTATTTTTTTGAAATTTTTTAATATTATTTGTTGAAAAATGAAAAAGAAAAATAGGAGTAATTAGATATAGAGTAGGATAAAAGTAGGAGTAGGTATAACTTTAACTGATTGGTTTTTTACTAAAAAGGAAATGTAGCAAGTAATATGAAATTTCCCAAAATGAAAAATGTAGCAAGTGTTATGAAACGGAGAAAGTAGAAGAGAGGTCCTAGTTTTCTCAGAATTGGTAACTTCGAGAAAGGTGGTGGCCCTGATATAACAAAACTGTTCCAACGAAAAGGACACTTTCCCTTTTGAGGAAGATGACAATTGCAATGAAGTCATCATAAAAATAAAAATAAAAAAGTTTATTTGCAATCATTTTTTTATTTTTTTGTGAGTTATTATTTGCAATCATTTTTGTGTTCTTAAACTTGTTTCTATATTTTCATTTTAAAATTTTTATTTGTTATTTTTCTAAAATTTTTTTATATATATATTACAAAATTTAGATTTAATTTACCTTATTCATCAATATTTCAATATTTTATTAACAGTTATAAAATCTTCCACTAACTTAATTTTAATTTTTTTTATATTGCTTATAATTTCTATATATTTTTCATTAACTTAATTTAAACATTTTTTTAAATACTTGTAGTCCTCATATTTTATCCACTAACTTAATTTTAATATTTTTTGTGAAAAACAACTTCAAACGACGAAGAAAGTACTTTTCCCTTTAATTCTCTAATTTTGCATAATTTTTCATTTTAAATTATCTAACTGATTTTGCACTCTTTATTTTTTTGCAATGGTGTCACTATCATTTTCTAATCTCATTCATAAATTTAAACTCTGTTTCTATTACAATTTCTCATTCACACCTCCACTTATTTTTTTCTTTCATTCTTCGATTCAATTTTAATTTTTCGCTAAATTTCACTCATTTTATATGAGATACAAAATAACGGGGACAAGAGAGTAGTTATAAGTTTTTTGAATTTTGCATTATCATTTGTCTTTTTCTTTCCTTTCCTTTTCATTTCTCGTTCTTTCCTTTCTCGCTCTATAAAAACGGCTAAACGCTTTAGGAATTAGGACTACTCTAACCTAAATTCATTGCGAATACCGAAATCTTGACACAAAATAGTGAAGAATGGAGGGAGAATTGCGATACTTTGAGTTGAATACAGGAGCCAAAATCCCTTCGATTGGCCTCGGCACTTACAAAACTCCTGCTCATATTGTTGCTGCTGCCGTCAAGGTTCTATCTTCTTCTCCTTCTATAACTACTTTTTCATTATTTTTTTTTGATTATGTAGAATTTTTTGTTTAAGTTTTACTACTACTTCAAAATGAATCATTGCGGTGGCGAATTGGAATTTGAAGATTTTGTTAAATTTTACTATGTGGGAATTGGCAGGTTACAGAATTGTGGTGTTCTATCGCTAAGTCATGATATTGGCTGTTTGATATTGAATTTACTACATTATCATACGAATTCTTAGTTGGACAAGAGGGGAGGGATTCAGCTGAATTTTGTTACATATGCATTTTTTATCCGTTATGCTGTAATTGCTACGAACTTGGTAGTTGGGCGAAGAGGAAATGGATTTAGACTTTAGAGTAGGGATCGGTACCCTTTTCGAAATTGGGCTGGGGGGATCGGGTTGGAGGGGGTTGGTAGAATCAAATAAACGCTGTGATTAGGATACTAAAAAACAGGGGTTGGTAAAATTGGCTTGTATTTACATCCACTCATATACCTTGGTATTTGTCTTGCCTATAGCATGTACATGTCTTTTGTTTTCTGTTGCAAGTCTTTTTCGATCCAAGTGTTTCTTTGCCCACGACCACCTTATCCTTCAAGTAGGTATGGTCCGTCGTCTGATCTTTGCTTCTGAGCGAGATATACTGAGCTGCATGATGTTGGTGGTCAAGAATCAGGACACTAAAAAACAAGGGTGTTGGTAGGATTGACTCATATTGATTAAATGTTGTTTAGTGGGGTCGTGGACTTCGATTATGCAAGTGTCTGGTTCATTTCTCATCCTTGATAACATTTATAAAACTGAATAGCTGCTAGCTAGGCGTTGTCGCAGGTAACATTATGGACAGATTAATCTTGATCAAACAGGAACAATGCAAGCATTTTTCTTAGCAAAAACAGTAAAAGTCTAAATCCAAAGCTTGCTCGAAACAAAACTCTTCAAGTCATTCAACAAAGCAGTTTAGTGTCCTGGTGGGCTGGACCAGACCCTAGTTGTGCTCTAACTTCTAACTTCTATTGTCATATTGCTAGATTAGTTGTGCTGGGGTTTCTTTCTAGGTTTTCAGGAGTCGCATTTTGATTTGGCCTAAGATCATGTTAATATCTCTATTTCAAACTTTAGTTGAAACTCGGACTTTAGCTTAGGGATAGTAGGTTTGAATTCAATTAACTGCTTAATTAAGCTGTGTTAAGGCCTAATAAATTCAGACCATACTGCTAAAATGCGGTTTTGGCTGCAAAGGCGCTAATGCTTACTATGATGTGGGAGTGATGCGGTTGTTGTCTCGTACCACCAAATTTCGACTGAAATCATGATCCTTAAATTGGTCTAGAAAATAGATTTTTGTACCTTTATGAATTACATTGCAGGTAGTGTTGGTTTGGTAGATTTGAACTCTTTACAACTCGGCCGATACGATGCGATGTAACCTTTCTTTTGTACTATGGTTCAGACTAGTTTAGTCTAACAAGGGTTTGGTTGAAAAGAGCATAGCCTTACTGGCCCTTGTCAGTGAGGATTTATTTGGTCTATGCAATTGTCATTAATTTGGATCTACAATTTTGTGTATCATAATGACCTTTGAATTAAACTATAATTTGATGGAGTCCGGAGGAATTGTTTTTTCTTGTTTCTGGTCTTAATCTTGTTTCTGGAGGAATTCTTTATTAATCTATTGGAGCTTTCAGATTTGCATCAGTTTTCTTCAAAAACAAATTGTATTGTTTGAAATTTGAAGATGCAAAAGTGGCCTTGTCTTGTGCCTTGTGGCTGTCGTTTTCTTTTATTTGTATTTTGTGCTTCAGCAATTGCTGATTAAAGGGAGTTGCTATTTTTGTACAAAGCATATGAGCAGGGGCGGAGCAAACAATTTCGAGGCCCTGTTTATAATTTATAGATTTCTAAAATTGGGGCCTTTATAATAAAAAAAATTAACAAAATAAAAATTCAATATAATATATATTTCTTAAACTTACTTTCTTTTCTATTGTTAAAATGAAAGAGAAAAAAATAATAATAAATTGATGACCAATAATAAAAAGAGTAAAAGTTTGAAAGGATGAAAATTTTAAAATAAATTGTTGACTATTTTTATAAATTAAGTTAGTGATAATTGATATTTGATGAATGTGTAAACATTAAATAAGGTAAGAAAAAGTATTGGGAAGGTTAAGAGTTGTTTTGGAAAGAGAGAAAAATGTAATTAATAGGTTTTGAACATATGACCATTGATACATTAAGTAGAACTCTTACCAACTACTCTACTCCATTAGTATGCTATTCTACAATAATTTTTTAATATGAGGCCTTTCAGGTTCGGGGCCCTGTGCGGTTGGGCACCTCGCACGGGCCCAGAACCGCCCCTGCATATGAGAATGCAATGTGTATCAAACCAGTTTTCCTTGTAACAAATTTTATTCTTCTCAATGCACATATAACTTGAAACACTCTAATTATTCCTTTCCTGTATTGTGCCTCCAATCTGTCCTACAACAATTTTAGTCTGAGAATTCTAAATGATAATTATGTATTGCGTGCTAGGAAATAGAGTTTAGAAAAAAATATTCTAGAAACAGTATTCTACTAGACTAATGCCTGTCAGTCAATAGCAGTGTTCCTAAGTTTCGATTAGGAAAGCTAAATTTAATAGGATTTGAGCATCAGCGAAGGCTACTCAATTACTTGATTTCGTAGAAAGAGCGTAATGATAACTTAAATGTACAAATATTCTGTTCAAAACTTCAAATAGGTTTTTTTAGCCTCCTACTGTATGCAAGTTTGAAAGATAATTTTAGCTGAACATTGCTTAATTAACTTGCAGCTCGGGTACCGACACATTGATTGTGCTCTTATCTATGGAAATGAAAAGGAGGTAATGAAGAAACTTCATGTTGTTCCTTACTGTACATCTAGTCTCAAGATTTTAAATTCACTTCTGAAATGAATATGGTTCCCTGGTTACTAGATTGGAGCTGTTTTAAAGGAGCTGTTTGAAGAAGGAGTAGTGAAGCGAGAGGACTTATTCATCACTTCTAAACTCTGGTTGGTACTAAAAAACCGTGATTAATACTAAGTGTTCTCAATGATGCTGTTGAAGTTATCTGTAACGGCATTTGTTTCTTTTGCTAACCTTGATTTGCAGGAATTTTGATCATGAGCCAGAAGATGTGCCAAAGGCACTCGATAAAACTTTGAGTGATCTTCAACTTGAGTACTTGGACCTTTATCTTGTATGTGAGCTATTTTATTCTAGAAAACATCTTGTATAATTTAATGATTAAATCACCTTTTAATGTATTTTCCCTTTTGGATGATATCACTGTGAAATAGGTTCATTGGCCAGTAAAAGAGAAAAAGGGACTCAGTGGTTTTGAGAGATTCCTTCCAACAGACATACCTGGCACATGGAAAGCAATGGAGGCCCTATATGATTCTGGGAAGGTTCGAGCCATTGGAGTTAGTAATTTCTCCACAAAAAAACTTGATAGCCTTCTGCAAGTTGCTCGTGTCACTCCTGCTGTAAACCAAGTTGAATGTCACCCTATGTGGCAACAAGCCGGACTGCATGAATATTGTAAATCGAAGGGCATACATCTATCTGTAAGTTTCCAATGTCTTTAAATAAACGTTCGTGTTTGTTGAATGGGAACCTTACTAGCGATATGTTTTGTGTACATAATCTTCAGTTTTAAGATTTTAGTAATGTCTACAAATGTTCTTGTTCCGTAGGCATATTCACCATTGGGTTCTCAATCTTCCGAAGCAAACAGTAAAGGGGTTCTGGTTAATCCAGTTCTGAATAAAGTCGCAGAGGAACTGGGAAAATCTCCTGCACAGGTAGCTCTTCGTTGGGGACTTCAACAGGGCCACAGTGTGTTACCTAAGACCTCAAATGAAGAAAGGTTAAAGAACAATTTGGACATTTTCAACTGGTTCATTCCTGAAAATCTACTCTGCAAATTCTCTGAAATTTCTCAGGCAAGTATACATTTCTTGGTTCCTATTTCTCCGTGTTGCGTAGAAGTATCGTTTCATTCTGATTTCAAACTTACTTTTCTCGTGATTTGAATGCCTTTGCTTCTATGGTCCTATCTCTTTACCCTCAGACGTTTATATTCTGTAAAAATATATTCAATTCGATAAAAGTTTCAGTAAGTGAAAAAACAAGAAAAAAAATGAACGGAAGTATTTTGGTGAAAAGCAATTTCAATCAGTGAAGAGTTAATTAGATTTTGTAAATTAATTACAGTTGAATACATAGTGTAAAAACAAGGCTACATTGCATCACTTTGGAACCAATATTTTCCGCGTTGTAAAGGTGTTAAAAACCGTGTTTTGGCTGTATCAAGGGATATCTTTTGGTTTCTACCGATATTTAGGCATTACGATAAACACATCACTTTCGTTACCACATCACTATTTCATTAACGCAATCGTGACCGTTACCGCATTTTTACTCTACGGTTGACTGGTTGAGCATAACAAAAGTAAGTCACACGATTGATTCGGTATATCAATGCATCTATTGCTTGTTTTTGATACAATTTGTTCTCATTGATGCAGGAAAAGTTTATTAAAGCTCCAGATTTTGTGCATGAGGCATCTGCTGGCTACAAAACTCTTGAAGAACTTTGGGATGAGCAAGTTTGAGATGGAAATGTTACCAAATGCTCCAATAATATGTCCTTTCATGTGAAAATTATTGCCTGTACTTGATTAATGTTCATAATTGTAATTGTTGTTTGGCATAGTTATTTGAGTTTGTTATTGAAAGTTACATTTCTTTTCATAATATGTCATCTTCTGTATCAAAATCAAAGAAATCGAGAAGTATACTCTATGCTTTAGCTTATGTTGCAAAGATTTGAAAAATAAAATAAGGAAGCAACTTAATTATGTTGCTATATATTTTTTGTCCTGTTATACTCTCTACATGTTGATTTTTTACGGTGAAACTAAAATTATAAAAATCTTATATCGTGAATTTATTAACTACGATTCTTTTAATCTTATTAGAAGGATATAAGGGTAGTTTACGTTTACTTATTTGTGAACAAAATAAAATGGAAGGATTAAATATTGATGTAGCAAAATCAAGATATAAACGAATTATAGGAATAATGGAGATCTAACTCGTTTTAATAAAATCGATCACAGATTCACAGTGAACTAGTTTCTCAAAATACAGTAATCATATAAAAACGTATTTCTCTTTGATCAATTTATTTGTCACACTTTGATAAAAAGCGCACACAAAGTTTCCAGCTAGAACCAAAAGCGCTTGTAGCTCAATGGATTGAGCAAATGCATGTGGAGCAAAAGATGTGGATTCATCCCTACTGAACGCAGGTATCAATTGGGGGTTTCTTGACAGCGCTCATCTCTCTTTACTCTCTCCTTGGAGAAACGGGTATGATTTATCCGCATCTTTCAAGAAAAAGAAAAAATCCCATCCAAACTCTCCCTTATGCAGGATACTAAGAGCGTCCTTTATCTGTTACCTTTATAAAGTTTCCAGCTAGACTATTATAAAAAGTAAAATAGATATGAACCATAATTTTGTATTTCCTCGGGTGCTACTAAAAATATACTTCTAGTTTACAAATTACAGTGTAAGCGAATCATTGATCCAAAATCCACATGCTACACCTTTAAAGGTTATTATACTTTATTAGTAAGCTCTCTTCTCTGAACTGGACTGTGCATTGTGATTTGTGATATTTTTCTTTCTATATATAATACAACTACCCATTAATTCATTGACTTATTTTTAGTGTAATCTTTACACAAACTCAAACAAAAAAAGTGTGGAAATTTTGTAGGAATGGAGGGAGATTTGAGATACTTTGAGTTAAATACAGGAGCCAAAATGCCTTCTCTTGGCATTGGCACTTACAGAAATCCTGCTCATATTATTGCTGCTGCTAGGGATGGGCACGGGTCTTGGACCCTAAGGGTCTAGACCCGACCCGACCCTAATTTTGAGGGTATGGGTCCACCTTTTATTGGACCCTATGGATCCGGGTTGAATCTGGGTCCATGACCTTAGGGTCCGGGTCCGGGTCCGGTTGTTCACATCTGAGACCCAGATTCGACCCAGATCCGACCCATGGACCCATTTACATGTTTTTTTTTTAAAATTATTTATTAGGCATTATGTGTATTTAATTGCTTCATTTGAATTTTGTTATATTTTTTAACATTGCGTTATTTTGAACTTTACCGGTTCATGTAGTTTAAAATTTGGTCGTTGTATCCATAATTTAAAAATTATAGACTTGACAAATATTTCGTTATAAGAATTTGAATGTTGAAAAACTTCCTATGTTTCGCTCAATTAGTATAAAGTACTTGAGGATCCTCGGTAGTCGAAAATGTTTAAATAATTTTATGCAAATGGTCGAAAAGTGCACTTCATAATATATTTTAAAAAAAATTTTGGAAAAAAAAAATAAAATTGTGTTGGACCCAGATCCAGACCCTAGACCCTTCAGACCCTAAGGGTCTGGGTCCGGGTCTAAAATTTTTAGACCCTATGGATCCGGGTCCGGGTCTGGGTCCAATAAAAAAATTAGGGTCTGGATCTGGGTCTTGCTGGACCCGACCCAGATCCGACCCATGCCCATCCCTAGCTGCTGCCATCAAGGTTCTATCTTCCTCAATCCTCCCCTTTTTATACCTTTTAATATAATAATTTTTTGTTGACGGCATATTTTATTTACAAATTATTGTATGAGACGGTCTGACCGGAGAAACTTTTAGTAGTTTAATCTTGTATTTTATAACATGCAGTTTGGGTACCGACACATTGATTGTGCTCATATCTACGGAAATGAAAAGGAGGTAATGAAGTAACTTCCAAATTCTCCTTCAATTTTATAGATGTTAGATAAATCATAGCTACGAGAGGAGACCCACATACAGGAGAGTTGATTGCGTAAAGTTCGATGAGTTTCCATTTTAAATTGATTGGTAGTAACAGGAAGAGTAGCCTATTAAACTTATGGGTGTGTTTGGCAAGAAGGAATTGAGGTTAGGGATTGAGATTTTAGGGTAAAATTATAAAAAGTTTCTTATTTGTTTACGTTGTGTTTGGGAACTAGCATTTCATTTCAAATTAATGATTTCAATTATGAAATCATGAATGTAGAATTTGAGAATGACAAGGTTTGGAATGTTATTCTCAAATCCTTATCTTTATACCATTTTGATAACAATTGTGGATTTGACTCAAATTCAAATTTGAAATTCTAGTATTTGCCAAACACTAATTTTGAGTCAAATCCATTTTTTCAAATGAAATCCTTATTTCCAAACATAGCATTAAGGAGTTTAGAAATTGGAAAAGGATGAGACTTGAGACAGGGAAAGTCCCACAAAAAAAGTGTTGGGGAGGGTGGTATTTGGGATGACACTTTGAAAACTTATAAAAAGACAATTTTGTTATTACTAAAGTAAAGAAATCTAAGAGTGACAATTTTGTAAATATAATCAATTTTCTAATTTTATCATTTGTCAAACAAGGACATGAGAGACAATTATTTTCAAAGTCTCAACTTAAGTCTCATCCTAAAGTTTAATTCTAGGTCTCAATTATAGTCATATAATTCCCATTCCTACATGCCAAACACCCCTTATATTGTTAGTCGACTTCTCTCTAATTCATCGGTGTGGGGTCACTTGTGGATTATTTTCCAACACTCCTCTCACATGTGAGCCCATTACTTAATTGAGCGGAAACGTCATTCTTTTTGAACACGTACGCTTTTTTATGGAAGACCGAAATTCTTTTTCCAGTTTATTATTGGGCTTGTACAAAATAAAACCCACATAAGAGAAGAGTTGGCTATACAAAAGCCCAATACGTTTGCATTCTAAAACCAATTGGTAATCGAAAAGAGTAGTCCGTCAAGCTTATATCTCAGTCAATTTCTATTTAATTTTTTGATATGGATCAATTATTTTTCCAATGATCACATCTTAAAACTTTATTGTTTCTTGGTATATAGAAGTATATATTATTCAAGTTAAGCGATGCAATAAGATTCAGAAACTATCCTGCTAAGACATCAAATTGCATCACTTAAAATCGAGTATTGACATGAATGTGGTTCCATTGGTTACTAGATTGGAGTTGTTTTAAAGGAGCTGTTTGGAGAAGGAGTAGTGAAGCGAGAGGACTTATTCATCACTTCTAAACTCTGGTACTAAGCTTCCTTATCATCTATGATGTTCTTGAATTTACAGCCCGGATGTGGTATTAGGTGGCAATGAAAATTTGTAAACAAAAAGCCCTTTTTTGTGATCTAAGTTTCATTACCATGGGAATAATATTAAACTTTTGATGAAATTTTACACTATAAATCATTCTCATTACTACCATTTAATACCGCTAACCAACGGCCGTTAAGTGTTTATGACTTTTGTTTCTTTTGCTAACCTGTACTTGCAGGAATGCTGATCATGAGCCAGAAGATGTGCCAAAGGCACTACATAAAACTTTGAATGATCTTCAACTTGAATACTTGGACCTATATCTTGTATGTCATCTATTTCATTCAAAATTGTGAGTCTGTTTGGCAAATGAATAGTCATCAAAACTATTGCATAGTTTGACCAGGTGAAAGTATTGGTTGATTTGCTAGTTGTTTAGCTAATTGTTACCGAGATGTTTAGTAAATATTACTTGACGGATAATAGAATTTAAAATATTAAAAGCCAACCAAAAAGAACTTTTCAGTTGGCCAAAAAGACATTGAAAAATTCTTTTATATCTTATAAAATTTTATGATTAACCACCATATCAAGAAACCAACTTAAATTAAAAGCTTAAGCTGATGGCTGAGGCCTAACATAGGTTATATACTCTAACACGCCCTCTTACCTGAGAGCCATCCGCACAAGTTTTCCTCAAATCTGGTGCTGAATATATCACTTTGAATGAGAGGTGGTTGAGATTCAAACTCGCAACCTCTTATCATGCTAGAGCTAAAAGTGTAGATGCAACACAGGCTCTCCTCATACCTGGTGTTGAATATTCCACTTTAAATAAGGGGTGGTTGAGATTCGATCCTGTGACCTCTTGTCACACTGGCTTCTAATACCATGTCAAGGAACCATCTCAACCAAAAGCTTAAGTTAATGGTTGAGGCCCCAAGATATGTTATATATTCTAACAAATATTATATACTCTTAACACAATCATTTGATTTATTTCAATAATAAATCATATTGTATATTTTAAATAATTTCCCTTGTATGTTTGATATTATTTTAAAATAGATTCATTGGCCAGTAAAAGAGAAAAAGGGAGTGAGTAGTGACAATGTTGAGCGGTTCCTTCAAGCAGACATACCTAACACATGGAAGGCAATGGAAGCTCTATATCATTCAGGGAAGGTTCGAGCAATCGGAGTTAGCAATTTTTCTGCAAAAACACTAGATGCCCTTCTAGAAGTTTCTCAAATCGTTCCTGCTGTAAACCAAGTGGAATGTCATCCTATGTGGCAACAACCCAAATTGCGTCAATATTGTAAATCAAAGGGCATACATTTATCTGTAAGTTTTCAATATCTTTCAACGCATCAGCCATGTTGTAAAGATTTTAACGAATTAATATTTTCCACGTTTTAAAGATATCAGAATCTAGCCAATAACCACATCACTTACAATGCCGTATCACCATTTTGCTACTGCAATTGCAGCCGTTATAGAATTTTTGCAATGATGTGTAAAAATGTGGTAACGGAAATGATATGTTGGTATCCTACTCGATATTTGCTAAACCATAAAATATATATCTCATGAAGGGCTTAAAACAAAGTTTTTTACTCCTTGATAATGCGGGTAATAAGGTTTAGTGATTTAAAAACCTTTACAATATGGCCTGATACAATAGCGGTGCTTGATAGATATGAGTGGTTCTAAGCATGTTCGACTGCACAAGATCCTAAAAGTTAAAAGTCTCAATATTAAATTACTTAGTATATATTAGGTGTTTAAAGATATAATATTGTTAGAAAAATATCATTATTTTTATAGAGTTTGTTAATTTTTATTCCGCTTTATTGATAGATGGGAACTAAACATGTTTGGCTCTTCATTTTTGTAAATGTATGTTTCTAATTAATATTGAGTTCTCTAATAGTATGTTTGTAATGGTTAAAAAAGGCGTATTCACCATTGGGTTCTCAATCTTCTGAAGCAACTAAAAAAGGGGTTTTGGTTAATCCAATTCTGAATAAAGTAGCGGAGGAACTGGGAAAATCTCCAGCACAGGTAGCTCTTCGTTGGGGACTTCAACAAGGCCACAGTGTATTGCCTAAGACTTCAAATGAAGAAAGGTTAAACCAGAATTTACACATCTTTGACTGGTTCATTCCCCAATATTTGCTCTCCATGTTTTCTGAGATTGTTCAGGTAAGTAATACCAATTCATTACTAATGTCTCATTTGCTTTTTGGACGCTATTTATTTATTACTCTTAATTTGTAGTCCCTCCTATTCACATAAAATGGGATATTTGGGTTGGTCATGGTTTTTAAGAGTGAAATAGTGGGTATTTTAATTGATTAAATTAAGGAACAATCCCCAACAACAGCCTTGTAATTTACTCGTTTTCATTTAAACAGCCTCCAACTTCGTTTATCCTCAACAACAGCCACCAAAGTACCAAAAGTGACATCGAAACAGCCACCTTGCCCCAGCTCCACTAAATGACCGGTTATAACCCATTTCTTACCTTTGACTCTTCCTCATGACTGTTGACCAAAATTTAAAAAAAATAAATTAACTTCCTTCATCCCTTACCTTTCACCATTCACTCTTCTTCCTCCATTTCTTTATCCTCTTCCACTCTCCATACCTTTCTTCAATGCTCATATTCTTCAAATCTTCTGCACTCTTGAACTTTCACCAACATTTACATGCTCTTTCCTACTGTTATCATCATTTTCATCACCATTTCCCTTAATTTTTGAAGGTAGCACAGGTGGCTTATCAAGAACAAGTGGTTTCAATTACTTGAGTTCTGGGACTAAATTCTCGGGTTCAATTATTGATGAGCAAATTTTACTTTAACCGCAAGCGCACGGTGTACGCGTAGTGCGGGTCGAACACAAGGAGACGAGATAATTCTAAGTTGTATGTTTCATGATAAACAAGACACGGGAAAAACAAATAATATGGGTTTGTATCTAATCCTAAGGTGCAAGAAACTAAAACAAGTATAAAAATGGTGATAAAACAAGATATGACAAACACTAGGGCGTCGGGCATCACCTAATTCTAACATGGAATTCAATTACTCTCATGATTGTATGGAATTGAGCCATTAACATAATCGAACGTGATCTAATTAATCTCAAGCTTCCGCTTTATTGATTAATATCGATTTAAGGCCAACTAGCATTAATCCTCAAACTTCCGTTTTATTGGCTAATACTAGAAGGAATTTAACTTAAATATATCTCAATCCTAAATTAATCCTAATCTCAAACTTCCGTTTTATTGAAAAGGTTAATAAAGATATTTAAATCAAGATTCATTAAGCATAGGTTCAATCATAGGCTCAAAACACACAATCAATCAATAAAATATCAATCCATGCTTCGAATTAGGGATTTCACCCTAACCCTAGATAAAGAAACTACTCACAATTCATAATCATGAAAACCATGCAACAAACAACAATTACCAACAAAGAACGAAATAAGAACAAATGGAAACTTACAATTCTTGAAGAGAACATAAATTGAAATACCAAATACAATTGCAAAATATGATGTTCAACAAAGAAAGCTTTGAAAATCTTAAAGAAACGGAAAGTACGATGCAAGAAAATGAAATTACAACAATGAAAACTACTAAGAACTTGAGAGAAAAAACTAAAAGAAAACAGAAAATAAAATGGTCTAAGACAGAAAATAATGATAGTAACCGCCATTATATACAATGGCTCCAAAAATTCAGAAGAAAAACCGTCAGAAATTAGCTCCGGGTGATAGGCGACGAGTGGCGCAATTCAGGCGACGAGTCGTCGCTCAGTCTCGGCCTGACGAACTTTAAATGGCCGCCATTTCTTGCACGGTTATCGGATATGGACATATAATATACCGTTGGAAAGCTCTTGAAGTCTACTTTCCAATGCCGCAAACCTTGCATTCATACGATCTCCCAATCAAAAGTTATGGCCAAAAGAGTGAGCATGTATCAAATTTCACTTCAAAACTTTGTCTTTTAAGCACTTTTCTACTCTTCTCTTTTGTCCATCTTCATTGTCAAATGTCTTCAAGTGAGCAACGATCTCTTCACGTATTTTAGGGGTCTTAGGCTATTTCTCCAAGCCTTCACCCTCTTATAACTCCGAAACCTAACTAAAACCTCCAATTTTGCCTCAAAATCACATAAAACATAAGATTGACCTCATGAGACAAAATTTACACAAAAAAACTAATAATGTACCTAAAAACCCACTAAAACTACAAATAAGGAGCGTAAAATGAACACGGATAAGTGCAAATAATTGCACTTATCATTCAATTATCATCATTTTCATCACCATTTCCATTCTTCTAGGACTAAATTCTCGGGTTCAATTACTTGAGTTGAATTTTGATTGTTTCTAGGGTTTTGGGTAGTCTTAGAAATTGAAGAAATTGGAGGGTTTAGTTCTTGTTCAAGATATGGGTCCTCAAAAATTCCATCTTTAAAAACAAGGCAATCTCCAATTACTTATTCTTCTTTTTCATATTCTTCATGATTTAAACTTGAAAACTATTTCTTCTCTATCAACAATCTCTTTCCGTTAATTTAAACTTTGACACGCACCATTGAACCCTAACTTTGCAAGCCTTGAACGTCAAAGAAGTATAACTTGTTTCAATTTCAGAAAATTCACATTCATTTTCAAGTCTAAAACAAAAAACCCAGCTACTTGTCAGCTTCAAAGACACCAAATACCAGCACACACACACATTAATTAAATAATTAAGATAAAAAAGAAAGTAATATCAACTCTCGAATGCACATTGATCAAACCCTAATCAAAAAGCCCCTTTTTATATTAGACACACCTGTACTAGAAAACTAAATTAAACACTTCAAACTATACTGTTTGACATCAAAAACCTAGATTTGGGGAAGATAAAGAACTAAACTTTTTTTGAAGGGTATTTGAAGAAAGGTATGGAGAGTGGAAGAGGATAAAGAAATGGAGGAAGAAGAGTGAATGGTGAAATGTAAGGGATGAAGGAAGTTAATTTTTTTTTTTTTTTAATTTTTGGTCAACGGTCATTAGCTTTGGTCAAAGGTAAGAATAGGCTAACAACCGGTCATTTGGGCAACTTGGCTGTTTCGATGTCACTTTTGGTACTTTGGTGGCTGTTGTTGAGGATAAACGAAGTTGGAGGCTGTTTAAATGAAAACGAGTAAATTACAAGGCTGTTGTTGGGGATTGTTCCTTAAATTAATTGTAAAGGTGGTAGTTGGATATTGGGAGTAGTAAAAGTGGAGGTAGTTGGGTATTTTAATTGATTAAATTAATTGTAAATGTGGTAGCTGGAAATTAGAAGTAGCAAAAGTGGGGGTATTTAGGTAAAAAATCATTGCTAAAAATAAAAATGGGACATTTTGTGTGAATTGGCCCAAAATAGAAATGTCTCATTTTGTGTGAATAGGAGGGTGTATTTTATTACTCCTTTCTATTCAGAGTATTGTCCCATTTGGTTGGGCACGAATATTAAGAATGAGCTGGTATCCACAAAAAAGATTGTAGTTGAGGTATTGTAAATAGTAAAAATGAGAGTATTTTGGTCATTACTTGTGTGAACATGGATATTTAGGTAAAAAAATCACTGGCAAAAAAGTGGTGCAATGCTGCAAAGCAAGTCACTTAATTGAGATGATTAATGATAGAATTTAGAAATGGGTCTGGGCAATCCAAACAAAAGTAGAAGAATTAGTCCACTCATAAACCCAAAAAAGATTTATTACTGAAATCAATTGGTGATATTGGTGATAGTAAGAGTCACTCCTTAAGTTTATAAAGTGATGCATACTGTTCTCTTTCTCTGATGTGGGACAACTCACATAGGCACTTTAACCAATGCAAGTCACTTGATTGAGATGATTAATCCACTAGTTTTGTTTGATGCAGGAAAAGTTTCTTAAAGCCACACAATTGGGTTATGAGGCATCCTCTCAATACATCACTCTTGAAGAACTATGGGATGACCAAGTTTGATGTCTTTGATTATTGCTCATTTGCAAATAATGATTTTCATTAATCACTCTCCTTTTCTCAATTTACAGTGTAACCAAATAATTGTTTGTAATTTTTCATTTTATTATTAAATGTGCTATCTATAATCTTTTTTTTTGAAGTAATCATAACTATGGATTTCTTCCATACTTGTAGTGGTAATTGTTGGTTGATAACATCTCTACTCTATTGGGCGTGTTTGATTAATAATAGTTAGCCAATCTGACCGGCTGAAGATCTAAAAGTAGTGATTAAAAAATGGGTCAAAACCTAAACTTAGTAGAAATCTTTATACAGTTGCATCGACCATTACAGATATGATTCCTTATAAATCATAATCAATTTCTGATTTAAAAAAAAAAAAACATGTGCTACAAATTTTTGGTTATATCTAGGTACCCTATTCACCTATTGTGCCATTTTGTGCTAAATAGTAACTTAGAATTTTGATTACCCAACTACCCATCAAAGCTAACTTCAGCTAAGAACTGCAGATCAAAATCTAGGGTTGTTACAAATACTATCCAGCTCTTATTTGTAACAATTACTGATAAAGAATCAGGCTGGAAAACGCAGACGATGCTGACAAGTGACAACTATTCTACAATGTAGTACAGCAGATTATCGGGGAAGGTATTGAACGATGATATGCTTTTCATCGACGTAGTCTGTATTATCAGAAAATTAAATATCGATTTTATAGCATATGGAATTGTAATTGCTGCAACTCAGTTTGAAATTTATGTCATCCATTTCATAAGCCAGAATCTCCAAGACCGATAACATCTCTTCGTTCACAGGATGATCACTTTGACCATTAAAGAAAATCGTAATCGTCCCATGTTGTTGAAAATAACTCCAACCAGGGAGTTTTTTCAGCCCAAGAGCTTTCATTTGGGTCCATGCATCATTTACGCCTTTCCATCGGTTCATAGAAGCAAAACTATGAGCCAACTGCACATAATTTCCAGCTGAAACAGGTTTCAACATCATGATATCTTGTGCCACAATTTCTCCTAGTTTCTCATCACCCTTAATCCTACACGCATCGAGAAGTATGCCTAAAACGTCAATTGTTGGAGTAGAAAACATTGTCCTTATGAAATCATACGCGTCTCCTAACCTTCCTGCACGACACAGCAGATCAACAACGCAAGCACGGTGTTCAAAATCTGGTTCGATCTTAAAATTCTGTATCATTGATTTGAATAAGTTGAGACCTTCCGAAACCAGTCCATTATGGCTGCACGAGAAGAGGGCAGAAAGGAATATGACATCGTTGGGCTGTAATCCTGAGCGTAGGAACTCGGAAAACAGCTTTAATGCCATCTCCCCTTTTCCATGACTACCATACCCTGTAATTATTGTACTCCAGGAGACAATGTCATGCTTTGGCATCTGATTAAAACAATTGTGAGCAGTTTTCAGGTCACCGCATTTTGAATACATGTCAACCAAAGCCGACTCTACCATCATGCTCGGCTGAAAAATGTTTTTAATGATAAAATTGTGAATCCACTTCCCTTGTTGGAGCGCCCCAGTAGAAGCACAAGCCTTAAGCAGGGAAATGATAGTAATAGAGTCGGGTTTTTGGTGTATTGATCTCATGTCATTAAGCAAGCATAATGCTTCCGACAAGTCCCCATTTTGAGCATATGCTGCAACAATAGCATTCCATGTAACCATGTCTCTTTCATTCATATTGTTAAAAATGGCAGAACTCTGCCATAAAAGACCACACTTCCCATACATAGTAATAAGTGAATTTTGGACAGGAGTATCTAAAGTCAGATTTTGGCGAAGTAGGTATGCGTGTACTGATGTCCCGAGTAGAAGCGAACCGACTCTTGCACACGCAGCAAGAACGGTTGCTAATGTTGATGTGGACGGTGTGATACAAGAATCCAGCATTTCTCGAAAGATCATCAACGCGCTATGTGCACCATCATTCTGTACAAAGGCAGATATCAATGATGTCCAGAGAATCACATCCTTCTCTAATACCCTTTCAAATACTCTAAATGCACTACTGACTAATCCATATTTCGAGTACAAAACGACTAGTGAAGTTGCTAAATGTGCATCCACAGGCAAACCACATGTTATAATCTGTCCATGAATCAGTCTTCCTAAATCAACATCATCTGAAAAAGTCTCGGAGGCGATTAAAAGAGTACCAAAAGTCTGTTGGTCAGGTCCAATACCTTCACTTCTCATTCTCTTAACAAGCTGCAAAACATCCTTAAATTTCCCAGTTTGTGCATAACCTGAAACCAATGAATTCCATGAAATAATATCCTTCACAACCATTGCTTCAAATAAATCCCTTGCAGCATAAATTCTCCCAAATTTACCATACAAGCTCAGCATACAGTTACCCAAATTAAGATCAGAACTCAAACCAAGCTGAATAACACAAGCATGTAAACATTCCAACAGTGAAATATCACAACTCCCAGATAAAATATTCAACAAAGTAACAGAGCTAGGTTGAATGCCTTCATATCTCATCAAACGATACAAGTAAACTCCTCTCTCAACATCCCCACAACGTGTATAGTACCCTATTATAGCAGTCCAAGGAACTACATTTCTCTCAGGCATTAAATCAAACACATGATGGGCATTCTTAATTTGACCAAATTTGGCATAAAAATTGATCAAAGAAGATGAAATATAGGAATCTGAAGAAAACCCATCAATGATTAAACGCTGATGTAACGAAATCCCAAGTGAAAATTTGTTAAGAAAAGTGCAAGCTTTGAAAAGACTGGGGTAAGTATGTGCATCTGGAGGAGTGTGAGAGTTGAGCATAGAAGAGAAGGTGGAGAGTACATCACGATGAAGACACTCCGAGGAAAGACGGTTTATGGTTGAATTGAATGATTTAGTAGAGATGGCGGATGATGGTAATCTTCTGTGAGCTTTGAGTCTGCTCATCAGACATCAACACTTAAGAATACGACTGATCGTTTAATGTCTAATCATTTCTGCCAAGTACAATGCAGGCCGATACGACTACTTCTTTTGCCTATCAGTCGTGTGGAACATGTGAATTTGTTATGAATGATGTGACTTGAATGCACCAAAATAAATCAAGCGTGACTCGAACGAGCTATTAAATTGGAAGAAGACAGAAGCTACTGTTTTGTAAATTGATGAACGCTCGAACGAGCTCATACCACGCTCGAACGAACAGATCAAGGCCCGTGTGCTTTGGACGTTTCTGTTTGGCTATTCTTATTCCAATACCAAGGGTGTTTTATTTTGGCATTTACACTTAGGGTGTGTTTGGTATGTAGGATTTGGAGGTGGGATTGAGAATTTATTTCCAAAAGATTTTATATCCCATGTTTGTTTGATGGGATTGGTAATTTAAGATGGGAATGGGAATGGGATTAAACACCCATAATTCCCAAGAATCCATTACCATGGGGGGGGTTGGTAATTGGATTGGGAATTGGGATAAAAGATAGAAAAAGACTAATTTACCCATTATTAATAAAATAAAATCTACATGTATTTTTTATTTAAAAAGGATAAAATGGTGAATTTATAATTGAAATCCCATTCCCAATCCCACATATACCAAACAAGGATTTAGATTATATTTTCACAATTCCCAACAATTAATTTCCAATCTCAATCCCATTTTTAATTCTCCAAATTCCCATTCCCACATGCCAAACACCCCCTTAGGCTTAATTGTGCATTGTCATTAAATATAATTTTCTCTATAAATAAGAGAGCTCTTATGCCATAGAAAGTAATCCACAAAATTACTCCAAGTCAAACACTTAGTCTCATCTATTCTCTTATTATAATTCTCAATTGTTATAATATAAGAGATACTACACCGGAGGACGTAGCCAAAATTCGGTGAACCTCGTAAATATTTTGTTTCGTTTACTATTGCATTTTTATCTCTTACAAACATCGAGTTTATAGTTTGCGTAATTTGTTTCACAAGATTTCACATATTTCGATCTTGGTGGTGTTAGTGGTTGAAACTCGTCGTTCGATAGCTAATACGTCATCGTTTTTAGAATTTGACGGAGTAGAGGTATTCAAAACAAAAACAATGGCTTGATATTCATCCGACATTGTAATCGAATTCGATTTGATTCGACTTAAATATAAATTTACAATTACGTAAAAATCATTTATATGACTAAGTAAATTAAAGACTTAAATGTAAAAACAATACCTGATTTTAAACGATCCGAAAAATTTAACCCAAAATCAACCTAATGACTCGAATGAACACCATGGGTTACAACTTAGAACTCAAAATCGTAAATGTTTTATTGAATTGACAAACACAAAATTGACTAAGTAAAACTTAAAATTTAAAATGATTTATATAACTCTAATGTTAACAATGTATTCCCTCTGTTTCTTATAGTGTTTTTATTTATTTTTTGGGTTGTTTTATTTGTTGTTTTTATTAAGAACCATTCTATTTATATTATAAATTTTGGACATAACTAATCTTATTTATTTTCATTGTAATATTTAAATAATGTTTATGATCCATAACATATTTTTCACTAATTTCTTTTTATTAACATTATATTTATATTACCCCACGTATTTTCCAGTAACCTTCTTAAAAAGTTATTATAATATTTGACATCTCCATATATTTTACACCAATTTTATCTTAATGTTTATTAATCCTTTGGTCTTTAATTTTCCTTTATTAAATTTATTATTTAATAAAATAATATATCCACTATTTAAAAATTATATTTTTCTTGCATTTCTTGCTCGATTATGAAATTGGACATATAATATATCATTGAAAAGCCCTTGATGTCAAGGAATCAACTCAACCAAAAGCTTAAGTTGATGGTTGAGGCCCCAAGATATGTTCCTCCTCATACCTGATGCTAAATATTTCACTTTTAAATGAGGAGTGGTTGAGATTCGAACATGTGACCTCTTGTCACACTGGCTTTGATACCATGTCAAGGAACCAACTCAACCAAAAGCTTAAGCTGATGGTTGAGGCTCCAAGATATGTTATATATACTTTAACACTTGAAGTCTAATTTCTAATGTCGTAAACCTCGCACTAATTTACATAAAAAATTATGGCCAAAAGATTGCCGAGGTTAATTTTTCAATTTTTAAAAATTTATTTCTTTTTTAAAATAAATATTTTAATTTTAATTTTAAATATTTGTTGATTTTATACTTCAAAATATATTAAAGAGCATTTTAGTAAATTCAATAAATAAGATGGCGACACATTGAAAAGAATGATGACTTATTTAAAAATTAAGTTTTTTTTATAACACAGTTTGATTTTCTGTGTTCCTTGAGTTTTTAGTTTCCGTTGACAAAGTTTACTTTTGAAGCTTTTTTGTAATAAGTTTACTAGGTTTTGAAAAAAAAATATATAATTTCTGTAGACTTTCTCAAGTTGTGGTTCTTGCACGAGAAAAACATAGGACATAGCTAGATAAAGATAATATGATGAAAATCAAATTCATATTCTTAAAAAGAATATATTATATTTAAAATAAAATTTAATTCTTAAATTATACAATTAGAATATTTAGAAAAACATAATTAAACGTTTAGACAACTCATTTTCTTATTTCGGAAGAAATCTGTATATGGATTGCAGCGAGACTTTTATTTATCGTGAAGATTTTTTATTATATATAATTCATTGTGTAGGATGTAGTGCATTTATTTACATAGGGCCGGTCTTAAGGGTGGGCAAAAGGGACCGTCGCCCAGGGTCCATGTTAAAAAATTAAGTAAAATTAATGGTCGTAAAAAGTTTATATAGGTTATAAATTACAAAGAAAAAAGACCTTAATATGCTATTTTGCTCAGGACCCCAAAATATCTAAGGCCGACCCTGTATTTCCATTAAAAATGTGGAAGAAATATTGACATATAACTTGAAGGACCACCAACATGTAGATGCGTTTTTTTTACGCCAAATTGACACAATTAGTTGACTATGTATATGCAAATTGATATATAGTTGTTGATTTGGTTTATTTTGCACCATTTATTTTAGTATGAAGATATTAAGACTAAAAGTGATGGTTATATCCAAATTAAAATGCTCAAACAATGCAACCATTTGGTTGGCGTTATATATTGTTCTTGAAAACAAAGGAAATTCTAATATTCTAATTATTATATAGTGCTAGTACAATGCACAACTTTGTCAAATTTTATGATATATTTGTATAAATTAAGAAATTAAAATTTTAAGAAATAAATTGTACATTATAGTTATATTTCGTTTCTCTGTGAACAGTTGTATACACTATATATATTATATCATATTTTTCATTGTGCGCAATGCAATTATATTATACTTTTATTTTTTATCTTGAATAAAAGAGCATAGGGTTCATACCATGAGTATAATACGAAATTATAATTTTGTAAATAAAAAATACCAATATTTGCTAACAAAAATAAGTATTACATTAATTTATAGAAGTATTAAATATTACTACTATCAATGACATACTTTAAAATCAAATATAAATACATAGAAATATGTAAAATTATTCTATTAGTTCAAACGACAAAGATAATTTTTTTCTCATAAAAAATATAAGTGACTTATATAAATAAAGTCACAACCTAAATCATATTATAATTAAGCATTTGCATTTAAAAAACCAAGAGTATAAATAACAAAAATAAATCTTAATAAAAGTATATTATGTTTTAAGCATCTCAAATTATCTAATGTACTAAATAATGGAGTATTCATTTAGCAAATAAAATTGAAAATGTTATATAAATAATTAAAATAAATATAATATAATATAATTTTCTAATACATTAAATGCAATTTGACCTAAAAGGTAAAATAACAATTAATAAGAATAATAGTAATATACTAAAAAATGAAAGTACCGAGTAAAAGCTAATCAAAGTTACAATGACATCATGGTATGAACCTTAAAATGAATATTCCGACATTAATACACGCGTAAGCACTTATTTAAAGCTAATCAAATCAAAGTTATTATAAATTTAAAAAGAAAATAAAAAGTGAAAAAAATATATTCATTTTATAATAGAACCTTAATTTATTCTTTTAAAACCTTTTGAATAATCCGACATTTGGGTTAATTAAATGATTTATTATGTGACGAATTCATTTAATTAAGGAGTTGAAATTAAGAATAAGCTTCTCAACTTCTTCACTCCCTTTAATTCACCATACATATATCATTTGACTTTTTTTCACATTTTTCAAGTATAATTAAAATTTTAATATTAAATACACGTATAAAATATTATAATATATATATATATATATATATATATATATATATATATATATATATATATATATATATATATATATATATATATATATTTCATTCATTAAGAAGAATATAAAAAGATCTTGAAAAATCATATTTGAAATAAAATTTCCCTCCTTAAATTTAAAATTTTTTATATATAACTAACAGTATAAAACGTATAAAGTAATAAACACTCCACTGTCTCATTGAAAAAAACTACATTCTTAACTTAAAAATCTCAAGTTCCTATGTGAAATGTAGCCTTCTTAATAAGACGGGAGAGTGACTTTAGCTATTAAACTTATTCTTACCAGGGTTGTCTTGTTTATATTTGTGCTTCAGAGCAAAAGATAAAAAGGACACCTAAAAACTTAAGAACGACTAATGTAATACACTTTTTGTTTTTTATTATTAATATTTAAACTACTTTATATAAAAAGCACTAAGAATTCACTTTACTTAGCAAAAAATGTTAGTTAGATATAAATTTTATTCAAATTATTATCACTTATATTATACATAAAAATAAGTTTTTTAAGCTCTGAAAAATATAGGGCTCTGTGCAGTAGCCAGCTTTACCCTTGCTAATCCACGACTCAGATTCCTACCACCACCACGTATACAAGAACGTGATATGCACGAATGTGCGAAGGTTGTAACTTGTGAACTTGTTAGTTGTTATGCAAAAGACAAATACTCCTATACTTTTTAATTATTATTATTTTTAGCACTACGATTATGGACTATTTTATATTTATCATATTATTAACAAAAATAATGACAATCCAGATAATGCTTCAAAGAGCTGAGTTAAGAGGGCCCTTCTTAATCACTACAAGTTAAACAAATTATACATCACCATTGAGCAACTAGAAATAATAAACTAACTAAATAAAACAATTATTTGACCTTTTTTTGTTTTCATAAATACATAACCAACTTATAGATAAGATGTTCACATGTAATCTAAGGACTATTAGACTTTTAAAATTTATATTAATTTTTTAACTTAATTTTGGAAATTCAAATACATTTCCCCATTTTTATTTGTTTGTTTGGTAAACAACTATTTAATTAATTTTTGGCTTTTGATTTTTTAAATAATTAAATAACAAAAAATATATACTCCCTCTGTTTTCAAATGTTCTTCACATCTACTTTTTGCACAGTTTTCAAGTAAATTTTGAGCCTTAATATCTCTAGATTCGCATCATAAAATTATAAAAAAATATATAATAAAAAAGTATATATTAAGACGAATCTAACGAGATCTCACATGGATATATTTCATCATCTGTATGTGTCTTAAATATTTTAATTAAATTTCTTTTTCCAAAATAGAATATTCTAAACGAGAAGAATATTATGAAACAAGTTCAAAAATTGACCTTTAAATCATAACAAAAAACTCCATAGATTAGTTTTTAATTGACTTTTGACTTTTTCAAATCAACGTTCAAGAATTAAATTTTTCTAAACATGTTTATAACAATAGCTTTAATAGCTAGCTAGCAAATCCGTTACCAGCCAACATTCATTTACCAAATAAACCAAAAATTTCACATGTAAAGAACCACTACCAAACCTTTAAAATAAAATATTAATTTCTTAACTTATATTTCAAAATTCAAATACATCTTCCCTTGATTAAAACTCCACCAATCCTCATTAGTTGACTTTCTAATTAATCTATTACATCCCTTCCCCAATTAACAACCACTACTACAACATCTTCTTCCATGGGTGCACCTCAAAAATTGACCATTATATTTCTTCCTATCCCCTCCTCAATAACCCTCCATTCAAAACACCCTTAAAAATTTTCACACCAAAAAAAAAAAAATAAAAAAAAATAAAAAATAAATGAACTCCACAAATACCAACTTTCCAAAAGAAGAAAGTAACACAATAGGAGGGTTCACATACGGGGTAGGAGTCTCATTAGGCATCCTTATACTAATCTCAACAATAACACTAGCATCCTATTTTTGTACTCGAGACGACGGGTCAGAAGCGCATCAACAAAGGCAAACACAAGATCGTGATCAAGATCGAGATCAAGATCATATAATCATAACAATTGAAGGAATTGACGAAGATACTTTGAAGACGTATCCAAAATATTTATATTCACAACTCGAGAATAACGGTAAGATAAATAATAAAAAAGAGACGTCTACAATAAATTGTTGTTCAATATGTTTGGCGGATTATAAAGGGAAAGATGTAGTAAGACAATTAGGAGAATGTGGACATGTATTTCATCAAAAATGTGTAGATCCATGGCTTAGATTACACCCTACTTGTCCTGTTTGTAGGACTTCTCCTTTGCCTACCCCACAATCTACACCTCTTGCTGAGGTTGCTCCTCTTGCTTCTTCAAGAATTTAATTATTGGGTAATTTTTATTTTTTATTTTTTTTGTATTTTAAATTGTTGTTTATAAAATCATATATATGATGATAGTTATAATCACAAATTGTTGTGAGAGACGGTCTCTTTGAAAGATCATCTCTGATTGGGTTTATTAGAGTGTATAACATATCTTGGGTCTCAACCTTCAGCTTAAGCTTTTGGTTGAGTTGATTGCTTGACATGGTATCAGAGCTGATGATTGAGACCAAGGATATGTTATATACTCTAACAGGGTCAGCTCATTATATATTTTTACAATATTATAAGTAGGCATTTAAGATATTGTAAGTAGACATTAAGGATATGGGAAGTAGTCATTAAAGTTACAGTATGTAGACATTAAGCTCTAATAGGCTAGGCCTGAGAGGCGTCTCTCAAAAAGAGCTCTCTCAAAAGACTAGCTGAATTATAATTTAGGCTTGGATTTTTGGGCACTGACAATTTACAGGGCAAGGAAAGTGTTTATTAATTAATTTTTGTAAATGTAGGATTATTTTTATTTTGGTAATGAGTTGGGTTGACTTTAGTTTCATGTGGTTGTAGAATCACGGTTTCTGCAATAGGTCATTATTTAAATAAGTTAATAGTCACAATGGGTGCGTAGAAAATTTGAATTTCCAACTTAAAATTTTAAAGTATAACGCAAATTATTTAACAGCTACATTTCACTTAAAATATTTAGGTATATTCTAAAAAATATCTCTAAAGTTGGTATTATTCATGGTTAATTAAAAGTTAATATATTGTAGGAAAATAAGTAAAAAGTTGTAATAATTAAAAGTTGGTATAAAATTAATCGGTGAATTCAACATTAAAATGATGAATTAAACATTTAAGAGCAAAAACTAGATGCTACAATGTGGAAAAATCTTACAAAATGATGAATTAAACGAAAATTAACAAGAGTTTAACGGAAAATGCTACGACAGTAGATAGTACATAAATTGAATGCTACCATGTGAAAAAACTTACAAAAGTGCTACCACTGACGTTTCATGAAAACTGGATGTTACCATGTAGAATTTTCGTTGAATGAGTTTCTATATACAACTGATAAATGACTTATTTCATCTTAATGTACACTGTAAATAATTCTAAGTTTATTTTCAAACTTTTTTTCCGTGAACTATTTGTATTTTTCATTTTTCAATTGTCCAAATTTCCGAAACCTGTACATATGTATGCCATTCCATTTTACGCAAACTTTTTTTAAAAAGAAAAAAGAAAATTTATTACAAGAGCAAACAATACAAAGTAAGTATCATAGTAGAAAAAAACAATACCCTTAATTTGCATTAGTATGGAAGCGAGGAATTTCAAAAAGTATCAAAATCAATTCATTAGAAGAATAGCCTTTAACATTTATCTAAATGCATGACAATCCATCAAACATTGGACGTTACATATGGTCAAGTCCTATTACGTATTTGGTCAAGCCCAAGTCAAACATAGTCAACAAAATGTTCAAGCCCAATTCTGGGTTACGTATCGATTCAATTCGTGATTTATAAGTTTGAAAAGCAGATACGATCATATTCAATATCAGTATGAAGCAAACAGCAGATACGGTCAAGTCCTAATGAACTAAGTTTTTTCTCTTATATTCTTTCTAAGTAATTCAATCCTCACATTCATATTCAATCGTCAACTGACTTAAGTATCCTAGGGGCTTTTTCGGATGCCACCTCCGGATAAGTAACATTTGTTCGTTTTGTAGGTTGATTCGAAGAAGTTCAATCATCTTCAACCACCCTCAATTACGTTCGATTGCATTCAACGTTACAAATTTAGACTGGGCCACCCTATACTTGGACATGTACTGGACGATTCTTCTTGGACATACATACCCTTCCTCCACTAGTGAAAATTTAAAATAGAGAAGACTCTTAGGCATGCTTGTATTGAGGGTAAATATTTAAGGGAGTAAAAAAAGTCAAAGTAAGAAAATGAAGTTGATAAATGAGAAATTAGTGGAATTTGATTGTTGTAGTGGTAGAAAAATGGTTGCAAAGTGATCAAAAATGAAGGGAGCTCTTAATTTTATGGGGTAAATATTTATCCTAGGGGAGGGTGGAGGAATGTATTACCTTCATAAATAGGGGAAATCAACTTGTTTTTCCTTCAATATTTTTATTTTTTGTTCTTCACAACCATCTCAACTACATCAAATGCATCTTTATTTGCTTACATTTCACTAGTTTGACTTTATTTTCCCCCTTAAATATTTACATCCAATCCAAGCATGACCTTAATAAAAAAAAAGCATGCAATAAGATTCAAATCAAACTTATTTCAAATATAAGCGCCTAATACCCAAGAGCACAGGTTCGGATCTGTTCGCACTTACTAATAATTTGGGCATAAAAAAAGAAGTTATAATTGTAATTTATATTTTCCACAAGCCATATGCTATTTTAGTCACAAAAAAGCCTAACTAGAAATGGCAATAAATCCTGAATTCGAACTAAATTCGTAGATCGATCCAGATTTTTTTCGGAGTATTTGGGTTATATATTTTTGGACCATTTGATCCATATAAATTTATGGGACCAGATTCGAGTCTAAAAAAATACCCAAATCCAGATCCGTAGAAGAGACTTTTATTTTGAATATTAAAATATTTTATAAATATAGATATTGTTTTAAAATATTAATGATCTATTAATTTACTTTGTTAACTAAGTATCATTAAATGTTACATTATGTTACAAAGAAACTTTTATATACGAAAGAAATTTTAATGATGTTTATATTTGTAGTAATATATTACTGTGTATTTAAGATTTTCATTGATAATTACATGTATTATTATTATTATCATTAATTGAAGTCTAAAACTCAATGGCAAATGCAATACGAAGCAAAAATCAATCAATTGTGCAAAAATATACTTGGACTCGTTTTGGACCGGATCCAGACTCGATACTAGATCTGTGGATTCGAATCTCGTTTCTAAAAAGTAAACCTATGGATCTAGATCCAGATATGAATCCTATTTTTAAAAATGGATCTGGATTCGAGTCCACTTGGACCTGGTTCGAATCAGACTCGTTACCATCCCTAAGCCTAACTCTTATACATTACAAATTCTTGTGAGAGACGATCTTTTTAAAATATAATCTTTGATGGGTTGGCCTATAAAGGAAAAACATAGAGTAAGAGTAGATAATAGACTTTAATATAATGGTCGATTATACATTTATAGACATTAAAATACCTAGAGATTGGTGTAATCGGGAACAACTGTCAATCATATGATCCTTCTGCAGATGAGACCACAAACCCTACAATACAATATTTTAGCCTTGCCCGGTGTGGTTTCCCGGAAAACTCCTTCGATGTTCAAGTCAGGTCTAGAAGCAGAAAGTGATAAATATATGATAATTAATGAAAGCAAGAATAACAGATGATAAGATGAGATCAGATTAATTGAAGTTTATTTGGTTAAGTATATATTGCAAGTAAGAGGACAATGTATTTTTATGGAGTAACGGTAGGAAGATCTAAGCTTTTTTTTTCGTAAATAAATGATGTACAACGTATTTATAATGATAAAATAGAAGTTAGATGATGAATTAATGTGAAAATCATGTACTACCTAGATAAGTCTTTAAAAGTCAACAAATAAGCAAAGAAATTGCCAATCACAAATTTTTATGAAAGACGGTCTATCTAATAGACCATCTCTAATTAAGTTGGCCCATTAGAAAAAATATAGAATAAACATAGAAAATAAGCTTTAATAGATTGACCTCGAAAGACGTTTCTCAGAAATACGATATGTGAGGAGACTAGCTGATTGTGAATAGTGCGAAGCAACTTAACTCCCCAAAGGCCCAAAGTCCCAAAGTCCCCATCATTTCAAAGCCTAAACCCACTTTCCACAAATTATTTTCACCATTACTTTAATCAAACCTTTTAATTCTTGTTTGTATGTATTTCTTGTTCCATGTCTCACTCATTGAAGTATTTATAAAGCAGGAGAAGCAAATATGAGTATAGCAGAAAGCAGAGGATGGGTATGGCAGCAATCACAAATATTCTCTTTTTCTCATTTTTCTTTCTTTCACCTTCTGTTTACGCCACCGACATTCGCTATTGCGGTAATCCTTCTTCCTTCTTTCTTTGTTTGCTGAATTTTGCATATTTTCTACTCATTTTTTTGTTTATTATTGTACGATTACCCATCTGGGTTTAGGTAAGGTTCAAATTTATCAAATTTCTCTGATATGGAATTGACGAAAAAGGAAGATGTTTACTTTTGTTGCAATTTTTTGTGCTTGATATTTAAGGATAGTCATATTTGGTTTTTTTAACCCCAGCAAAGAGGATGTATTGTGGCAGTTAGTGTTAGAGTAACATACCCTGGGTCTCAACCATCAACTTAAACTTTTGGTTGAGTTGGTTCCTTGACATGGTATCAGAAGCCAGTGTGACAAGAGGTCACCGGTTCGAATCTCAAGCACCCATCTTTTAAAGTGGAATATTCAGTGTCGGGTATGAGGAGGGCTTGTGTCGCATCCACACTTCTAGCCCAAGGGCTCTCGTGTGAGGGGGTGTATTAGAGTATATAACATATATTGGGGTCTCAACCATCAGCTTAAGCTTTTGGTTGAGTTGGTTCCTGCTAACAGTTAGATTAGGGCTTTTCGAGTGCAATAACACAAAATGTTCGTTTCCATTAGATTATAACTTGTTTAAGATTTCAAGTTATTAGATTAGATGATTGCATAAGATTTTAACAGACTTGAATTTAGAAAATAGGGCTGAGGACCCAAACAAGAAGGAGAAGAAGTAGTCTACTCATAAACCCAAAGAAGGTTCACTACTAAAACCAATTGGTGATAGTAGGAGTTACTCTTTGAGTTTATAAAGTGATGCATTCTCTTCTCTTTCGCCGATGTGAGACAACTCACATGTGGTAACACATGCGCAGTTCAACAAGTTTGGACGTATTTGTCATCATGTCTTGTGGATCATAAACTTAGGAGTTCAAGTACTTGTTTTCTTCAAAGTTGGAGTCTTTACTTATGTGGGCTAAATTCATGAAATCTTGACACCCCACTTTGCTTCTTGCATGCAAATTATGTTAGTCTTATGTTCTTGGGTTAGCATGGTAGGTGAGTGTTTTTCCTTTCACCCTGGTGGTGGTGGTGGCGGCAGGGGTTCGATTCTTAGCGCATACAAAATTCTTTCTCCACTTAGTCTCGTACTACATCGCTTGGAGACTTGATATTAATTGAAGGCGTGGAACAATTTTCTTTTGTGATATTTCTCCCACAAGGGTGCTTGGGATTATAAGCGAAATTCACAATGAGATACAACCTATTACAATAATCCCACACAAAGAGAATGCAATGTAAGACAATACATTATGGATAGATAATTAATTTATGATTATGTATTAAAAGTCTATAACTCTCTATACACTACATGCTAAAGAGAAGCAAGAAAAATTTGTATGTTCAAAGATGAATTCTAAGATTGTATGTATAGAAAGACGGGTAGAAATTAAAATTCCCTATGCATACACACCCTATTTATAGAGGTGTCTAAAAACCAATGCCAACTTATGAAACAAACAATGTTTCATCCAAAGCTCACCTATGAAACAAAATGATGTTTCAAAGAAAGCTTACCTATGAAACAAATGATGTTTCAACATATCTAAACATCTTTTGATGGCTACCAATCATTGGCAATGACTGGAATCAATCATCACTAACTAAATAAACTAACAAAACCGCAAAATCCAAGGTAGGCGCGACAAGTCGCTGCTGCTTGGCGACAGCGAAGAGTCGTCGCCCAGAACGCCTCGACGTTCCCCCAAAAGTCGACCGAGAACAAGCGACGACTAGCTGCCTATGGGTGACGAGTCGGTGCGTCTCTTCTGTTTTCTAATTTTGCATTTTACTTGTTTGACTTATTTTGGACTTTGCTATTATTGCATATTGTCCCACTTCTATAAAAAGTATGTAGTATATATAATTCAGGTCTTTATTTACTCTAAATGTCCAAAAATTTCTTAACATCTACCAACTATATGCTTCCCTGAAAGAGTTCTAATATTCCAAGATGTCAATCTTAGCTTAGATCTAATTTGTTTCTTCTTACCAATAAAACCTAATAATCTTTACTTATTTGACACCACGTTGGGGAGATATAGGTTGCCATCACCACTTTTGTGAGGCAAGCTAGCAAACCTTTCGTACTTAACACTATACCCTGGTTTGAGAGGTGAAACATGGTGTGCCACTTTTGGGCTGCATAAACTTTTGGTTTCTTAACACTACACCTGAGTTTGGGAGGTGAAGCTTCAAGCTCTTGCTCATTTGATATCACATTTGGCCAATGTGGTGTGCTATTTTTTGTCGACTACCTAAATACCTTTGCATACTTTTCAATATATCATCTAAGTGCAACATGTCGGACACTAGAACGGGGAAGTTGATTAAAATCCAATTCAAAAATAACCCTGATTAAATATGTATATTTCCACCAACAATATATTTAATTCTGTATTTACTATGGGCTCTGGAAATATTTGACTTGGATGATGCAAACCAAACTCCAAGTTTCGTGCTAATAACCTGGATGAGAACGCTTGTAGTTTTATAGCTGAACAGAACAATTGGGCTTTTGAACCAGTCTGGATTCAGTGTATGGAAATTTGGCACTGAGGGTCATAAGCACAACTGAAAATTCTTTAAAAGACGCCATGAAAATGAATATCAATAGTGCATGTTTGTTGAATTTATTGCTTAAAAAAAAGGAAGATTGGGATTTGAATGTTTTCTGCTGTTACGATTTTCCCTTGATCGAATGTATCACATATTCAGGTCACTTGGAATGTGAACCGTTTCACATGTCGCAGGTAAGGAAGCCGATTATGAAGTGAAGATATACAGGGTTGACATATCACCAAATCCAGTCGCAAGAGGCAGGCCAGCTACCTTCAGCCTTTCTGCTTTTACTGGTAATTAAAACTAACTCCATGTTATCTTACAATATTTTATGAATAAATCGAATACTGAATTTCTGACTTCCGTAAAATACTTGCATGCTGATTTTGTTAGCGAATCTTTGAAATGTCTTCAAAATATACATTTCCAGAAGAATATTGAGTTTCTTGCTTTACATTTTTTATAGGCTTAGACTTCCTTTTTTTCACCTTACATTTAATTATCTGAACATAAGGTAATCATAGTTGTAAACTCAACTTCAGTAGCCCTTATTTAATTTATTGTTCCGAATCGAGGATTAATTTGATGGTGAAAAGATCACTAATGAATGTTTTTTTGGCTTGTATAGCCATTTGATTCATCTTTTTTCACTATATGTTCTCCCCTAAATTGCCTTTGATGGAATTATTTCGAATACTTGTAACTGCTTCCTACATTACGACATTCCTACATCGTCATGCTTTGTTCGTGATATCGAAAATGAAGTAACAAATAAGTATCTTGATCTTGTTATTGACTTGTATGTAGTAATCATACAATGTATGATCATTTACCTTTTGTTTAAAAGAAGAAAGTCTTCAAAATCTTTGGATGTCCATATGAAAAGAAATTCTTCTTGCCTTTCAAGTAAAAGATGAGGGTTCAAATATTTCCTCTCTTTTTGTTGTCTTTATACAACATTTTTCTCTCTTATAATACTTTGTAACTAGGGTAACATAATTCGCCTTTTGAATTTGCGATTCGTTCAAAATGATCCTAAAATAGCTCAAAACCGACCATAATTCGCTTATTTTGATTCGGGATTCGCAAGAAGATAAATAAATCATGTGATAGTCTTTGTATTAAATGTTTTTTCACTCGATCCCCTTTGAGTTATCTTATTGCTCCATGTGACAGGGCCTTTAAAGAATTTGTCTATTTTTGCTCCGCCCCTGTTGCTCTTACTAGTAACTAACCATCTTCGAATTCCAGCTAAAATCAACGTTTAAGTTCTTTCTTAGTATTGGTGCCACTGTCGTAGATTTTGCTAAATGTGTTTATATCATCGTCTTGATGGCCATCTTTGCAGAAAAAGCTATTCTTGGTGGAAAATTGAACATTGATGTTTCATACTTTGGATGGCATGTATACAGCGAAACTCATGATTTATGCGCTGAGATTTCATGCCCAGTTCCAGCTGGTGATTTTGTCATTTCACATTCTCAGCTTTTGCCGGTATTTGCTCCTCCGGTGAGTTCTCTTTGTAACTTCTTTTTCATCTGTCAATGTCCGCAACTAATAGTCGGAATTCCTCAAGTTTTATGGTCCTTATTTCATGACTTTTACGGCCCGTTTGGTTAGGTACTATGTGGTGGTAATGAGAATTATTTATAGCTTAAAATTTCATCCAAAGTTTTATATCATTCCTATAGTAGTGAAACTTTGATCACAAAAAAATTTTTTTGCTTACAAATTTTCATTACGACCTAATATAACCTCTTCTATTGGTAATGCATTGAAGTGAATTTTATGAAGAAAATAAGATAATTGAAGTTGGACAAGTATGACCATCAAGGTAGCCAAGACATTTTTCAACCAAATTACACTAGTTTTTCATTCTCATTACCACGATTTATTACTACCTACCAAACAGTCCGTTAAAGTTATTTGAGTACTTCTGGTAGAATATCTTGTGGAATTTAAAATAGTATTTAACTTCTATGAGGGTGTTTGGTAGCTGTTTATGAAGGGCTGGTATTGGAATCAAATAATCAACAAAACCCATTATATGTTGGTTTACTTAGCTTTGGGTAGTTTCTTTACATTGTTACTACAATGACATGGAAGGTAACAAATATACAAGCAAATTCATTTACCCTTTTAAGCTTTCCTTTTCCATTTCTCATACCAAACACCTCCTCCTAAATATGTATCATGAACCTAGTCATTATACTAGCTTGAGGATGCCTATACAAGAGAGCTTTACGCCCTCTACTTGAGATTGTGTTTGGGAATAAGTAATTCATTTCTAATTATAGATTTTTATTATAAAATCATAAATGAGGAATTTCGATTCAAAATTCTATGTTTAGGATGCTTAAGAATGGAAGATTGTTAATGGAGGATAGATTGAGTTAAGGAGAAAATAAATTCTAATTATGCTATGTTTAAAAAAGGTGATTTCACTTGAAAATCTAGAATTTTCAACTCAAATTTAGCGTTTGACAAATCCAAAAAATTTAAGTTAAGATTTGAGTCGATTTTACTATTTTTTTAAACTAGTTGAAGTTGAGAATTTAAAAATAGTTTTCGAACCTGATCATTCTTAAATTCTTCATTTTTTATTTCATGATTGAAAGCTATAATTTGAAATGAATCACCTGTTCTCAAACACAACCTAAATAAGTCGGATAAGGGCTCAAAATGGGGGCTCGGCCCATTGAACACCCCTAGCTACTAGTCTAAAAAGACTCAATCATTTAAGATTAAGGCTTTGGCATTATTATTGTTGTTGCTAACATGCTAGTCTGCAAGGGTTAGCTAGCCTACTACAGGGTTAGCTAGCCCACTACAGAGTAGCCATGTGAGGCAAGAAATGCTTATGGCCTCCACATATTTTGATAACTAACGATTTTTCTTACAGATATGTTTGTTTGTTTGTATTTTTCCTGACTTTGTAAATAAATTGTTACCATAACAGGGTTCGTACTCTCTTAAACTAAAGATGGTGGATGCTAATAAGCGTCAACTTTCTTGCATTACCTTTGGTATTACCATCAGTTTTGGATCATTTGTGGCACCTATTTAATGGCAGCTTATATAAGGCTCTTGTTAGTTTCTGCTGTAAAAATGAAACAAAATGATACGAATCACTTAGATTGTCAAGTATATATGTATTGCTATTTTGTGAATAATGGTACATGCTTTTAGGCTATAAGCATTATATGATTACTAATATGGAAACTTGTGCAATACACTAAATTTTGATAGTAATGTTCATAATATTATTGTTATTCAGTTTAAGTTTTTCCAATAAATTGTATTAGTTGATATTATACTCCCTCTTATTCAGCCAAAATGTCTCATTTAGTTTTTTCACACTTGCCGAGACAACATTTTATCCCTTACTATTTCAAATTTTTCTTTATTAAAAATTATAAAAATTTGATATTAATAATCCTTGTATTGAAACGAATCAATAAGATTCTACATGAATATATTTAACTTACAGATTAAGAATAAAATACAAATTAAGAGTGATGAGTGAATAGAGTCAAAAAACTAAATGAAACATTTAGGGTGAATAGGAGGTAGTATTATTATATCAATTTAACAATAGATGATTGGATGCGAATAATGATACTAATATACATATCAATATAATTTATAAAAAAACATAATAAAAAAATAAGAACTCGTGTTTACATATGGAGGAAGAGCATTTTTGTTAGAGCAAGTGCCAAATCTACCAAATTTGATGATGTTGTGAGTCTTGATCAATGCAAGAGGTTGCACCACAGGGATCTTGGAGTGTGCCTTGATCGAGGGAAGGCACAAAGGGGACTTGCTCGAGCGAGGCTGCAGCACAATCAAAGGTAGAAGCTCATTGAAGACCCGCTCGACTAGTCGAGCGCCTAGCTCGGTCGAGCAATGTACAGGGGATGAAACTGATAGGTATTCTATTTTGCGGGCTGTTTTGTTTAGATATTTAGGGTTCGGTTCTAGGGCTTCTAATATGTGCTAGGCTATATAAAAGAGTCTTAGAACATCACTAGAAGTATGAGAGTGAGGCTACACAAGAGAGAAAGCTAAGGTTAGAAACCACAAGAATTTTCTTCATTGTATTAGTTTATAGGTGATATCCATTGTTAAATGGAATCACTATCTTATGAGCTTGTTCTCAAGTACGTTTGGTTAGTCATTAATGTGTTGTTGAATAGATTAATAAAAGCAATCATCTTTTGAGGGGGAGGTATCCAAAGATACCTCATAAACACATTTTGTTGATCGAATAGATTAGTTCTTACTAAAATATTTTTTTTGTCAAACTAAACATTCAAATTTTCTTTTTCAATATAATGAAAAGATGAATTTGCATTTCAACTTTATAGATTTAGAAACCAACTTTCTATCTCACTTTCCATAATTTTAACAGAATTCACCACTTTTTTTTTACTTTTTCAAATCATTTACTTTACAAATAATCATTGCTAGAGGTAAAAGTTAAGGTAAAACGAGAAACATAATGGAAAAATGAGGGGAAGAGAGGGGAGAAGTGATAAAGAATAAAGATTCATTTCTTTCCTTCCTTTGCACATCATTTCATCTCAAGATATTGTCAGGAAAATAATCTCTTTTGATGAAGTATTATTTAGCGTTGGGATGATTTATCTCATATCGACAAATTAAGATGGTCTACACACTTGACAAGTTATTAGAGCTCTGTCCATTGCGATATGGTTTTGTAATAGTATATATCCTTAGCTTATGAAGTGTGTGCACCTCGTGTTTTCTCGATAATATGCTGACATTAACAATAATTCTAGCTCAATTTAACATTAAGTTTCTATTTTGGTCGTTAGAATAATCTAAATTTAACCACCTTTTAACATTCTTCCTCTTTATTTGGTATCACAAGTCAAATAAAAAATCATGCTTTTTGATGAGTCGTCAGCTTCTCGTTACTAAAGTTGCGCAATAAATGCATTATTTATGTTGTTACCCCAAGTGTGTATGCACCTAAATTTGGTTGGTAAAATGGTTCTTGTAGTCCTATTTCATGCGTGGCATGGTAGCATTATTGTTCGCCCATGTGCTTTTTCCTTCGCTTATGAAAACCCTAGTTTTGTGTTAGCTAAAAACACTACTCCCATATAGGGACAACTACAAGGACTAGATATGCTAGTTTTTTAGATTTAAGGGTTTCATTGTTGTTCTTGTTGTAAAGTCCGACTAATTTTATCTTGATATGATTTTGGCAAATACTAATTTTTACTCATGACTTTATCTCTTATTACACATTTATAAATATTTATAAAGTGTATATATTGATATAAGGTCAAATTATACTTCATATTTGTGCAAAGTAATCAATATTGTGAAATAGAGGAACTAATTAATGTTCTTCTGTATCTTTGAGTTTGCTACTGAAAATAACATATTGTGAGGAGAAATGTCACTTTTAATAGCAAATTCAAAAGGAACATAGGGTGTAGCAAAACTAGAAACCTCATTGTTAGAGCTTATAATATATATTGAGGCCTCAACTATCAGCTTAAGTTTTTAATTGATCAGTTGGTTTCTTTCAAAAGCAAATTCACGGGTTTAAATCTCAACCACCCTTCATTTAAAATTGAATATTTAGAGCCAGGTATGAAGAAGAAATCTGTTGCATCTACACTTTTAGCCCAAATAGCACTCGTGTGCGAGGACGTGCTAGAGTATACAACATATCATGAGGCCTCAACCATCAGCTTAAATTTTTAGTCAAGTTGCTTACTTGACACTTGCAAAATCTATCATTGCACAATGGAAAAACCTCAGAATCTGCTTCCAATGCAGTGCACCTGTCTACAAGAACCTACTAGACTTATCCCAAACATGCCCTTAGGAATTAGGATCATAAAGTTACAAGAAGTCTAAGGCAATTAGGATCATATAGGGGCCAAGGGGTGATCCAAAAACTCTTATATGGAAGGATAAGAAAAAGAGAGAGTAAGTACCAGAAAAAGTGTCAACAACCATTGTGAATTTGTGACACTTTTATGTGGAAAAAGATGGAGAAAGAAGGCAACACCAGCTTTTGCCCACATGCAAATGTATGATGACACTTTACCACACCTTGTCTCCCATCTTCAGTGATCATCTCCTACTCAAATCCCTTCAATATTATCTCATCAATCCACCAATCATATCTTGCCACATTGCTTCTATCATTGCCCTTCACCATTGCCCACCTAAGCCTTTGGGTAGGGGAGGTACAAAACTTACAATAAGTTAAGGGCCAATTTATTTTATAGTATATTTTTTTTAATTTAGGGCCTACTGATAAATTTGTTATTGGGCTTATACAGAATAAGACTCGCATAAAAGAAGAGTTGATTGCACACAAACCTAATAAGTTCTATCATAAAACCAATTAGTATAAGAAAGGGTAAGTCCATTAATCAAGTATATATATTAGTCAACCTCTCTATAATTCTTAGATGTGGGATCCATGTGGATTATTTTCTAACACCTAAGTAATCAAACTAAAGATGATTGAATATAAACAACGTAAACGAGAATCATTATTTAGTTTAGTGGTTGAGAGCTTTTCCTTCCACCTTCAGTTTACATTAGTTATCTTCGCCCTTGCCTCTAAGAATATTCTTGCCTACCCCAAAATCAAATTAAAAACTAATATTTGGGATCCTTAATTTTGGGGTCATATACAGTCAGACACCTTACACTCACTCAGTAGTCAGTACCATCTCTTCCATAAGAGATGCTCTCTAGTGTCTATTTCTAGTTGAAATTGCTTATAATCATCAAACTTTTAAAAGCAAAAGAACACAACCTTTTCCATTAAAGACTTTTTGATCTTGAAAACCCAAAAGAAAAAGAAACTTAATTATACTTCCCTTTCACTTTCCTAACTAATAAAGTAACATTTTCAACACTTATGTGGGTTTAGACTTACCCTCTAGTCTCTATTATGCAACTTCTCTAGCTCCTTACCAAGTCATTTTCTTTGTTTCCAAAAACTTAATACCAAATTTACCACTTTCTTTCACTTGGGTTTTGTTCATTATCCCATTTTCAAGAATCAAACAAAAGTAACCTTCACAAGAAATGAAGAGCTTCAAAAGTAGGTTTCTTGATAGGTTTAAGTCCATCCCATCTATGTACACATCAAAACAACACATATTAGTCCCTATACCCCTTAGCTGCAAATCCCCAGATAGATTTTCTACTACTCTAACCCAACAAAATCATACAAACACCATAGAACAAGAAAACTATGGACATATTATGTCTAATGACTCATTAGTACCCACCATAGAAATTGATGTTTTTGAAGAATGTGAGTGTGAGTTTGATGATTCAATGCCTGAAATGGTGTCGTCTTCCTCATCATCGTCTTCGTGTAATTCGTCTCCTACTCGAGAAAACTGCAAGGACACTGAAAATGATTTTGAGGGTACGCGAGAGTTGCTTACTTTTAAGGAAATGTGCCCACCAGGAGGGAGTGATAGAGTTGTCTTATACACAACTAGTCTAAGAGGTATAAGAAAAACTTTTGAGGATTGCCAAAGTATCAAGTTTCTCCTAGATAGTTTTCGAGTGTTGTACTACGAAAGAGATGTTTCGATGCATCTTTTGTATAGGGACGAGCTTTGGGAGGTCTTGGGGGGTCGGGTTTTACCCCCAAGACTATTCATAAAAGGAAGGTACATTGGGGGAGCTGATGAGGTTGTTATGCTAAATGAGGTTGGAATGTTGAAGAAGTTGCTGCAGGGGATACCGGGAAGCGATTTGGATTCGAGTGTTAAGTGCTTCAAATGTGGCGGATTTCGGTTTTTTGTGTGCTCGGATTGTAATGGAAGTTGCAAGGTTTACAAAGGTGAACAGGGAAATGAGGGTAGTTTGTTTGTTAAGTGTACTAAGTGTAATGAGAATGGGTTGATCATCTGTTCTTGTTCTTACTAGTTTAGAGTGATGATAAGTAGTAGAGGCTAACATTATTGCTGTCCATTTTATGGCTTGTACGGCCTGTTTGGTAGGTGGTCATAAACAATGGTAATGGGAATGAAAAATTAGTGTAATTTTAGTTGAAAAATCTCTTGTCTACCTTGATGGCCATGTTTGTCCAACTCCATTCATCTCATTTTCTTCATAAAATTTATTCCAATGTATTACCATTGGGAGAAGTGGTATTAGGTGGTAATGAAAATTTGTATACAAGTAGTTTCATTACCATAGGAATGACATGGATCTTTTAATGAAATTTTACACTATAAATCATTCTCATCACCAGCATTTAGTACCACTAACCAAACGGGCCGATAGTAGTATGATTGCTTGTATATGATTATTAGATTGTACAATCTATGGTATGAAATTCAATGCAAGTAGTTTTACATTTTCATTACGGTCACAGTTATAGTCATCAATTCAGTATTCCCGAACAAAGTCCGGATTTGAAGGTTAAGATGACAAATAGACCATACCCGTACCCCTCTAAAAAGAGGGCAAAGAGGATTGCGTGGTGTCAGTGAAACCCCAAACAAAAAGAGTCTTGCAAAGAGAGAAAAGAGAGAAATGAGTGACACCAAAAGCACATGAGAAAAGATATCTATTTTCATTCTTGTGTGTACAAATTATTGATGGCTTGTCTGATGAGAATGTCTTATGATGCAAATTCATGAAATATATCATATATTATTCTTAATGGTGATGAAATTTTGATCATTAAAAAATTGCTCATACTTTTTCACACTAGCTAATATTACATCTCCAATTGGTAATGCATTAGAATATATTTTTAGAATAAAATGAGATGATTTTTTTAAAAAAAAAAAGAAGATGAGATGATTGAAATAGAGGAAGCATGAGCATACCATTAAATTTTTTACAATATTTTCTTATCGAAGTTACGCTAATTTTCAAATGTTATTCAGGCAGTCATGCTATTTAATATCGACAACAAACGGGTCGTAAGTATGGGTTTATTGCTAGAATAATAAATATTCTCAAAGAATATTTTGCATATATTATTTATTTAGTGTATCTTTATATGTTAGAATATAATATTAGGAATATATTGTAATTATTTAGGAAACTAAATAATCTATGGTTTTTAGGAAACTAAATAATTACAATATATTCCTAATATTATATTCTAACATATAAAGATACACTAAATAAATAATATATGCAAAATATTCTTTGAGAATATTTATTATTCTAGCATTTATGTGTTTGGTCGACAAGAAAGGAGACATGAGTAGAAGTATCAATAATCTTTTCTTAACTTCTTCGAAAAATTCTCATATTACGTGCGAGGAACAGGCTAAAAGTGGCATACATGAACTTCACCTCTCCAAGAACCTGACCAGGGATAGAGGCAATTGACGGCGCCTTATCCACGTTTTAGATTACTAAACCCGTCTCTTTTACCCATCATTTTATATACTTCATAGATAACATGTATGAACTCACAATTACAAGAAGTATCAAAGAAATGCAATAAATAAAGATAAAAATATGACATAACATGGCCCCTAAGCGAAGGAATATCTAATCTTCATGAGTCTTATTTCAAAAAAAAAAAAAAAAAAAAAAAAAAATCTTCATGAGTCTCCTTGAGGCTTTACGGATACACAAAAACTTATACAATATTAATGTCCCATGCGTGAATTAGACCGACTTAAATTGACTATTTTATTATGAGGTCATCTCGTTCAAAATCAGCTGTGAGGGATATCAATTGTTAAATCTTCTTAAAGTCTTCATTCACGTTCACATAATTTTTGAATTTTACTTGATTGAAATTTAATCATAGAAATCTAAATAAACAAAATTAAATTACAAACAAATAATTAACAATATTCAGATTGTATACAAAATTACCGTAAACTTGACAATATTAATATCGCAAACCACCTACCTATGAAATGCTAGTCAATCACAAAATATGATAATATTAAATATTATAAAAACTTAATATCAAGGAATTATAAATAATACAAGCATCTAATAAACGATCCAAAATCACTACAACATAATTTGCTTTTAGTGGGATATATTTAGCGACATTTAAATTAAATGTCGCTATTTCAAATTTCTTATAATGTATATATAGGATTTAGTGATATTTATTAGACCCTTTAGCAGCATATTAAAAAGTCACACTAAAGCTTTTAGCGACATAGGATCTATTGACATTTCTCACAAATGCAACTATAGACTTTAGTGACAATTATATATGTCACTAAAGACCAAATTAAACATCGCTAAATCACTTTATGATGGACATTAAAATAAAAATCAATAATTATTATACTAAAAAATATGAATTAGTGGCATTTTATTAATGTCACTAAATTCAATGTCGTAAAAAACTAAATTTATTGTAGTGAATAAAAACATATATAATTCTATTAGCCGCATAATTAACTTAAATAATGATGAATTTAAAGAAAATTAATATAGACTTATATTTCCAATCATACTAGCTTTCACATGTATACTATATATTATATCATATGAAGTATATTATAAAATATCATGTTTTTAGTATTAATATCTAATATTAATATAGCATATACAATTTACATATTAAAAGCATCTATTTTTTATTCAAATAATACACTATTTAGATTTGGGCTTCTAAGCAAAATGAGAGACCCTTGGCCTATTTGAGCTGTCATTTGGAAGTATCTGTTTGAGTTGTTATTTTAAAATTTGAAATGGGCATTTTAGACTTTAAAACAGACACATTAAATTTTGAAATTGACAATTTTAAACACTTAGAGTATGCATTTAAAAGCTTTGGGAAATTTCAGTTCAGCCTAAAATTAGATTTGTTCACTGTTACTAACAACGAACATAAGAAAAAATATTTACCATGACTTTGTTTATTATTACCAGCAAACAAAGAGAGACAATGACATAACGTTTGAAAGGACAAAAAAACTTAAAACAAAGGTTGTTCGCCGTGGATAACGGCGAACAAACAATTTGTTATTTTTTCTGTCCCTTCAAACATTATAATATTCTCTCCCTTTTGTTTGTTGTTACTAACAGCTAACAAAGTAGTTTTTTTCTCTTATTCGCTGTTAATAACAGCAAAACAATTTCTGACTTTAAACTCGACCCAAAAACGCTTGTTTTAAAAATTAAAATTTTCTGAAGCTTGTTTTGGGAATTTTTTTAAAAAAAAGCTTATTTTATTAATCTTTTGCTTCAAACATGGGCATTTTTATGGGCCCTTTGGTTTCAAGTTTTTGTTTAAAAGCAACCCACACAACTGAAAAAGGTAAGTTTTATCGCAAAATCTCACAAGAGACGGTTTATAGGATAGATCAATAAATTGGGCCAGCCCATTTCCCTTAACCGATTTTTTTTATTATAATATCAATTATATTATGTTATAATCCTAAATGTAAGGTATTATAATTTCGAATATACTATTCTATAACCCCAAATATAAGTTATTATAACCCAAATAATTTATTATAACCCCAAATATCCTATGTTATATTTTGGGCTGGGCTTCATGGATTCCGTCTGTAGAATAGACCGTCTCCCATGAGACTTACTGAAGTTTTATTAAAAAAATTGAAAATTTAAGCGCAAATTAGAATTAATTTTTATATTATTAATCAACAATGTATAAAAAGTATTGAATTATTTTAATAATTCCTCATATGCTCATCAAAACATTTTTCCTAAGCACTTGATATTTTTGAGGAAATAGATATTCAATACCAATTTCATTTGTTCTCTCTTTTGGTGAATTCAAAGCATTCAAAAAATCAATTCTCTATAAGTTTTTAAAAAGAATTTAAACTTTTAATTAAATCAATAGCAACACCTATCATCATATCTTTTAATTGAAAACATTATAATTTGGCAACGATTTGCATAATAATTTTTTTAAAATTAGTATTTATAATTACTTATACCAACAATCTCTGTTCATTACACGGATTATAATATTGAGGGTATTTGGCAAATAGCTGATAGCTGGTATCTAGTAACCGACTCACATTGGCTAATTTGACCAGCTGATTTCAACCTACTAGAACTTGTTTAAAAACAGCTAATTTATAAAAATAAATTGTTTCAACCAGCTAATTTACCAAACACTAACATTAAATGATTTGAGCCTCAACCCTCTATTTGTTTTTTTTTTGTCTCTCTCTATTTGTTTTTAAATAAGCTAAAATTGCCTAATAATCTATTTTGTCAAACACCCCATTATAATTCAATTCCGAATGTTGTAAGAACAATGCGTATTTTTTATATTATTATATACTTTCCCTATAATTTTGTGAATTGAGTAATATCCGATTCTTAAGAGGGGACAAGTATAAAGAGAAAGGCACTCCATAACTTGTTTGGTACTAGTATACTTTTCCCAAGATTATAACGGCTAGAGCCCAGAGTTACAGGGAATATTCTGAACGTGCACTGCGTGGTTCATAAAATCAATTATTCTCTGCGACCAACTTCTAACTTCCAAGTTGAGCTGTTTAATGGGCCGGGTCGAGATGGGTTGGGTCAAAATTTAAAAGGATCGAGGCAGGATGGGTTATGTCAAATGTTAAACGGGTCAAGTCAGATGGGTCAAACGCGTTTAAATGTAACCCACTTTGACCCGTTTTTAAAAAGTTCATAAAATAGTTTTTTTAATATACTTTATGATAATTTATATATTTCGCCTGTTATATAAAACACAGTCACTTGAGATTTTATTTTATTTGTCTCGTCGTATTTTTTCATAATATCAAATTTTAATAACTTTTAATTACGTATATAACTCTAGAGTCTAGATATAAACAATCCGACAAATGTATTAGATTGCGTAAAATGATTTGGTGCAAGTATTTTGGAACGGTAGAAGTACTATAGTTTAGGAAGTACCGTTTCCTCTGTCTCTTCGAGTTTGTACTATTAAATTCAAATATGAAGATTTTTTAAGTTTTACGCCGAAAATTAAAGGAAAAAAATAGACTAAAACACCTATATCTTTGGAGAATCTAGGTCATGCTTTAAGTTTTATAGACTATGATAATATTGATTTTTATAACATACTGTTTCATTTACATTTCAGTTTTTACGTAATTGAATACATTTATATACTATTAAACTACGCACATATACAAATTATAAAAGAGTAAATAATAAAAGTATATAATTATAGGATACAAATAAGCTTGAACGAAAATTAATATTATGTGGATTATTATCCCTAGGACATTGGAAGAATTTTACTTTGATTTTCAAAAAGATGACTTTCTTAACTATGTCATTAATTGGTCTGTATTTCACCCTTTTCTCCCTCTTTCCCCAATTCTATCCTGCTTTTTAACCAAGCTTTACTTTTGGGCAAAAATCACCAAAAAAAAGGGAAAATCCAGGAGTGTAGATAATTTAAATGATAGTAAAATAAATAAATAAATAAATAAAAACTGATAAAAGAGTACATTTGGCCAATGAGTTAAAGTTTAAAATTTAAAGTTTGAATCTCAGTTTCCAAAAGGTCTAGTATCATTCCAAACTGACCCTTTACAAGATTAATAGTAGTAAAAAAGGTTGTACCAGGAAAAAATTACAGAAGGAAATGTAACTGCATTTCCCATATCAACACAAAGGGAAAATCCAACCTAAGAGCTTTGCAGAAAAATAAGCCACTACGGAAAGGCTCACACGAGCGCACATCTTGCTTGTCTTGAACCCGTATGAAACCCTCACAAAGCCAATAACAGAAACACCCGAAAAAGCAGTTAGACCAGTTAAAACCTTAGCTACGATATACATGGTAACATCTCTATGCAGCAGCAACTTGAGAAATCGATAGTTCCATTCCGTGTGGCAAGTTTACAGTTGCCGCCAATACTTCTGCATTTGACGATGTCTCAGCTCGTGCAGATGATGCAAACTGTGTAAAGTGAAACTCTACTTGAAAACGGAGAAGCGGGGGCGAAGATAATAACCCTTTCTTCAGATCTGTAAGCACTTCCCTTATGGGAAGGGATGCCAAAAAATTCTTTATGTACTCCTTACAAGCCTCCTTTCCTTGACAAATTAGTACCTCTTCCTCGCTTTTTGCGGGCTCTTCCGCCTTGGGTTCAACAGGCTCATTTCTTTGTTCAGACCCATTTCCAGACATGGGTTGATCTGGGGAGGAATTTTCATCTGATGGCAGGGAATTAGCCGGGAGTTTGACGATCTTGGTGTTTCGATCAAACTTCAACACATACGCCTGATTGCATCCTTCATAAAGCCTTTCTCCCAATGTGTCAATGATGTAGTAAGCTTCAGGTTCCACCTTGAGAACAAAGAAGTGGTCATTCCAGCTTATAATATAAACATGAGGCTCATCATAGCTGGAGCACTCGAAACTAGAACGGCTAATCTCATCCCATATCCCTTCGAATGACATTGCACCTTGTAAAAAGTCAAACTTTCCCTCGACCGTTTCTTCGGGGTGGAAAAACCCAATGAATGACTTGCCAGGGTTAACTGAAAGAGGGCGAATCTTGGCCTGCAGAACAGTCTCTAAATCGAAGTGCTTGTCTGGAAACCTTTCTCTATATGCTTCATTCTCACAAAGTTTTCTCCACTCAAGGGAGCCATCTCTAATTAGACTGTCGAACTGAGATTTGATTGGCATTATGCCACGATTAGTATGGAACCAGTCGGCAATAACAGCAACTAATGCAGTGCAAGCACTTTCACCAGCAGCTCTCTCACTCCTTTGATCAATTGAAGCAAAGAAAACTTCTGCATAAAGCTTCATTTGTCCATCGCGGCTCACAATTTCTTTATGTTCCCAGCTGCCTACAGCAAAGCTATCATCACCAAATTCTGATATTGATGGACGGGTTGCTGCCAAATCATCCTCACTTTTATGCCACTGAAAAATGAAATTTCAGTTTGTTTTGGTAAAAAGACTGACCAACTAATATTCCACAAATCTAGAGCAAAGAAGATGCAACAAAGTACCAAAAAAAAAACAGAACAAAGTACTCACGCCAAATGAGATGGACTCATCAGAGCTGAGCTGCCTCCGGTCATAGTCAATATCATCCCCACCTTCTTCAGCATATGCCTTTTTCAACAACGGTTCTCCTTTAGCTTTAGGGGATCTGAAATTTAGCTTCCTCTTTCTCCAAGGAAGAATACTACGTTTTGAACTCTGCACAGCAGGCAGTTCACTAGCCGATAAAGTAGGATCTTCATTGACTGAGCATCCGACATCTGACTTTCGATGACTGTAGTAAATCCAATCTTCATCCTCGCTAGGGATTCGCCTGCTAGAGAAAAATGAACCTCCAACATAATTGGCAAAAGCCAAGGTTCCATAGCTAAAAGACTTCCTAACACTAGTATCCTCCTTTCCCTCATCAATTTCTCCTTCACCAAATTCATCAAAAGAGTCCGAATCAAATGGGTAATCTCCATCCTCACTCCTAGAAGAGCATCTCTCTTCACTTCCCTCTTCCTCACGGCATGCCTTCTTCGCTCTTCTTGCAGCAACATATTCTGTAAGAATTTTCACTTTTCTTAGACCCGCTTTTAGCGCAGAAACTTCATCCTTCTCTGCCGGAAGTGTTTCACCAGCCTGAGGAGATGTTAACACGGGAACAATAGGCCTCTGGAGTGAATCTCCGGAATCCTGCCCGGTTCTAAGTTCCAGCAGGACCAGAGATATCTGTTCGCATTAATTCACACATTACATTAGAAAAAAAAAATCAAGAATACTATGATTCATCCAATGAGAGAAATAGAACATAAACGATATAACATACATGTAGTGCGGGACAAGAATCGGCTGTACTGCCTGAAACTGCCAAAGGAATGCTTAGGTCAAATTCCTTTTTCTCGGTAATAGAAGCATATTCAGCCAGATTAAGTGATGCAGTCGCAAGGACAGACATCTTGTTCTTTGGACCCAGCTTTGAACCCTAAGAAAGCAGTAATACTACGTAAGTTACCAATACAAAATATCACGATTCTTCGTAGAAAATAAAGCATGGTTAATTCAAATTTTGAATAACATGAAGTAAAGATATCAACAAAGTGGCAGTGATAAATGACTGGCAGCCTAATGCTTAATGAACAAATATGGGAAAGGTAAACTTCTTGGTCCAAGAATATACATTCCAATCAAGTAAAGGCAAAAAAGAAATTCCTCTATTTGGAATTTGGATAGGTTGGAAAGATGCTGCAAATAAATTGAATGGAATCCACATGTTCGGCATTGAAACGTCTAACTGGATGATGACTTGTTCTCACAGATTCTTTCCTTAAAGAACTTTAAAGTACTACTTAACAATGACTTATCACCCTTAAGTGGTTGTCAATTTGTCACTCTAGTCTAACAGTTCTAAGAGAATAAGCAAAAGTGTAATGAATCAAAATACATATACGTATTCACTTAGAAAGTTTGGCAATAGAATCAAACAGGATTAACTTTCCCAGTATATTTATTTGTGGTATATTAAGCTAATCTGGTTCTACCACTAGTAATTTTATATATTACCCAAGCAAAAGAACAAATCAAAAAAGAGAGAACCTAAGGATTCCAATAAAAATATTATCAGTACTCATTCTATTCCTAATCATACCAATACTGTGCTGAAAGCCTGAAATTAACTAAAGCTCAGGGGAGAACGCATGACAAATTGATGATCAAACCATCATTGTGATTCAAAGAAGGAATTCGTTATTTAAGCTAAGTACTGAACAATATAACCACAAATCTTCGAAAATTACTCCCAAATCCAAAACACAAACGTTACTTGGACTCGTGGATTGATGTCGGATACTGGTACGTGTCTAAGTATCGGGTACGTCTAATTATTCAATTTACGCCTAAAATGAAGTGTCTAAATGTCATACCAATGTCCGAGCATCAAGGATGGTACACGGGTACATGAAGCAAAATGAAGAGTTCGAGTAACATTATCACGGAGGGAAAAAAAACTCCTCTTATTGATGGTTCATAGTAGCACAGTCGAAGCAAAAATACAATAAATTTTAAGGTCTTGTTTATTCTATAATTTAAATTTTAAGCCTAAAAACAGGTAATTAAACTAAAGCAAAAGTGGAGGAAAATACCATGGATGTCTTCAAACTATCAATTACATATCATTGAAAATACATTCACGCCATAAAAGTGCATTTACTCTTTCATTATTTTACGTACAAATAAAGAAAAGTCTAGAAACTTTTTTGTGTGAAATACATGGATTGTGTCTTCATTTAGAACCAAAATCGGCAATCTTTCAATTTCATTGTGATTACTCGGCGATTAAAAGAGACAAAAGTTCTCATGAATAAAATTAAAATATAAAATACAGAACGTATGATTAAAAATATTATAGAATAAGTTAAATATACCCATCAATTTGATTAAAAATTGAACAGCAGAAAACAACATAAGATAGAAAAATCAATTAATTCATGTCTATTTCACATCAATAATCCCAACTAGCTTCCAATTTTCTCAACCAATAAAAAAATATCCTATATAAAAACAAATTCAATTAATTAATATTCTATAACAGCCGAAATTAATATCAATACATTAACCCACCGATCTATTTTCCGACAAGATTTGAAAGCAAATTTTTCAAAATATAAAGTCAAAAAAAGGCAAAAAAAATTGGTTTCCAATAAATTTCACCACATTTTCCCAATAAACCCCATGAAAAAAAATAATAAATTAAAAAGACTTACATCAAGAAGCGAAAAATCGATCTCCCAGGGAAGAAAAGAATTGCAATTATCTTTACAGGAAGAAAAACAGCAAACATTGTGAAACTCATCGTTCCACTCAAAAACGTCACCGTTTTGATTATCTTCTCTTTTGTATTCTTTAGTTAAATCCCTCTTCACCGACCTCCTTCTCATAAGAGGAACTTTATTATTATTTGGAGGACCTTTCCAACGAATCTCAACCATTAATTTCTTCAACTCGTGATCTTCAACTTGATGATTTTCACCTAAACCCTCCCGCATCTGATCAAAGCTAGAACACCAACCTTCAAGCTTCCCAACCACCACCTTGACTTCATACTTTTTAGTCAACATCGGTAACGGCCATGGTCGCCATTTCATCATCTTCACCACCATTACGTTAAACGACGCGTTTCACAAACACAAAAATCAAAACGACCGAATTTACCGTTGCAAAGTATGCAATCTGGTACCAAAAATCAACATTTTTAATTTAAGATTAAGATGATAAAATCGGAAAAAGGTAGTAGAATAAAACAAGAGAGAGAATACGGCGTTACCTACGCTTTTGAATGAGAGAGAAATAGAAAGGAAGAAAAGAGTGAAGTAGAGAGGAAAGGGGGGAGTGAGTTAGGGAAATTGGAATGATAAGGACATGTTTGGTAATTGGTAGAAAAGTTAACTATAGTTGAGTTAAGGGGTTAGTTTGAGTAGAGTTAAAAGAAGGGAGGAAGAAACGGGACCACGTGCGGTAAACGGTGTTTTGTTGTGTTTTTATGTTTGATTTGATTTGTACTCCCTCTGTTCCGAAATTCTCGTTACATTTCGATTTTGTGTACTATTTATCGTTCAAGCTTATTTTACATGTTGCGATTAATGTGTAAGTAAAAATATAGTCAAGTGGGATCTTGTTTGAATAGTCTAATCGCATATTTTCATAATATTAAATTTTTATAATTTTTAGATTAGTGTAGTTTAAGATATTAATGATCAAAATTATGCATTAGATTGCGTAAAAAAGTGAAATGTAGCAAGTATTATTGAACGGAGGAAGTAGTTCCTAGTTTCATGTAGAGGTATTCAATATTCATTCGGGTTATCGGGTTGATTTCGAGTCAGATTTTTTGGGTCGATTATAAAGTCAAGTGTCTATCGAGTCTGTTTTGAATACCTCTAGTTCCATTCCATATAATTTGATTCACAAATTGTTGTAAGGGACGTTCTTACCAAAAGACGCATTTAATATATAGGCTAAATTGCTTAATTAATACAAATTAAAGAGAAAATAAGAATGTGGATTTTTGTTTTGAAGTCGTCTCTTTGAGAGACGGTCTCTTACAAGAGTAGCTGAATTTGATTTAAAGAGAAAATTGATATATTTTTTAAGAAAAAGGTGGAAAAAGATAATAAATTAAAAGAGAGAATAAATTGTGTAAATAAAATTAGAAAAAAAAGTTAAAATGCGTCGATGAGATTAAGTAGAAATGATGAGCCATTGTCAAAAAATAAAAAATAAAGTAAATTAAGTAAGATGAACTAAAATGACAAATAATGCAAATTAAATGAGAACGAAGAATTAGGGAGTATTGTTTGACCGTGTGTTGTGGTTTGATGTTCGTGTATTACTCGCGTATTTAAACGGCGTTGGGAGATAATTAAAAGTGTTTTAAAGGGTCTATCCGTTGACTCATCGTTTTCTCTCTTATCTTTTTTGTGTGGTTTGTTTTTCGAAAATTTTTGGGTACTATCGACTATTGTCAAACAGCTTGGATGTAGACCACATATTCACAATAATCATTTTTGCTTAATTTCATGGATTTTATTTGTTCAAATTCTTAGGGGTATAGGGGATTGAAGTCTTATAAGTAAGTCTATTAAACAGATTAGATTGGATAGAGTTAGGGTTATACATAAACAAGTTACAAAATTCTTGACCCAAATCCAATCTATTTACTTAATTGGGTCGAAAATTACAACCTTGACCTGATCTGCAACAGGCCAGGTTGACCTGATTTGGACCCATTAGCCCGTTTATAACTTTTTTTGTTTTCATTTTAAGGTTTTAGCGTTGATTAAATCTAATTTTTTAGGCTTTAATATTAACTTTTATGTTTTTTTATTGTTTGTTTTATATTTACCATGAAAACTAAGAAAATATTAAATGAATTAAGTTTAGCTTATACTTATTGATTTAAATCGAAATTAACAAATTTAATTAAATGGGTTATACTGATTTTTTCAGGTTTAAAAATTTTACCTGAACCTAACCAATTTAATAAACAATTCAGGTCGGGTTGACCCATTTAATTAATTGGGTCAAAAGTCTCAACTCAAAGCAACTTATTTTTTTGTTAGTTTAGGAAGGGGGTGTTGCGACTTGCGAGGCGATGGTTGTAGGTGGTAAATGAGGGTGTTCAAAAACTTTGGATTCAATTATCCGATCTTGTATATTTGTGTCTGGTTGTCAAGATCAAATAGAAGTAATTTGCAATCTTAAAGCGCTTATTTAAAACGCTTACTTAAAGAGCTTACTTTAAATTTTAAAGCACTTATTTAAAACCTTAAAGTCATGACTTACAGAAAATGATTACTGATAAGTGTTCACTATAACACTACAAAAAAACACATTTAATTTTAAATGATCAACTTTAACCTGAAAGTGATCATTTAAAATCTTAAAGTAATAAGCTAATAATATGAGTTTATCTTATGCAAGACTTGAAAAAAAGTTTAAAGTCTTTGCACTAAAAATCAAATGTGAGAACATTTTTATTGGGTTGACCCAATATACACTTATTTTAAAGTGATCACTTACAATCTGAAGTGATCAATCAGATAAATGTGCTAATTATATAAGATCGTCTCATGATGAGACGGTGTCAATGTCATACTTGGTGAAGTTTTATTATCACAATTGGGCCTTAACAAATAAAGAAAATTCGAAAAAAATATTATCAAGTTTCGGAAAAATTTAATTTTCAAATAAGCGTCTTTATGCCAAAATCGAGATTAAGTATATGTATGTTGTTACTAACAACGAACAAAAAAACTTGTCAAAAAAAGTTAAAATTATTGTTCGTTGTTACTAACAGTTTACAAAAGGAAGACAGTGTCATAGCGTTTGAAGAGACAAAATAAAACATGTTTTCGCTGTTGATAACAACGAACAAACATATAAATTTTTTTGCAAAAAATAAAACATGTTTTCGCTGTTGATAACAACGAACAAACATATAAAGTTTTTTTGCCTTGCAAACGCTATGACATAGTATCTCTTTTGTTCACTGTTACTAATAGTGAACAAACATAACGTTAGGCTCGAACACAAAAACTCTTATTTTGGAAATCAAAAATTTTCTAAAGCTTATTTTGAGAATTATTTTTAAAAAAATAGTTTATTTCATTCTATCTTTAAAAAAATGGAAAATTTTCAGTGGTGACCTTGAGTTTTTGGTTTTTCCACAAAACGTTTTAAAAATCCGCATGATGACCTTTAGCTTCCACGTTTTCCATGTGATAGACCAAATGTCATATTTTTGGTCAAATAAAATACTTATTTCAATTGTATTTCGAAATATATAGAAATTAGAATTTTCACGAGGTCGTGAATTAAAAAAGTTTATGTACCAATTGAAATATCCAAAAGTTCAGGAATTTTTTTTTTTTTTGACCTTCTCGGTATCCCGCACAAGGCAGGGTCCGAGTGGGGGTTTTCTTTTTTCTTGAAAGATGCTGACAAATTATACCCGTACTCTCAAGGAGGGAGTAAAGAGAGATGCGCGCGGTCAAGAAACCCCCAATGGATATCATTAAAAAACTGAAAATTTAAAACATATAAGCAAAAAAATTAAAAAGAAAAATCAAAAAACAATCAAATTTTGAAACTATTTCCCAAACTAAGCATTTTTTTGACGGAGTTAATGCTTGTAACTGTTCGCTATTAGTAACAGCGGGCAAATAAATTAGAAAATTAATGGGCCGCTCTTACTAACAGCGGGCGATTAGTTTGATCAAAATTCACAGTCGAACCCCAAACCTCCTACTCCACATGCAGATGCTCTACCCATTGAGCCACAAGATATATATATATATATATATATATATATATATATATATATATATATATATATATATATATATATATATATATATATATATATATATATATATATATATATATATATATATATATATATATATATATATATATATATATATATATATGGGTAGGATCAAGTGAAAACACTTAAAGTGGTGAAAACTGAAAACCAGACAGAGGTATGCATATTGTGGCAACAGGGGTACATATTATATTACAACGTGTACATATATTTTGTGAAGAAAAAAGTTCATATTATTTACAAAAATGTCATCTGGTTATGTACCCCATTTAAGCGTATATGTACCCCTGTTTTCAGTTTTCACCATTTTAATTGGTTTTCACATAATCCAAATCATATATATATATATATATATATATATATATATATATATATATATATATATATATATATATATATATATATATATATATATATATATATATATATATATATATATATATATATATATATATATATATATATATATATATATATATATATATATATATATATATATATATATATATAATTTTAAAGAAATGATGTAAATAGGTCCATGGGTCGGATTTAGGTCTAAAACTTGTAAACCTGAATCCAAACCCGGTACCTAAGATCATGAATCCAGATCCGACTCAGATTTTTAAAATTAGGGTCGGGTCGAGTCTATACCTTTAGGGCCCAAGAGCCATGCCCATCCCTGCCTACAAGTAGGGATGGTCAAGGGTCCAGGACCCTGTTGGACCCGCCCCAGACCCGCCCCTTTTTTAAGGGTCTGGGTCTTATTTTTTGAAACCCATCGGATCCGGGTCGGATCTGGATCTAAAAATTATTTGGCGGGTCCGGGTCCGGACCCTGGACCCGCAGACCCTTATAAATATTAAATTGTCCATTTTTATTTTTCTTCTACGCATGAATTATGCCCTCAACACTTATTTTCTTTTCATATAATCATAATATCATAAAATATATAAATAATAAATATACTACTTGCTAAGTGTTAACCCAATTACCCTTATTTCATGGACTCGAACTAGTGTTTATAATAAATTTAAGCATATATTGGTAACGTTATGCGAGTTCATCAGATTCGGAGGGTCCGGGTCTGAAAATTTTGGACCCCTAGGGTCCGGATCCGGGTCTGGATCTCAAAAAATTAAAAGGGTCCGGGTCCATGTCTGGTTGGACCCGCTCCAGACCCGCCCCATGACCATCCCTACCTACAAGTGATATTTCCTACAAATTTTATAGAAGTATAAAATAATTAAGACAAATTCATTATTAAGAGTTAAGACCATCTTATTGTGAGACGACTTATCATGGGTGGTCTGATATTTAGTTTTTAAAACATGACATTTGTTTATTTAATTATTTTCAAACTACATCTTAATGTCTATATCTATCTATATAATAAATCATTCAAAATTTATGAATATATTATGTTATTATTATGATTGTTAATATATTTAATTGAGCATAATTAAAAAAATTATTAAAACGTAATATATAAATAAAATATAGAGTACAAAATTAGAATTATTGAATTATGTCCAAAACAGATAAAAGATTAACATTGAAATAAAAGGAGTATTAAAATTATACTTTCTCCATTCTCTTTTATTCAACTCATACTCTCCATTTTGAAATTGTGCAAAATTCTTTGCATTTTAAATCATTCAATTTGAGGAACTAATAGATTTAACATTATTTCACTTACGTTTATGATCTATAAAAATTACACAAAGTAGTATAGAAACTCGTGCAATGTACGAATTTATGAATATGAAATATATAAAAAGATAACTTCAAAAATTAATGCAAGGATATATTATCAAGATTAAATTTATCGAATATATGATTTTTTCAAAGTAAAACTAAATACTGATTTTTTAAAAATTATTTATTGAATACATCACTTCTTCATTCAATTAAATATATTAAATTTTAGGTGAGTTATATAGAAATGCTATAATAAATTATACTCCTCACTGTACCTAATTTAGCTCTAAATTTAAAGATAATTAAAGTCTAATTTAGGTAAATATTGTCATATAAGTAATAAATTATCATCTACAAAAATAATTACATTTGTCATGCCTCCTTAGAGAATGACACTAGTAATTTTCCAACATTTTTATAGTATTGTATGATTGTTGTGAAAGACGGTATTTCCGAGAGACAAATCAAATATATGGGCTAAATTGCCCAACTATACAAGTGAAAGAGAAAGTATGAATGTGAACATATTCTTTTGAAGTTGTCTCTTAAGACGATATCTCACAAAAGTAACTATAAAAATTAACCTACATTTTAATTTTTAATGAAGTTACTTTTATGTTATGTCTTCTCTTGATGATCGTTCTCGAGCCGGAGGACTCTCTAATTGTACTCTCCCCAATGGGTATGAGTTTGCCATCGTTCTTCCCTCCCCAGACCCTGATCATAATTTTTTATGAGTGGAATACACAAGGTATGATGATGATGACGACTTTTATTTTATGTCTTAAATCGATAAAATATTTAGCTTTTACATTATTTTATTCATCTTTAATAATACTCCTATCTAATATAGGGGTGTTCAAAAAACCCCGGTTTGCAAAACTCGACCCAAATTATCCAATACCCGATTTGAAAAACCGGATAGTTCCGATTTGTCAAAATCGGGTATTCGGATCGGGTACTCGATTTATAAAAGCGGGTATTCAGGTCGGATCCAAATATCTTTTTGTAAAACCGGGTACCCGGTATCCAGTTTAAATATATTTAAAAAAAAAAATTTATGCGTGATATTCTATTATTCCAGACCAGCTATAAAACACTTCATACTCTCTTAGTCTCTTTTATGCGTGATATTCTAATTTTTAAAAATTTTAAAGCTAAATTTTATGCGTGATATTTTGGGTACATAGTTGCATTTTATGTCTAATTAAGTTAAGTATTTCTTGAGATCTATTATTTCAATTATATAAAAAAAATAAAAAGAAATAAAAAAAAAAAACGTTTAAATCGGGTTGAAACCGAGTCGCAATTTTAGGTACCAGAAAAAGCGGGTACTCAAATTCGACCCGGTATCCGATTTTGAACACCCTTAATCTAATATGTAATAATTATTTGTCCTATATGTTTCCAATTTAAAATGGAAAAACAAAAGAAACGACTAGAGTAGATATAAAATAAATCTACGAGTCTTCAAAATTTCATTCTATAACATTTCAAATCAAAATAAATAAATAACTAATTTAATCTTTAACATAAACAAATCGAATAAAATTTTCCTTAATAAAATTTTAATTTATAAATTCAAAACTAAATACAAATTATAATAGTGAAGAATAAATGATGACAATATTTATAATGTTGGTATACTCCAAAGCAAACATTGTTACTCCCTCCGTCCCATTAGTTTTGTCCACTTTACTTTTTGCACACATGCCGAGGCAACATTTTAATCTTTAATATCTTTAATTGTGTATAATTAAAAATTATAAAAATTTGATATTAATAATCTTTGCATTGAGTTGAACAAAATAAGATCCCACATGACTATATTTTAACTTATAGATTAAGAACAAAATACAAATTAAGAGTGATTAGTGAATAGTAACCAAAAACTAAAGTGGACGCAATAAAAGGGATGGAGGGAGTACCTTTGACCGACCCCAAAAACCGTTAACCTTAAATTTAAAAACAATCCTCTCTAACTCTAGTTAATGCCCAAACCCAATCTTCATCCTCCATTGAAGGTAAGTTCTTCAAGCTTTCTCTTTACTTAGGTTTTCATTCTTTATTGGGTAATTGATTTGATTAGTTCTCATGTTTAATTCCCCTACAAATTTCACATCAGTAACTCCATTTCTCTACTCAATTTCAAAAATTTTTCTCTTCACAAATTGATTTGAACCCTAAATTTCCCATTTCACTTTAATTTTAGTGTGTCCTTTGCTTAATTTAGATTTTCATATAAATTGAAATGTTGTTTTTCTGAGTTTTTTATTTCTGAGTAAATTTGATTGCTGACTTACTGTTATTGTATTTGTTCCTTCAATTATTCATTCTTGTTGTCGATTTTTTTTAAAATCATGAGAATCTGTCTTTGATTTATCTCATGGATGCTATTATTTCTTGAAATCTTAAGTTTCTTGTTAAGTGCTATTTGTCTGTGTTTTTTTCGCTCAAATGAAGAATATCTTCTTGTTTGTCAAATTTAAAATGTTGTCTGTTTGCACCAAAGAAGAAATAATGGGAAAGTGCAAATCTTTTTGGTCTAAAGAACACCAAAAAAGAATGAAAACCTAAAGAGAAAGAATGAAGAACTTCTTGCTTCAATGGAGGTTGTGGTTGATGAAGGTTGTATAACGTAAATGAAAACCTAAGTAAAGAGAAAGTCAACGGTAACTGGGGTTGGTCAAAGGTAAGAAATGAGTTATAACCGGTAATTTAGGGTGGTTGGCTGTATCGATGTCACATTTTGTAAGTTGGTGGCTGTTGTTGGGGAAAAACGAAATTCAAGGCTGTTTAATTGAAATTGAAGAAACTTGGTGACTGTTGTTGGGATATAATGCTTACTTATTAGTACATGATTTCACTCTCAAAACCTGATCAAATCAAAATTTCTACACACAAAAATTAAATTCCATTTTAACTCCCTTCCTTCCTCCTGTTCTTCAACTCAATCACACCCACCATTTCTCAAACTTAAAAACCTTCATTCTTTCGTATTCTTTATTTTTGCGCTCTTCTTTCTTAAGCCTTTCTTTCTCCTCTCTCCCCTATTCAAACCCCTAACTTTTTCTCTCTCTTCCGCCATGAATGACCACTACGTTTACGATGATTTTCATGATGTTTATAAGGTTGAAAATATACATGATGATTCTTCCGTTACTTCTCCTGTGTCGTCGTCCAGCAATGATAATAACTTTCTCGTTTCTTACCAGTACTTTTCTTTTTCAAGATTTTCGTGTCTTTTTTTGTTTCTTTTGTGTTGATTTTCGTAATTGGATGATGTGGATTTTTAATTGTGATTGCAGCTGGTGGAATGATGCAAGGAAGGAGTGCTTTCGTGAAAGTAAAGGTGTTTTGTATACGGCGTCACCTGATGATGTGAATGAGAAGGAATTTGATTCTGCCGATGAAATTGTTTTCAGTTTAAAGAGGAAAGTAAATGGTGATGATGATGGTAACGATGGTGATAACGATGAGGGGTTCTCTGGTCGACAGTATGCGTTGATTTCCGAATGCATGTGGTTTAAAGCTCTTAAATGGTGATCTTCTTGTCTTTTTAGTTGTTACTTTATATAGGTTATCGTTGCATGCTTCAGTTTCCTGTTTCCGAGTTTCATTTTGACTATGCTTCTGAATTTCTTGTGTATGTTCTTCATGCTTTGTGTCTTTTTTTGAGTCTATAGCATATTTTTTGATGCCTTTGAATGGACAATCTATTGAGAGATGTATGAATGTATCCATTGTTTAACTACAGAGGTGTAAAATTCAGAGATCGTAGATGGCATTATACTATGGAATGATTCTTTTTTTTTTTTTGAACAGTGGAATGATTCTTTTAGATGCTTTCTTGACAACAAAATCCTTATTTCTACAGAACGAGGCTTTATATGTGATCTAGCAGTATTGCGTGCCTAAATTAGAATAAATTGGATTAAAAATATTGGAAAATGTTCATGACATCCAAATTAATGTTGCACGTAATGAAATTCTATCTGATACCAGAAACAGAAATGGGATGAAATTTGATCTAATCTTACAAAAATAAAAGCATTATTATGTAAAAGCTCTTAATCCACTTTTTTGGATCGTCAACTTCAAGTACATAAATTATAAAGGAAAAATTGTCCAGAATAATCCATCATTTGTCCGATTTCCTTATATTAATATCAAGTGTTGATTAACCATGAATAATCCATCTGTTATTACTTTATTAAATAACATTTAGTCTCTCTCACCTAATGCTTCATCTCCCTCCTCTTTCATTACTAACTCCATTCGTTACCCAACCTTTTTCTTCTCCATTCACTCCACCCATCATCAATTTATTTCACGCCGTTCTTTGAAATTGAAAAAGCAAACTTGAAGACTTTCTATTTGCCTAGTTCATTGAAGTGTGAGAGATAGAAAAAACATAAGTGTGAGCATTTAGTGTAAATTTGATACTAAGAGTAATAATCAAGCACAAATTCCTGTGAGAGACAATCTCTTTGAGAGACCATCTCTAATTGGGTCGGCCCATTATATATTTTTAAAAATATTAATTTAGGCATTAAGAATGATATAAGTAGACATTTAAGATTTAAGATATTAAAAGTAGGTATTAAGGATAAGGTAAGTAAGCATTAAGGATGATGTAAGTAGACATTAAGAATTCGATAAATAGACATTAATCTTTAATGGTTTGGACTTGAGATACGACTCTCAAAGAGAAGGTCTCTCAAGAGACTAACCGATAATCAAGAGCACAAAATGTGTAGCTGAAGTGGTTAGTAGAGAGAAACTGGAGAAATGACAGTAATAATAAAATGTTAATAGCTGAAAATGGGACAGAGTAGTTGAAAATCAATTGAGAGTATTAAAAACTTTAGTGAACCCACTTTTCAAAGGCAATAGTTCTAGACGACATTTAATCAGAGTTTTGCAGTATCGCAGTACATTCAAACAAATTTTAATGGAGTAAGAAGGTAAATGAGAGAAACATATTAATATGAATCAAAACTCCTTATCAATAAAGAATTTCATTTATTTAGTTGTATTTACAAAATGTTTAACATGAAAGAAATGAGTAAAAGAAGGTTAATAAGAATAATAAGTATAATTGAGATTAGTTTTGCTGGAATCAGATCGTAGGTATTTGTCCTGGTCCTAGCACTCAAAATTTTATTCAAATTGGGATACTAAGATTCTTGCAACATTTCGAACCTACTTACGAATAGGTTGAAAAACCATAGGATAGCTGATCAAATTTGGGATTTTATTAACAATGAGTATGTCCACCCATAAAATTTTATATATGGTTCTTAGCTACCCTTGTCTTGTTACATTAATTTCGTTAGGTTCCTTTATTGAAATTTTACGTGGGAATCCCTAGAATATTGATATTCGAATTGGATCCAACATTTCCTATTTGTTAACAAGAAAGAAAAAGAACTTAGTCATCATAGTATATTAGCATTCTGCTAAATATTTAAACTAAACCTTAGTGGCAAACTTGGATTGCATAGCATTCCAGTCATTGGCTCATAGCTCACCGTTTGATCTATGCGCTTTCATGACTCTAAATCCTATGCTTTGTATCTTAATTAATATCTTTGTTTATGAAAATTTGGTTCATGATACTTGAAGCATGTAGTTGGAAGGATTTTTTTTGTTTGTATCTAATTATGCAATATACCTATTATGATCATTTGTGCCAAAACCATATACCATATACTCTTTGATTGTTTTAAAACTTTTTGGTTCTGATGCCTGGTTCTATATCTCTAACTTAGCACTAACGTAAGTCTAGTTTCATCCTTTAATACAATGTCATTGGCGAATAACATGCTCAATAAAACATTTTTCTGAATAGTTCATCTTATCGCTTCTAGGATTGGCGTACAAGAAGGAATCAAAGCAGAATCATGATGTAGACTAATCGTGATTGAGAAATAATATTTGATGCTTATTAACATGTCCTTATGACTAACATTGATTTTTGCTTTCATGTTTACGCCTTGGACTATGCTGATATACATAAGTGGCATACCTTTCGTTTATATAACCCTCATTGTTCTTCGCTGGGTAATTGTCTGAAGCCATTTAAATATCAATAAATTCTTTTAATCATAAGAAAATCCTTTTTTAAACCTTGTAATACTCAATTTGTTGGTGCATCAAATAAATAGCTTACATTTTTGTTTCCCGGACTTGGAAATTCATATTTGATTATAGGGGTATGCCTGTTGGTGCTCTAATCTTCTTCATGGGCATTCAAGGTATAATGAAGAATTCGGGTCACAAAGGTTTAGTAGATCATTCATCACTCTTACATAAGACGAAATAGGTTTTCAAAAACTCTTGCGCATATTCTTAGGTTTTCTATTACCCTCTCACATTGCTTCATAGCGTGGTTAAAATCCTTGTTTCCTAGTCCATGTAAAATTGTCTTGAATAGATGAACCAATTTGTGGCTTTACAAGATCATAATTTGTTGCTACTTGCTACTGGGCTCCAATATTATTACATGTAGGAGTAGGAGCTTGAGTAATATACGTTCTATAGCTATTTCTTGGTACTTTCAAAGAGTCAACATATTTATTCCTTTGGATAAAAATTGATTGCTGTAGGCTAATTTTTTATAACCTTATCCAAAACTTTGCTTCTGTTAGTCATAACTCAAAAGTTATTTTCTTTCTTTTGGACCTGCTTTAGATTCATTGACCTTTTTTCTGCTAGATCTATGCTTTTCGGCCGACACATCATTACTAATGGTTTTTAACATGAAACACTTTCATTCAGTGTCTTAGCATGAAGACTTCTTGCTTGTTTCTACAGGCATAGTGATTATTGCACACGATTTAAGGACGTGGGATGTTCTTCAGCTTCAGAAGAAAATAAGGATGCTTACCCTATTCTATTAAGGATTTCTTCAAAGCAGCAGACCAATTCTCTGGCTGTGAAAATATCACTGATGGTGAGCTTGCCTTCCCTTCTTTAAAAGGATATCTGAGATTTCTGCTGTCTTGTAGCACCTTCTTTATCTGTTGTAAATTTGTTGAGCCACTCAAAAAGATGCAGCAGACCAATATAAGAGCTTTGCCCAATTATTTTCTTGCATTTAATACTTTGGCTTAAATTGAGAGTATGTATTGGCGTATGTTTCATTTGCATGACTGTATATATTCTTCATCTTTTTGTTTTAGTCTTCACTTCCTGAACACTAAATTTTAATTGATAATGTTGTGCTTGTCAGCTTGTGGACAAATGAAGTTTCACATTTTAGCAATTTTCTCAAAAGCTTTGGGTATTATTATTGATTTATGTAGATCTAAAAACACTTAAGAATATTCCTTTTCCTTTTCCATTTGCATATAATATTAAATACAAAACAGTTTCTTAAGGACAGGGTGATAAACGAGCTCAATTAGGTATCTGCTATTTTGATTTTAAAAAATTTCATGCACGTTGTTCCATAATCCTCAATCCTCATGATTACCTTGTATTGTTGTAGAAGATTGACTAGAAGTTCTTGACGAAGAAGCTAGTTCACAGCTTATAGTTTTTAGGTCAGTGGTTAAAATTAAGCTCTGCTTTCAAGACCGCCCATATATGTTTTAGAGAGAGGGGGGGGGGGGGGGGGGGAGGGGGGTCATAACACATGAATGTGAGATCATTGGCTACAAAAAATTGTATTTGTTCCAAAATGGAACTCCACTTCATTTACTTTTTACTTTGACTCATCTAAAATCTTTTTTATCTAGGGCCCGCCTCCACATCTCTAGTTTGGCATTGACCTATATCTAGTTTCGTCCACTCATGCGATGTTATTAGCAAATGACATGCTCCATTCATCTTCTCTATTACCTGGTCCCGTTATCTCATTTGGGCCTTTGTTTAGATGGGATACTTTGCATCACACTATCCAAGTCCTTGCAAATCTTTCTTTCCAGTGCTTCATCTAAGTGAGCACACTTAGTGCACATGTACACTTGGTATCGTATCATCAATATCATAATACGAACTCTGTTTCATTTCTAATCTTACCTTGGATGCCGCAATTTTCATATTTTTCTTTACTTTTCAAAGCCGTGGCCTCTCCACTTATTCACTATGTCTATTGCATTAAATAATGTTCTTACATTTTCGATAAGATTTACCATTTTTAAGCTTCCTTGAAGGAGTTTTGACGCTCTAAGATGTCAATTTTAGCTTAGATCCAAGTATTTACTTTTCCCCATTATCCGTTAAACCTAAAAATCTTTTCTCATTTGACATACACATACAGAGACATAGAAATCCTTCCATTCTTGAAATTACATCTAGGCTTGGGAGGTGAAGCATAAAGCCATGTATAATTTGACTCCCTATTCGACCTATGTGGATTGCCACTTGTTTGACTCTTGTCAAATGGTGCCATTCAACCTGCAAAAATTGTTTAAGCACTCACAAGTCACAATAGGGTCATTACTGATAATAATATTTAGAAGCAAAATTATTATTGAGCCAAGATATGCTATGAACGCGCCACATTTGTGAACTTTTGATATCCTTTTAATACGATAAACGAAAAGGGAAATGAGAAATGCTAATTTTAAGTTTTCGTAACGTAAAACAATTTTGTTTTACAACAAAAAATTAAATGACTAAAAATAAGGTAATAAAAGAAAATGACTGTAAGGATAAGAAGAGGAAAATTGAAAAGAATAGGTTTTGGTTGTCAGGGAACCAACTCAACCAAAAGCTTAAGCTGATATAGGATATGTTGTATACTCTAACACGCCTCCTCATGTGAGAGTCTTTTGGGCTAGAAATGTGGTTGCAGCACAGACCCTCTTCATACTTGGTGTTAAATATTTTATTTTAAACGAGGGGTGGTTGCAATTCGAACCTGGAAGATATCTGATACCATGTAAGGAACCAACTTCTTTTGGTATCATATATGGTTTTGCGCTTGAAAAGAAACATTTTGGGGATGTAGTTTTGGTAATGTTAATCCAAAGTACCGGAAACAAAGGTTCCGAAACAGGATTCGGTGTGAAGTTTCTGGTTTCTGGTTACTATGGGTTGTATTCGCTTGATTGAATTCACCTAAGCGACAAGCCGAGAATCAATCTATATGCCTTGAAATCAAATTGCAACAATTATTGTCATGTAGGATGAATTGTGCCCGGAGCTGCTCCGGTGAACTATTGAACTCCATATTTTTTTAATGAAGTGAAGAGATAATGCCAAATGGGGATAGATATTGAATTTAGAAAATGTCATTAGCTTTGTGGAAGTCTTTTATCCATCAAGTCTACTGGAAATTATAGTTTCATTCATCTTCTATGCATTACAATTAACAAGAAATGAGAAGAAGAATAAGGTATTAGCTTAAGTTTATTTGAATGATTAGCATGATTTTAAAAACTGTCATTATCCTCTTAAAATTTCTCTGCAAACAGGATCCTGATAATAACCTCATATCATGTAATGTTCTAGCTAAGAGGGGTAGCCTTTGGCATGGTCTACCTGAAAAATGAATCTACAGAACCAGCTAAGAATAAGAGCCTAAATGCCATATGTTTGAGGCATTTAGTACTTTTTGGAATATTGTTAGGCAATACGAACAAACCATTGAGTGTCCTAGAGTTAATTATTTGTTAATTACGTTTATATGTTGTGTGATTGGTCCTTGAAGAATGTGCTTCACGCCTTCACTGAAAATCTTTGAACTAAAGGTTGGTGAAGCTTGTAGCCATTAGGTATTTAGCTAGATGGCAGCATTTTTTAAATTGATAATCGTTCACTTGCATGTTGTCCTTGTGCTATATGTTGTTTAGTCAAACTCTAACAAGTTCAATTTGCTTCTAAGTTTAGTAATCTGTAATTTAGCTCAATTCAATCCAGGTTTCCTCCCTACCGTTTCTCATAAATGAAAGCTTGTTGTGGTTCAGATGTTCAGTTCTTTAAGTTCGTTAATTTTCTATTAAGTTCAGTTCAATACTGGATTTGTGGTGAACAGTTGTGTATTGTATATGCCTAGCCCATTGTAAGGACAGATAAACAGTATATAAAGTCCCTTTATGTATCTTTGATTTTTCCTAATGGAGAATCTTTCCTCTTTACAGGATAACCCAATGCAGTTTTATAAAAGAGCCTGTCAAATATTTGATGTGCAGTCCAACTCGGTATGCTAGAACAATTTTGTTGGAGACTTCTCTGGAGAATCTTTACAAAAATGCTTATTGCAACATATGGTGCTGAAAATTTTTTTAACTACATATAATGGTATAGGTTTATATGTGGGACTTCTCTGGTCAGATGACACAGTCTGTTGGAGACGGTGAAAATTGTCCAAATGACTGTCTTGGCCAAGCCACTGAAGAGGTTATTTCCTGTTACACTGATGCTACTGTTATGTTGATGAATATGATGATAAATATTACACTGATGGTGTTTGGATTCCAATTCTCTTAATAGGTGATTTGTAGCTTCTAAAGTCTTCCAAATCTATCTCTTTTTTTTTTCTTTTTTTTTTTCTTTTTTTTCTCCGTATTTTGGCACTGTGATACTAGGACATGGTGGTAATGAATACATATGGATCTGAGTACCCCGTAGGAAACAGAAATGACACAAAACAAGAGCATAATTAATTGCTTTCGTATTTTGATACCTATAATCTGGTAATTAAATCATCAAATCAAGCATAAGGATTAAGGAGACTAAAGTTTTGCTCATTATTACCAGAGTGATGTAAGTGTACCAGAATATTTCTGGCTGCTGATGTTATTGCATGGTTCAGATGGAGAGTGATGTTTTAATTATCAAATCATTAAAACAGTTTTGCTCCCTTTCTCATTATCAAGCAATCTGTTATCTCAAAAACCAACCTCAATAACAATGCGACATTCTTTTGTAAAGAGAGAGAAAAAGGGGAGGATGCTAAGTTAATGGCTGTGAAGTACTTTTTCCCCTATCTTTTCTCTTTTGAGCTATGTTTCTCAAACTCATGGAGGATAGAACATGCAATATAACAGCCTAAAAAAGTTGAAAACTGACATTAGGATGAGAAGATTTTTGGAGTAACAGTGCTAGAGTTTTCAAAAATAATTCTAGATAGTTTAAAAAATTAAATAGCCAATAATCAATTGCCGTGTCCCTGAGTTTGAATTTCAAATGTGTACATTTGTTATTGCCTGTGTCCCTGAATCTAGGTTTCCCATGTCTGATTATTGGATCCACCAAGGCCAACACCTTTATCCAAGTTTAAGTATCATAGTGCTGGCATGGTACTATAAATGGTTGATGTGTTTTGCAGCATAGTCACCTGAACTGCTGTGGCATGAAAATCAATTCTGTTTCTTTTTTCTTATAATGGAATTGATTCTGTATGCCGTTTGCTATATAACATTTTTAGAAACATGGAAGAAGTTATCATCTCATCTCATGTAGTATATTTTGCTGTAGGCTCTTCTTGAATTACAAGTTTATGGGTTGCCGAATATGGACAAAGATACAGTAGCAAGAAAACCTGAAACTGCAATGAACGGTTGTTTTAGAAGCAGACATTCAGTTAGCAATTTATCCATTCATATGAATGATACTGTTGAAAGTCAGAGCTCTTCCGAATCATTTCTTGGGCCACAATCGAGCTTTAGAAGATATGGAGAAACTGAGGTGCTGGGTTTGACTGGACTTCAAAATCTAGGAAACACTTGCTTTATGAACAGTGCAATTCAGTGCTTAGCTCATACTCCGAAGCTTATTGATTATTTCCTTGGAGATTTCAAGAGAGAAATAAATTATGAAAATCTTTTAGGTGTGAATGTGAGTGGTTTTGTTCTGGTCCTACATGGCTTTTGTCATTCTGAATGTTCCATATTCCTCTCTTCCTAAGTTTCTTAAATATTATGTTCATTTTATCAGGGTAAACTTGCTTTGGCTTTTGGTGGTTTGTTACGAAGGCTGTGGGCTCCTGGTGGAACGGCTGTTATTCCAACAGTGTTTAAATCCACTCTGAAGAGCTTTGCTCCACAATTTTATGGTTATAACCAACATGATTCCCAGGTAAGTTGATTCAGTTATGTCTTTCAACTTTTTCAATTGCATTTGCTTTCCATTTTTTAGGAAGTTTTGGATCCCCTTCCTTTTAGCCGTGCGTAAATCTTTACTGGTGTGTGTGGTAGTCTGGTAGAGATTATTTATTTTAAATAAAACTTGAGAACAGATCCTAACAAGGGGAAGGACTTTTTGTACTTTTATTGTTTTCACCGGGAAAAGTAAAACCAAGCATGCTTATCTGTATTCTGTAGTTTAAGGAATTTCTTTTAGGTGGAGGTAATTAAATAACAGTATATTTTATTGTTTTAATGTTTGATTTTTTACACATCAATCTCAGGAACTGACTTTTTCTGATCTCAGGAATTTCTGACTTTTCTGTTGGATGGACTTATTGAAGACTTGAAGCGTGTGAAACACAAACTATATACTCAGATTGATTATATTGAGGGTATTCCAGATCAACAGATGGCTGATGAATGTTGGCAGATTCACTTAGCACGTAATGACTCCATAATAGTTGATCTGTTCTATGTGAGTCTAGTAACTCCTGATCTTGGCTTTAGTCGTCGAAAATTCTCTTATAATTGTCGTACTATTTATTCTCTTATGATATTTTTATATGCTTTTAGATGGATATACCTGGGTTTTTGAAATTTAGATTTACCTGGCTCAAGTTATACTTGTAATGATACTATAAGAAAAACCCCGAGCAAGTGTGAATTACTGTGAAACAGGATGCAAATACAGCATACATATTTAGTAATAGGGAAATCATAGAAGGTGGTGCCCAGCCTGCCATTTGTGTATGTTAAATTAAAGCAATCTAATTTTGTGGTGAACATAGGTGATTAAAAGTTATTTTTCTGCCCGAAGCTCAGAAAGTATTTCCTTGGTTATGTTGAGATTGTGCATAGTTATCTGTTAGGTTAAGGGTGAAAGGAATGTTTTTGTGGACCTATTAATAATCGAACAATATTCCATCACCCCAATGCCATTATGTAGCTCCCACTTAAGGGTGGGGTATGGGATGTCAAGCGTACGCAACCTTATCCTTGTTAATGATAAAACAAACAAAGATGATGTTTTTGATTGACCTTGGGTAGCATCTAGCGAACGTTATGTGCAACTTTTTTTTTTTTTGAGAACAACACTATGTGCAACTTTACATAACTAAGAAGTGCATATGATTTAATGAGTCATTTTACTTTATTCCATTATAATCCGAAACCAAAGAACTATAAATATTTGGCCCCATTGATGGACATACTTTTTAATAATTATACTGATCTTTTTTTTTTCCTGTCATTTGTGAAGCTTCTGTTGTGACACTAAAAAACTGTTTGTCCTTTGGGGCATCTTTACTAAATTTTCTGTGGTGCTCTTTTTTTCCAGGGTCAATTTCGATCAAAGTTGGTTTGTCCTATCTGTAGAAGGGTCTCGGTAACATTTGAACCATTTGCGTTTCTGCATCTCCCTTTGCCTTCAACGACTATGCGAACAATGACTGTTACTCTTTTGAACGTGGATGGAATTACGCCACCATCACAACTTACTGTAACTGTGCCCAAATGTGGAAGGTGCAAGGATCTTATTCAAGCCTTAAGTACAGCCTGTTCATTGCAGGATGATGAGACCCTATTTGTAGCTGAGGTATATTGTACAGTTTGATCCATTTTTTAGCTTTGAACTTATATAGCTATTTATTGAGGTTTTGATCATGTTTAATTAGTCAATGGTGGTGTGGTATTTGCTATTCCTGTTTTCCTAATTTACGGTGTTAATTTCAAAAGTCTATTATTTAGGGGCTGCTGCGCTCTCTGGTAACTTTTCATTTTGATATTTGCTTCTGTTTTTTATATTTGTAAATTTTGGTTTTAGTTTTTGATATGGGTGTGAGACTTGAATTTGATCTGGTTATTGTATGACTGCCACATTTTTTTAGAGAGGTCAGAGGTGATTCTAGCATTCATTTTGTCGGAATTTGATGTTTAGTTTGTTATTGTTAGTATTTGATGCTAGACTTTTGTCTATTTCATACTTTATTCAAGTGTTACTCATTGACGTATTATCATTTTATGTAACTGTATGATGCATTGCGATCTCTGATTTCAGGTAGAAAATGACGTGTATCTCGTATTCCAGTATTTGTGTGGTCATGATCATTTTGATGTTCAGGATGAATTTGTTCTTTTGTTGGTTATCTCATTATGAGGTCTGGAGTTAGGGTTTTTCAGGCATTGGGACTTGAAATTGTAAAGTTTTTTTGTTCAGGGAGTCTAAGCTAAAATTTTGCACTTCTACACAAATGAAAGCACATTGCATTTTAAAACTCCCAAATATTAGTCCGTTTACATCTTAATGTATCTCCCCCTTCTTCCATCAGTTTTCCTGTCCAACTTTCAATCCATAAAACAAGTTTCTTGAGCTGGCACATTTTTATCATTAGTGAATATATTTTAGTATATTGAAGTTCTTTAGGCCTAATTCTTTTCATTCTACTTCTGATATGAACTTTTGTTTATTTTTGATGGTTATTTGGAGAAAGAAATGAAAGAAGGTTCTTGAGTGACATCTTTTTTTTGTTCTTTAAATCATCGTTCTTCAAGCTCCATTCTTTCAGGGGCGGAGCAAAAGTTGAAAATTTTTTTGAAGGCCTTGTTCAATTTCGAAAACTATAATATGTTTTTATCAATTTTATATCTTTAGACACTAAATATGTAGTACTCCCTATTACATAAGTTAATATTGAGGCCCCCAAATTTTTTTGGGCCCTGTGCGATAGAACATGATGAACATGCTTAGAACCTCCCTTACATTCTTTTCATTTGATTGTGAGGGAATATAATACAAAAACTTAAAGTTCTTTATATGTTGTGATCTTATATCTTATGCATTATTCTGGATATTGAGTATTCCAGAGACGAGTGGGATGTTAGGAATCTGCTAGATTAAGTGGAACTATGGTACAATCTAATGAGCAAAAGGAGCTTTGGTTTGGGAGTATGGGAAAGCGCTTTCTCAAAAGTCTACTTTTTTTGTTAGATGGAATTATGAAAAAAAGTTCTTCATTCCTGGACAATATTCATTAATTTGTGTGAAATTTGCTTCTTTCTGAAGGTATATAATCATTTCATCATCCGGTACTTGGAAGATCCATCTGATTTATTGGAATTGATAGGGGATGATGATTGCCTTGTTGTTTACCGCTTACCAAAAGAGAGTGAGAATAGCCAACTGGTGGTTTTCATGCATCAAGAAAGGTATGCTTCTTGTTACGACTTGTTTTTTTGCAATGTCAACTTGCTTGGTTGTACCTGGTCCTCTAAAAAGTAAATTTCTCATTTATTTTCCATTCAATTTCCCCATGAAATGATTGCTTGGGATCAGCAAAGAGTTAAGACTGCCAATTTATATGAGAACTGCAACAAATGTAGGGAGTAGTTTTTTGTTCTTAATCAAGATCTGCTGAATGCTTTATGTCTTTCTTGTATTGACGGTTATGTAATCTCAGGAACCTTGGCTTTCGGTGTTTGTTTGGCATTCCTTTGGTAATGAGGATTTCTGATATCTCTGATGGTTTACAAATTCATAATGCCTATATGAAACTGCTTCGTCCTTTTTTGAATACGGATGAAGATGGTAGTGATGACACCGGAAATTCAGATTATGAGCTTGCTAAGATGGAGACGATACTCCCAAATTTAGATGATTTGTCGAGTTTGGATGATGATTTGGAAAACTACTCTTATTTTCTTTTTCGCTTCTCAGATGAGCTAGGTATAGAGGGTCGGAGGATAAACTTAAAAAAACCACTCGATCTTTCTGATACAGGTAGTAAATTGCATGTTCTCGTTAGCTGGCCCGAACAGATGGAGAGGCACTATGATACTTCTCGTCTCAGATTATTGCCGGAGGTCTTTGAACCTGGATTTTCTGCTATAAAGCCTCAAGAGTCAGTTTCCTTGAGCAAATGCCTGGAAGGCTTTCTAAAGGAGGAACCATTGGGAACTGATGAGATGTGGTTAGTATAGACTATCTCATATAATTGATTATTATTGTAGACTCAAATGTATATGTTATTTCACATTTGAAGAATTTATAGATGTTTGTGCTGTCGTTGGGTTTATGATTGATGTCTTTGTTTTATCATACATCAGCTTTAATCTGCTGATTTGATGCTAAGCAATAGGTTATAGTTACAAGTAGGTGTACTGCATTTGTGTAGCTAATCATCTGTGATGTTAAGTTGGAACTGCTTTAGTCCACCAGATGTGATTTTAAGCAATGGAGTGAAATTACAAATAGGAAAATTGCATGTTTGAGTTGGGAAGGCATTTTAGGATGTGACGTAAACTTCTATAAGAACATCTTGCGACGCGATCAATTAGATGTCATGCAAAACAGCAAAAGCAAGCATTATTTCTACTTTAGCCTTCCTGTAATGTTTTATGGGGCCCCAGAAGGATGTTTTTTCGCTAAAATTTCATTCATTGCATTAACATCGTTGAATTATGAATGTACAGCACCCCCAAGGTCACTCGAGGGTGAGCCCCTGACCCCCGTCTCTTCTCGATAGATGAGCAAGTCGTTTTAAACTTTTATCCTCTATCAGTTTGCAATTCTTTGTTCTAGGTTAAGGGGGTATTTCTAAGACATAAGGAATGTAGTATGTACTGCCGATATTTCAGAGTAATGGGTTTGGCTTTGTCTTTGAGTCATATCTTCAGTACAGTGTGCTGCGACAATTAAGGCCCAAGTCTTTTCTCCCATCGCAAGGGCATGGTGATTGGTGTGTGATGCATCTTTCTCTTGTGGTTCTCGATAGATAAAAGGCTTATTTATTCAATTAGCATTTGAGTCAGAAAATTAATTGTTCATATTTGATGCTTTAAGAGTTCTCGCTTTTGGTTAAGTACAGCTTGTTTTGTCAAGCGTACGTCACGATTATGTTTGATGTGTTTAAAACTTTTGTGCTCATGTTCAAGGTATTGCCATAGCTGCAAGCAGCAACGTCAAGCAAGCAAGAAAATAGATCTTTGGAGATTGCCTGAAATTTTGATCATTCACCTGAAAAGATTCTCGTATAGCGAAGTTTTGAAAGACAAGATTGAGACATTTGTGGATTTCCCCTTGGACGAACTTGATTTGACTGGTTTCCTTCTCCATGACAGTGACCCAAGTTTGAATCGTTATAGGTTGTATGCCATCAGTAACCACTTTGGTAGCTTGGGATGCGGGCACTATACAGCTTTCATTTATGTAAGTGCTCTCTTTCTTAATAAACTGCATGTATTCATTCGAGTTCCACTTTTGGATTGCTCTGTACTAGTTTGTCGGCCGACTTCTTTATCAATTATTAGAAAATTATTATGCAGAAGAAAACCGTACATGTTATATTAACGACTCCTTTTTATGAAGAAGAATGTGTTGTGATTGTGAAGTAACTATGATGTTTCCTCATGCAGCATGGTAAAAGTTGGTATGAATTCAATGATGCTTCAGTTCAACCGGTTAAAGAGGAGGACGTTAAGACATCTGCTGCTTATGTTCTTTTCTATCACAGAATTTCGGACACATAGGTGTATTGGTTAGTTTCTTTTTGCATATTCTTTTGTAAAAATTAGCAGATTTTCGACCAAGAAGTGTACATATAAATTCTTTAGGAATATGTCATATTTGACGCTACTTGCTCCTGCTCAAAAATGCTGTATACAAAATCAATCTGGGTTCAGTTAGTCCAAAGTTTGAGAAAATTAGTTCAAATTACTTTAATCTCAGTGCTCTTCTCTAATTTTTTTTGTTTATTAAATAGTTATAAATGTCTACAAGGTAATGTTATGAGTGTCTTTGATTTCTGGGCAAGTCAGGAATCAGCAATTTTCTTGTCAGTGGAAAATTTATAGTCTTTATTGGGTGATTTTTCTGCAACCTTAAATCAGGTTAAATTAATTTGATGATTTGATTTGAAATAAGTTCAAGAATCATAATATCTCATCCAATTCAAAATTAATAAGTGGCCGTAAATATCATATCCAAAATATGAGAAGACGACTTTTATGTTCTGCCACTAGAATTTTTTAATTTTCACAAGTTGACTTGATATTCTAATACGATGAAAAGTAGTTAAATAAACATTGATCATTATTGATTAACTCTAAATATATGAAATCATGGATTTATAAAACTTAATTTATTAAAATATATATAACTTTATTAGATTAACCAATAAGATCATTTAAGTATATAATACTTCTATGTTAAAATTTTGTTCAGGTTTAAAGCAATTCGATCTAAAATTTGTTCGGGTTAAGTCGGTTTTAGCCGGATCAATTTCGGTTTCGAGCATGGTTTGGGTCAGATATGACTCGGGTCGGTCTTTTTAGGTTCGGGTAATCTCGATTAACGGTTACAGTTCGGGTTCGGCTTTTCCATTTCGGTTGTCAACCAGTTCGGGTACAACATTGGTTCGGGTATTTTCGGCTCGATAAACCTAAAAAAAGGAACACATTTTCGGGTCGATTTACTTTCGATTTCGGTTCGGGTTTTTGGGTCGGGTTAATTTTGAACAGCTCTACTCAAAAGGATGTTTTGATGCAAGTTAAAAAACAAATGAAGTATATTTTTAAGTTTTTACCCCACCTCTTAGAGAAAATTTGAAAAAACTAAGAGCTTTAGAAAACTTAAGTCAAAATATAAGTTGGGATTAAACTTTAACCCACAAATAAGCGTCTCCAAAGCTAGGCTTGGTATAAAGACGTTGTTACTACCAGCGAATTGTGAAAAGGATTGAAACTGCTCAAGCTTAACACGTTGTTACTAACAGTGTACAATAGTCAAAGCTGGTCAAACCAGGTCATCCTATATGTTGCTGAAAAAAAAATTCAATCCTTAAAAGTCTTTGTTTTATTAAAAAAAATTACTTAAATTTTTTAAAATTTATTTGTATATAAAACTAACTATTATTATTATTATTATTATTATTATTATTATTATTATTATTATTATTATTATTATTATTATTATTAAACTAAATTTTTTAATAATAATTAAATAAAATCGGAAAATAAACAGTTATATGTTTTGTGCTGAAATTTGATACATGTTCATCTTTTAATAATAATTAATGTGATTTTCCTATCAAAAGATTTGGTGAAAAGATGGACATGTATCAAATTTCAGCACAAAACATATAACTGATTATTTTCCGACAAAACCAAACCGATTATTAATCGATGACAACCCGACACAGATTAACTCTCGACCCGAACTTCAATCGACACCGAACCGATGCTAACCCGATAGCTCAAATAACCGATCATCAACCGAACCGTAACTCACCGACCCGACCCGACTGTGACCTATCGTAACAAGCAACGGAAAAATAAAGGATCCAAAATACAACTGAACCGAACGACACCCGTCCGAAACCGATCCGATCACTCGAATGAACACCTCTGCTTTTGAGCAATTTAATATCCAGTCGTTTATTTTTGAAATTATAAATAACTACAAATTTATTATTAGAAAAATATAAGACAAGAATAAAAAAATTGATTTTTTTTATAGCTTAGATTTCAAAATAAGAATATCAAGAAAAGTCAACTTGTGAAAATTAATAAATTCTAGTGGCAGAACATAAAAGTCGTCTTCTCATATTTTGGATATGATATTTACGGCCACTTATTAATTTTGAATTAGATGAGATATTATGATTCTTGAACTTATTTCAATTCAAATCATCACATTAATTTGACCTGATTTATAATACTACTTCATATGAGTTCGATTCAGCTAAAAGATTGATCTCACCAATTTAAGGTGCAGAAAAATCACCCATTTAAAGACTAAAAAATTTCCACTGACAAGAGAATTGCTGATTCCTGACTTGCCCAGAAATCAAAGACACTCATAACATAAACTTGTAGACATTTATAAATATTTAATAAACAAAAAAAATTAGAAAAGAGCACTGAGATTAAAGTAATTTGAATCAATTTTCTCAAACTTTGGACTAACTGAACCCATATTGATTTTGTATACAGAATTTTTGAGCAGGAGCAAGTAGCGTCAAATATGACATATTCCTAAAGAATTATATGTACACTTCTTGGTTGAAAATCTGCTAATTTTTACAAAAGAATATGCAAAAAGAAACTAACCAATACACCTATGAGTCCGAAATTCTGTGATAGAAAAGAACATAAGCAGCAGATGTCTTAACGTCCTCCTCTTTAACCGGTTGAACTGAAGCATCATTGAATTCATACCAACTTTTACCATGCTGCATGAGGAAACATCATAGTTACTTCACAATCACAACACATTCTTCTTCATAAAAAGGAGTCGTTAATATAACATGTACGGTTTTCTTCTGCATAATAATTTTCTAATAATTGATAAAGAGGTCGGCCGACAAACTAGTACAGAGCAATCCAAAAGTGGAACTCGAATGAATACATGCAGTTTATTAAGAAAGAGAGCACTTACATAAATGAAAGCTGTATAGTGCCCGCATCCCAAGCTACCAAAGTGGTTAATGATGGCATACAGCCTATAACGATTCAAACTTGGGTCACTGTCATGGAGAAGGAAACCAGTCAAATCAAGTTCGTCCAAGGGGAAATCCACAAATGTCTCAATCTTGTCTTTCAAAACTTCGCTATACGAGAATCTTTTCAGGTGAATGATCAAAATTTCAGGCAATCTCCAAAGATCTATTTTCTGGCTTGCTTGACGTTGCTGCTTGCAGCTATGGCAATACCTTGAACATGAGCACAAAAGTTTTAAACACATCAAACATAATCGTGACGTACGCTTGATAAAACAAGCTGTACTTAACCAAAAGCGAGAACTCTTAAAGCATCAAATATGAACAATTAATTTTCTAACTCAAATGCTGATTGAATAAATAAGCCTTTTATCTGCAATCAACTTATATTGCATAAAAAGCTAAAAGGAAACAAGGAAGTAATATTTGGGCATATGACCAAGACCAGATAAAGGGATACGAACATGATATAAAAAATTTAATTTGCAGAAGCATATAGTACTAGAAAGGTGATAAAAGGAAGATTTAGTTTTGGAGAACCACAAGAGAAAGATGCATCACACACCAATCACCATGCCCTTGCGATGGGAGAAAAGACTTGGGCCTTAATTGTCGCAGCACACTGTACTGAAGATATGACTCAAAGACAAAGCCAAACCCATTACTCTGAAATATCGGCAGTACATACTACATTCCATGTCTTAGAAATACCCCCTTAACCTAGAACAAAGAATTGCAAACTGCTACAGGATAAAAGTTTAAAACGACTTGCTCATCGATCTTATTGATATTTTCAGGTAGAGAGATGAGACGGGGGTCAGGGGTTCACCCTCGAGTGACCTTGGGGGTGCTATACATTTATGATTCAACGATGTTAATGCAATGAATGAAATTTTAGCGAAGGAACATCCTTCTGGGGCCCCATAAAACATTACAGGAAGGCTAAAGTAGAAATAATGCTTGCTTTTGGTGTTTTGCATGATATTTTCAGGTAAGATTTAGTCATTTCACTTATGTTGATCTTAGTCTTCCTTCTCTCTCTTTTTATGCCAATGACAAAATAGCAATCTATTTATTGGTGCTTTGAGTTTGAGTAGAAATAATGCTTGCTTTTGGTGTTTTGCATGACATCTAATTGATCGCATCGCAAGATGTTCTTATAGAAGTTTACGTCACATCCTAAAATGCCTTCCCAACTCAAACATGCAATTTTCCTATTTGTAATTTCACTCCATTGCTTAAAATCACATCTGGTGGACTAAAGCAGTTCCAACTTAACATCACAGATGATTAGCTACACATATGCAGTACACCTACTTGTAACTATAACCTATTGCTTAGCATCAAATCAGCAGATTAAAGCTGATGTATGATAAAACAAAGACATCAATCATAAACCCAACGACAGCACAAACATCTATAAATTCTTCAAATGTGAAATAACATATACATTTGAGTCTACAATAATAATCAATTATATGAGATAGTCTATACTAACCACATCTCATCAGTTCCCAATGGTTCCTCCTTTAGAAAGCTTTCCAGGCATTTGCTCAAGGAAACTGACTCTTGAGGCTTTATAGCAGAAAATCCAGGTTCAAAGACCTCCGGCAATAATCGGAGACGAGAAGTATCATAGCGCCTCTCCATCTGTTCGGGCCAGCTAACGAGAACATGCAATTTACTACCTGTATCAGAAAGATCGAGTGGTTTTTTTAAGTTTATCCTCCGACCCTCTATACCTAGCTCATCTGAGAAGCGAAAAAGAAAATCAGAGTAGTTTTCCAAAGCATCATCCAAACTCGACAAATCATCTAAATTTGAGAATATCGTCTCCATCTTAGCAAGCTCATAATCTGAATTTCCGGTGTCATCACTACCATCTTCATCCGTATTCAGAAAAGGACGAAGCAGTTTCATATAGGTATTATGAATTTGTAAACCATCAGAGATATCAGAAATCCTCGTTACCAAAGGAATGCCAAACAAACACCGAAAGCCAAGGTTCCTGAGATTACATAACCGTCAATACAAGAAAGACATAAAGCATTCAGCAGATCTTGATTAAGAACAAAAAACTACTCCCTACATTTGTTGCACTTCTCATATAAAATGGCAGTCTTAACTCTTTGCTGATCCCAAGCAATCATTTCATGGGGAAATTGAATGGAAAATAAATGAGAAATTTACTTTTTAGAGGACCAGGTACAAGTACAACCAAGCAAGTTGACATTGCAAAAAAACAAGTCGTAACAAGAAGCATACCTTTCTTGATGCATGAAAACCACCAGTTGGCTATTCTCACTCTCTTTTGGTAAGCGGTAAACAACAAGGTATTCCTGATCCCTTATCAATTCATCCAATGAATCAGATGGATCTTCCAAGTACCGGAGGATGAACTGATTATATACCTTCAGAAAGAAGCAAATTTCACACAAATTAATGAATATTGTCCAGGAATGAAGAATGTTATGATTATGGGTGACTTATGTTCACCAAGTAATCAAGAAGATGATTAAGCTAATTAATCATTTTAATTAATGTGGGTCTAGAAGAGGACAATCACATGTGTGTGATTTAGTTTGTATAGAAATCTTTGGTATAAGATTCTATGGGTAGTGTATTCTTACATGTGAAGCCTAATTAGTGCATAAAATCAGTCCAAGATGAAAGTGTAAGAAGCTCTTGGAGACCGTGGACTAACATGAAAAGGGAAAGGCAAGCAGCAGCCTGCAGCCACGTACAGTGAGCTACCTTCCCTATAAATACCCCCTTAGACACTTAGTATTATTGGCACCAAAGTCTCATTATAGTGAGCTACCTTCCTTGCTCAAGAATACTCCCCATTTTAGCTCCTCTCTTCCCACACTTAACTCCATTGTAATTCCTTCAAAGTTTGTATTTCTCCTTAAACACATATTAATATAATCCTAGGCTAGATGGTGGATGTAGCCTAATTAATGGTGAACCACCTTAAATCCTTATCTTGATTATTTACTTTATTTTTGCTATTCATTATTACATTGCTTATTTGATTCTTATTATTGACACAACACAAACACCCAACTTAAAACCTTATTTTGTGATCCTTAAAGGAGGTGTATACCTCCCCTTTCAAAGAATTTTTTTTCATAATTCCATCTAACAAAAAAAGTAGACTTTTGAGAAAGCGCTTTCCCATACTCCCAAACCAAAGCTCCTTTTGCTCATTAGATTGTACCATAGCTCCACTAAATCTAGCAGATTCCTAACATCCCACTTGTCTCTGGAATACTCAATATATCCAGAATAATGCATAAGATATAAGATCACAAAATGAAAAGAACTTTTAAGTTTTTGTATTATATTCCCTCACAATCAAATGAAAAGAATGGAGCTTGAAGAACGATGATTTAAAGAACAAAAAAAAGATGTCACTCAAGAACCTTCTTTCATTTCGTTCCCCAAATAACCATCAAAAATAAACAAAAGTTCATATCAGAAGTAGAATGAAAAGAATTAGGCCTAAAGAACTTCAATATACTAAAATATATTCACTAATGATAAAAATGTGCCAGCTCAAGAAACTTGTTTTATGGATTGAAAGTTGGACAGGAAAACTGATGGGGGAAGGGGGAGATACATTGAGATGTAAACGGACTAATATTTGGGAGTTTTAAAATGCAATGTGCTTTCAGTTGTGTAGAAGTGCAAAATTTTAGCTTAGACTCCCTGAACAAAAAACTTTACAATTTCAAGTCCCAATGCCTGAAAAACCCTAACTCCAGACCTCATAATGAGATAACCAACAAAAGAACAAATTCATCCTGAACATCAAAATAATCATGACCACACAAATACTGGAATACGAGATACACGTCATTTTCTACCTGAAATCAGAGATCGCAATGCATCATACAGTTACATAAAATGATAATACGTCAATGAGTAACACTTGAATAAAGGATGAAATAGACAAAAGTCTAGCATCAAATACTAACAATAACAAACTAAACATCAAATTCCGACAAAATGAATGCTAGAATCACCTCTGACCTCTCTAAAAAAACGTGGCAGTCATACAATAACCAGATCAAATTCAAGTCTCACACCCATATCAAAAACTAAAACCAAAATTTACAAATATAGAAGCAAATATCAAAATGAAAAGTTACCAGAGAAAGCAGCAGCCCCTAAATAATAGACTTTTGAAATTAACACCGTAAATTAGGAAAACAGGAATAGCAAATACCACACCACCATTGACTAATTAAACATGATCAAAACCGCTATATAAGTTCAAAGCTAAAAAATGGATCAAACTGTACGATATACCTCGGCTACCAATAGGGTCTCATCATCCTGCAATGAACAGGCTGTACTTAAGGCTTGAATAAGATCCTTGCACCTTCCACATTTGGGCACAGTTACAGTAAGTTGTGATGGTGGCGTAATTCCATCCGTGTTCAAAAGAGTAACAGTCATTGTTCGCATAGTCGTTGAAGACAAAGGGAGATGCAGAAACGCAAATGGATCAAATGTTACCGAGACCCTTCTACAGATAGGACAAACCAACTTTGATCGAAATTGACCCTGGAAAAAAAGAGCACCACAGAAAATTTAGTAAAGATGCCCCAAAGGACAAACAGTTTTTTAGTTTCACAACAGAAGCTTCACAAATGACAGGAAAAAAAAAAGATCAGTATAATTATTAAAAAGTATGTCCATCAATGGGGCCAAATATTTATAGTTCTTTGGTCTCGGATTATAATGGAATAAAGTAAAATGACTCATTTAATCATATGCACTTCTTAGTTATGTAAAGTTGCACATAGTGTTGTTCTCAAAAAAAAAAAAAAAAGTTGCACATAACGTTTGCTAGATGCTACCCAAGGTCAATCAAAAACATCATCTTTGTTTGTTTTATCATTAACAAGGATAAGGTTGCGTACGCTTGACTTCCCATACCCCACCCTTAAGTGGGAGCTACATAATGGCATTGGGGTGATGGAATATTGTTCGATTATTAAAAGGTCCACAAAAATATTCCTTTCACCCTTAACCTAACAGATAACTATGCACAATCTCAACATAACCAAGGGAAATACTTTCTGAGCTTCGGGCAGAAAAATAACTTTTAATCACCTATGTTCACCACAAAATTAAATTGCTTTAATTTAACATACACAAATGGCAGGCTGGGCACCACCTTCTATGATTTCCCTATTACTAAATATGTATGCTGTATTTGCATCCTGTATCACAGTAATTCACACTTGCTCGGGGTTTTTCTTATAGTATCATTACAAGTATAACTTGAGCCAGGTAAATCTAAATTTCAAAAACCCAGGTATATCCATCTAAAAGCATACAAAAATATCGTAAGAGAATAAATAGTACGACAATTATAAGAGAATTTTCAACGTCTAAAGCCAAGATCAGGAGTTACTAGACTCACATAGAACAGATCAACTATTATGGAGTCATTACATGCTAAGTGAATCTGCCAACATTCATCAGCCATCAGTTGATCTGGAATACCCTCAATATAACCAATCTGAGTATATAGTTTGTGTTTCACACGCTTCAAGTCTTCAATAAGTCCATTCAACAGAATAGTCAGAAATTCCTGAGATCAGAAAAAGTCAGTTCCTGAGATTGATGTGTAAAAAACCAAACATTAAAACAATAAAATATACTGTTATTTAATTACCTCCACCTAAAAGAAATTCCTTAAACTACAGAATACAGATAAGCATGCTTGGTTTTACTTTTCCCAGTGAAACCAATAAAAGTACAAAAAGTCCTTCCCCTTGTTAGGATCTGTTCTCAAGTTTTATTTAAAATAAATAATCTCTACCAGACTACCACACACACCAGCAAAGATTTACGCACGGCTAAAAGGAAGGGGATCCAAAACTTCCTAAAAAATGGAAAGCAAATGCAATTGAAAAAGTTGAAAGACATAACTGAAATATTGACCTACTTTGACCTTTTTCCTTTCATGAAACTCCCCAAAACCAAAATAAATCAACTTACCTGGGAATCATGTTGGTTATAACCATAAAATTGTGGAGCAAAGCTCTTCAGAGTGGATTTAAACACTGTTGGAATAACAGCCGTTCCACCAGGAGCCCACAGCCTTCGTAACAAACCACCAAAAGCCAAAGCAAGTTTACCCTGATAAAATGAACATAATATTTAAGAAACTTAGGAAGAGAGGAATATGGAACATGCAGAATGAGAAAAGCCATGTAAGACCAGAACAAAACCACTCACATTCACACCTAAAAGATTTTCATAATGTATTTCTCTCTTGAAATCTCCAAGGAAATAATCAATAAGCTTTGGAGTATGAGCTAAGCACTGAATTGCACTGTTCATAAAGCAAGTGTTCCCTAGATTTTGAAGTCCAGTCAAACCCAGCACCTCAGTTTCTCCATATCTTCTAAAGCTCGATTGTGGCCCAAGAAATGATTCGGAAGAGCTCTGACTTTCAACAGTATCATTCATATGAATGGATAAATTGCTAACTGAATGTCTGCTTCTAAAACAACCGTTCATTGCAGTTTCAGGTTTTCTTGCTACTGTATCTTTGTCCATATTCGGCAACCCATAAACTTGTAATTCAAGAAGAGCCTACAGCAAAGTATACTACATGAGATGAGATGATAACTGCTTCCATGTTTCTAAATATGTTATATAGCAAACGGCATACAGAATCAATTCCATTATAAGAAAAAAGAAACAGAATTGATTTTCATGCCACAGCAGTTCAGGTGACTATGCTGCAAAACACATCAACCATTTCTAGTACCATGCCAGCACTATGATACTTAAACTTGGATAAAGGTGTTGGCCTTGGGTATGGATCCAATAATCAGACATGGGAAACCTAGATTCAGGGACACAGGCAATAACAAATGTACACATTTGAAATTCAAACTCAGGGACACGGCAATTGATTATTGGCTATTTAATTTTTTAATCTAGAATTATTTTTGAAAACTCTAGCACTGTTACTCCAAAAATCTTCTCATCCTAATGTCAGTTTTCAACTTTTTTAGGCTGTTATATTGCATGTTCTATCCTCCATGAGTTTGAGTAACATAGCTCAAAAGAGAAAAGATAGGGGAAAAAGTACTTCACAGCCATTAACTTAGCATCCTCCCCTTTTTCTCCATCTGAACCATGCAATAACACCAGCGGCCAGAAATATTCTGGTACACTTACATCACTCTGGTAATAATGAGCAAAACTTTAGTCTCCTTAATCCGTATGCTTGATTTGATGATTTAATTACCAGATTATAGGTATCAAAATATGAAAGCAATTATTATCCTCTTGATTTGTGTCATTTCTGTTTCCTACGGGGTACTCAGATCCATATGTATTCATTACCACCATGTCCTAGTATCACAGTGCCAAAATACGGAGAAAAAAGAAAAAAAAAAAAAAGAAAAAAAAAGAAGAAAAAAAAGAGATAGATTTGGAAGACTTTAGAAGCTACAAATCACCTATTAAGAGAATTGGAATCCAAACACCATCAGTGTAATATTTATCATCATATTCATCAACATAACAGTAGCATCAGTGTAACAGGAAATAACCTCTTCAGTGGCTTGGCCAAGACAGTCATTTGGACAATTTTCACTGTCTCCAACAGACTGTGTCATCTGACCAGAGAAGTCCCACATATAAACCTATACCATTATATGTAGTTAAAAAAAATTTCAGCACCATATGTTGCAATAAGCATTTTTGTAAAGATTCTCCAGAGAAGTCTCCAACAAAATTGTTCTAGCATACCGAGTTGGACTGCACATCAAATATTTGACAGGCTCTTTTATAAAACTGCATTGGGTTATCCTGTAAAGAGGAAAGATTCTCCATTAGGAAAAATCAAAGATACATAAAGGGACTTTATATACTGTTTATCTGTCCTTACAATGGGCTAGGCATATACAATACACAACTGTTCACCACAAATCCAGTATTGAACTGAACTTAATAGAAAATTAACGAACTTAAAGAACTGAACATCTGAACCACAACAAACTTTCATTTATGAGAAACGGTAGGGAGGAAACCTGGATTGAATTGAGCTAAATTACAGATTACTAAACTTAGAAGCAAATTGAACTTGTTAGAGTTTGACTAAACAACATATAGCACAAGGACAACATGCAAGTGAACGATTATCAATTTAAAAAATGCTGCCATCTAGCTAAATACCTAATGGCTACAAGCTTCACCAACCTTTAGTTCAAAGATTTTCAGTGAAGGCGTGAAGCACATTCTTCAAGGACCAATCACACAACATATAAACGTAATTAACAGATAATTAACTCTAGGACACTCAATGGTTTGTTCGTATTGCCTAACAATATTCCAAAAAGTACCAAATGCCTCAAACATATGGCATTTAGGCTCTTATTCTTAGCTGGTTCTGTAGATTCATTTTTCAGGTAGACCATGCCAAAGGCTACCCCTCTTAGCTAGAACATTACATGATATGAAGTTATTATCAGGATCCTGTTTGCAGAGAAATTTAAGAGGATAATGACAGTTTTTAAAATCATGCTAATCATTCAAATAAACTTAAGTTAATACCTTATTCTTCTTCTCATTTCTTGTTAATTGTAATGCATAGATGATGAACGTAACTATAATTTCCAGTAGACTTGATGGATAAAAGACTTCCACAAAGCTAATGACATTTTCTAAATTCAATATCTATCCCCATTTGGCATTATCTCTTCACTTCATTAAAAAAATATGGAGTTCAATAGTTCACCGGAGCAGCTCCGGGCACAATTCATCCTACATGACAATAATTGTTGCAATTTGATTTCAAGGCATATAGATTGATTCTCGGCTTGTCGCTTAGGTGAATTCAATCAAGCGAATACAACCCATAGTAACCAGAAACCAGAAACTTCACACCGAATCCTGTTTCGGAACCTTTGTTTCCGGTACTTTGGATTAACATTACCAAAACTACATCCCCAAAATGTTTCTTTTCAAGCGCAAAACCATATATGATACCAAAATTAAAATTTAGTGTTCAGGAAGTGAAGACTAAAACAAAAAGATGAAGAATATATACAGTCATGCAAATGAAACATATGCCAATACATACTCTCAATTTAAGCCAAAGTACTGAATGCAAGAAAATAATTGGGCAAAGCTCTTATATTGGTCTGCTGGATCTTTTTGAGTGGCTCAACAAATTTACAACAGATAAAGAAGGTGCTACAAGACAGCAGAAATCTCAGATATCCTTTTAAAGAAGGGAAGGCAAGCTCACCATCAGTGATATTTTCACAGCCAGAGAATTGGTCTGCTGCTTTGAAGAAATCCTTAATAGAATAGGGTAAGCATCCTTATTTTCTTCTGAAGCTGAAGAACATCTCACGTCCTTAAATCGTGTGCAATAATCACTATGCCTGTAGAAACAAGCAAGACGTCTTCATGCTAAGACACTGAATGAAAGTGTTTCATGTTAAAAACCATTAGTAATGATGTGTCGGCCGAAAGGCATAGATCTAGCAGAAAAAAGGTCAATGAATCTAAAGCAGGTCCAAAAGAAAGAAAATAACTTTTGAGTTATGACTAACAGAAGCAAAGTTTTGGAAAAGGTTATAAAAAATTAGCCTACAGCAATCAATTTTTATCCAAAGGAATAAATATGTTGACTCTTTGAAAGTACCAAGAAATAGCTATAGAACGTACTCAAGCTCCTACTCCTACATGTAATAATATTGGAGCCCAGTAGCAAGTAGCAACAAATTATGATCTTGTAAAGCCACAAATTGGTTCATCTATTCAAGACAATTTTACATGGACTAGGAAACAAGGATTTTAACCACGCTATGAAGCAATGTGAGAGGGTAATAGAAAACCTAAGAATATGCGCAAGAGTCTTTGAAAACCTATTTCGTCTTATGTAAGAGTGATGAATGATCTACTAAACCTTTGTTACCCAAATTCTTCATTATACCTTGAATGCCCATGAAGAAGATTAGAGCACCAACAGATATACCCCTATAATCAAATATGAATTTCCAAGTCCGGGAAACAAAAATGTAAGCTATTTATTTGATGCACCAACAAATAGAGTATTACAAGGTTTAAAAAAGGATTTTCTTATGATTAAAAGAATTTATTGATATTTAAATGGCTTCAGACAATTACCCAGCGAAGAACAATGAGGGTTATATAAACGAAAGGTATGCCACTTATGTATATCAGCATAGTCTAAGGCGTAAACATGAAAGCAAAAATCAATGTTAGTCATAAGAACATGTTAATAAGCATCAAATATTATTTCTCAATCACGATTAGTCTACATCATGATTCTGCTTTGATTCCTTCTTGTACGCCAATCCTAGAAGCAAGTAGCTATAGAACGTATATTACTCAAGCTCCTACTCCTACATGTAATAATATTGGAGCCCAGTAGCAAGTAGCAACAAATTATGATCTTGTAAAGCCACAAATTGATTCATCTATTCAAGACAATTTTACATGGACTGAGAAACAAGGATTTTAACCACGCTATGAAGCAATGTGAGAGGGTAATAGAAAACCTAAGAATATGCGCAAGAGTTTTTGAAAACCTATTTCGTCTTATGTAAGAGTGATGAATGATCTACTATGTATATCAGCATAGTCCAAGGCGTAAACATGAAAGCAAAAATCAATGTTAGTCATAAGGACATGTTAATAAGCATCAAATATTATTTCTCAATCACGATTAGTCTACATCATGATTCTGCTTTGATTCCTTCTTGTACGCCAATCCTAGAAGCAATAAGATGAACTATTCAGAAAAATGTTTTATTGAGCATGTTATTCGCCAATGACATTGTATTAAAGGATGAAACTAGAGCTTACGTTAGTGCTAAGTTAGAGATATAGAACCAGGCATCAGAACCAAAAAGTTTTAAAACAATCAAAGAGTATAGGTATATGGTTTTGGCACAAATGATCATAATAGGTATATTGCATAGTTAGATACAAACAAAAAAGAAAAAAAATCCTTCCAACTACATGCTTCAAGTATCGTGAACCAAATTTTCATAAACAAAGATATTAATTAAGATACAAAGCATAGGATTTAGAGTCATGAAAGCGCATAGATCAAACGGTGAGCTATGAGCCAATGACTGGAATGCTATGCAATCCAAGTTTGCCACTAAGGTTTAATTTAAATATTTAGCAGAATGCTAATAAACTATGATGACTAAGTTCTTTTTCTTTCTTGTTAACAAATAGGAAATGTTGGATCCAATTCGAATATTAATATTCTAGGGATTCCCACGTAAAATTTCAATAAAGGAACCTAACGAAATTAATGTAACAAGACAAGGGTAGCTAAGAACCATATATAAAAATTTATGGGTGGACATACTCATTGTTAATAAAATCCCAAATTTAATCAGCTATCCTATGGTTTTTCAACCAATTCGTAAGTAGGTTCGAAATGTTGCAAGAATCTTAGTATCCCAATTTGAATAAAATTTTGAGTGCTAGGACCAGGACAAATACCTACGATCTGATTCCAGCAAAACTAATCTCAATTATACTTATTATTCTTATTAACCTTCTTTTACTCATTTCTTTCATGTTAAACATTTTGTAAATACAACTAAATGAATGAAATTCTTTATTGATAAGGAGTTTTGATTCATATTAATATGTTTCTCTCATTCACCTTCTTACTCCATTAAAATTTGTTTGAATGTACTGCGATACTGCAAAATTCTGATTAAATGTCGTCTAGAACTATTGCCTTTGAAAAGTGGGTTCACTAAAGTTTTTAATACTCTCAATTGATGTTCAACTACTCTGTCCCATTTTCAGCTATTAACATTTGATTATTACTGTCATTTCTCCAGTTTTTCTCTACTAACCACTTCAGCTACACATTTTGTGCTCTTGATTATCGGTTGGTCTCTTGAGAGACCTTCTCTTTGAGAGTTGTATCTCAAGTCCAACCCATTAAAGATTAATGTCTATTTATCGAATTCAATGTCTACTTACATTATCCTTAATGGTTACTTACATTATCCTTAATACCTACTTTTAATATCTTAAATCTTAAATGTCTACTTATATCATTCTTAATGCCTAAATTAATATTTTTAAAAATATATAACGGGCCGAACCAATTAGAGATGGTCTTTCAAAGAGATTGTCTCTAACAAGAATTTGTGCTTGATTATTACTCTTTTAGTATCAGATCATACAAGATAGTAATTCAAAAACATTTTTGCCATTTGGCACTTCCTCATTCAATTGTGTCAAATGTTAATTTTATGAATATCTTAAAAATAAAGTTTTTCAATTAATAATAAAATAAAAATCTTTCATTTCATATTCTCTATTAATTCTCCTAATTGAACATAATAATATCTAAATTAATTATTATTATTAATAAATAAAATAAATCAATAAAAAATTAAACCTTTCAAAGGTGGTGCTACTAAATCGTGACATACTTAATAAAATTTTATTTTATGCATTTTAATAAAATAACATTAAAAAAAATTTAAACGCAATCCGTGCATAGCACAGGTATAATACTAGTTTACACTAATTGCTCACACTTATGTTTTTTCTATCTCTCACACTTCAATGAACTAGGCAAATAGAAAGTCTTCAAGTTTGCCTTTTCAATTTCAAAGAATGGCGTGAAATAAATTGATGATGGGTGGAGTGAATGGAGAAGACAAAGGTTGGGTAACGAATGGAGTTAGTAATAAAAGAGGAGGGAGATGAAGCATTAGGTGAGAGAGACTAATATAAAGTAAAAACAGATGGATTATTCATGGTTAATCAACACTTGATATTAATATAAGGAAATCGGACAAAGGATGGATTATTTTGGACAATTTTTCCTTTATAATTTATGTACTTGAATTTGACGATCCAAAAAAGTGGATTAAGAGCTTTTACATAATAATGCTTTTATTTTTGTAAGATTAGATCAAATTTCATTCCAATTCTGTTTCTGGTATCAGATAGAATTTCATTACGTGCAACATTAATTTGGATGTCATGAACATTTTCCAATATTTTTAATCCAATTTATTCTAATTTAGGCACGCAATACTGCTAGATCACATATAAAGCCTCGTTCTGTAGAAATAAGGATTTTGTTGTCAAGAAAGCATCTAAAAGAATCATTCCATAGTATAATGCCATCTACGACCTCTGAATTTTACACCTCTGTAGTTAAACAATGGATACATTCATACATCTCTCAATAGATTGTCCATTCAAAGGCATTAAAAAATATGCTATAGACTCAAAAAAAGACACAAAGCATGAAGAACATACACAAGAAATTCAGAAGCATAGTCAAAATGAAACTCGGAAACAGGAAACTGAAGCATGCAACGATAACCTATATAAAGTAACAACTAAAAAGACAAGAAGATCACCATTTAAGAGCTTTAAACCACATGCATTCGGAAATCAACGCATACTGTCGACCAGAGAACCCCTCATCCTTATCACCATCGTTACCATCATCATCACCATTTACTTTCCTCTTTAAACTGAAAACAATTTCATCGGCAGAATCAAATTCCTTCTCATTCACATCATCAGGTGACGCCGTATACAAAACACCTTTACTTTCACGAAAGCACTCCTTCCTTGCATCATTCCACCAGCTGCAATCACAATTAAAAATCAACATCATCCAATTACGAAAATCAACACAAAAGAAACAAAAAAAGACACGAAAATCTAGAAAAAGAAAAGTACTGGTAAGAAACGAGAAAGTTATTATCATTGCTGGACGACGACACAGGAGAAGTAACGGAAGAATCATCATGTATATTTTCAACCTTATAAACATCATGAAAATCATCGTAAACGTAGTGGTCTTTCATGGCGGAAGAGAGAGAAAAAGTTAGGGGTTTGAATAGGGGAGAGAGGAGAAAGAAAGGCTTAAGAAAGAAGAGCGCGAAAATAAAGAAAACGAAAGAATGAAGGTTTTTAAGTTTGAGAAATGGTGGGTGTGATTGAGTTGGAGAAGAACATGAGGAAGAGAGTGAATATGGAATTTAATTTTTGTGCGGAGAGATTTTGATTTGATCAGGTTTTGAGAGTGAAATCATGTACTAATAACAATGTTTGCTTTGGAAAATACCAACATTATAAATATTGTCATCATTTATTTTTCACTATTTAATTTGGGAAAATGATATATACAACCCTAAGGGCTGTATATAAGAAGGAATCTTATATTTAATTTATTTAATTTAATATTATTTTTGCTTTGGAAACATAAGCAATTAATTGTACTTTATTGTTTTATCATTTATTATTTATTGGGAACTAAAAAATCAATATATAAAATATTAATTGTTTTCCAATTTTAAGATTAGATTCTTTTGAAAACTTAAAATTAATAATGATAAAATGAATTTATTAATTTTTATGTACAGCCCTAAGGGCTGTAAATATCATTACCCTTTAATTTGTATTTAGTTTTGAATTTTACAAATTCTTGCTATAGACCTTCTATAGCATAGATGGGTAAAGATGGGTCAGCCTTTTTGTCAAATGAGTAACTGAATAGTCATGTCAGCCATTGGATTGATCTATTGAGAGAGTCGTTTATGTCATAGACGTAAATTAAAATATTATTAAGAAAAATTTTAATTTGATTTGTTTATATTAAAGATTAAATTAGTTATTTATTTTTTTTATTTGAAATATTACAGAATTAAATTTTAAAGACTCATAGATTTGTTTTATATCTACTCTATTCGTCTTTTTTATTTTTCCATTCAAGATTTGAAAACATATAGGACAAATAATTATTACATATATATTAGATTAAGGGTGTTCAAATTTCTTATTTCTTTTAATGTTTTTTTATATATAGTTGAAATAATAGATTTCAAGAAATACTTAACTTAATTAGACATAAAATGCAACTATGTACCCAGAATATCACGCATAAAATTTAGCTTTTTTAAAAATAAAAGTAAGTAATCTTTTTCGAAATTAACCCAGATTAAGAACAACAAACTTATTATACTCAAACACAAACAAAGATTCGAGATTCAAGAACAAAAATTAGAACACATTACCCAAATTCAAGAAAGATTCAAAATACAAAAATTAGAACAAAAATTAGAAATAAATACAATCTAAAATACAAAAATTAGAACAAAAATTGAAATACAAAAATTAAAATTACAATCTAAAGAACAAACAACTTCAAGAACATTTTTCAGATCTTAAATTTCGGTTTCATCTTCTTCAAGATCTTCATCTTCTTGCATTTTTCAGACTCAAGAACTTCAAGAACGAAGAACTTCAAGAACTTCAAGAACGAAGAACAAATCCAGATCTGAAATGAACGGACCCGAAATTTCAAGAACGAATTTACATCTTTTTTTAAGAACAAATCCAGATCTAAAACGAATATTAATCTTTTTGAAGGAGAATAAATACACGGTTTTTAAGAACAAGTAAGAGATGAAGAAAAGATTCCAGAAATCTTCAAGGTGAACGAAGAAGGTGAAAAGGCGCAAAGAAGAGAGAAAGAAGAGAGGCGCAGAGAAAGAAGGTGAAGAGGAACAAATACTAAGAGGAACAAATACTATTGGCTGGGCTTAGGTGAAGGGGAACAAATAAACGGTTTTTAGAATTTACAAATTCTTGTGAGAGAGGGTCTTTTTAAAAGACCATTCCTAAATTGGTGAGCCCATCATCATTTTTTAGTTTAATTAGGCTTTAATGGGCTGGGCCTGAGAGGTGTCTCTCAAAAAGACGGTCTCTCAGGAGACTTGCTAGAATTTAGAATTAGGGTATTAGAATGGAGTGAAGAGGAACAATAAATACTAAGAGGTGGTCTTTGTAGGCCAAAGCATGAAGGCGGTTTGGGCTTTAGGGATTTGTCGGTATTCAATGATGCTTTATTAGCAAAACAATTTTGGAGGGTGCATCTTTTTCCAAATTCCCTTTTGGCTAGAGTTTTTAAGGCTAGATATTTTCCGCACACGTCTATTTGGGAAGCGAAGGGTGGTGCAAATGCTAGTTATGGGTGGAGGAGCATTTTGGGGTCGCGGACTATAGTGGATATGGGGGTTCGGTGGCGTGTGGGCAATGGGCTCTCTATTCATCTTTGGTCGGACGCTTGGCTTGAGGGGCATGGATCCGGTAAAATTATTACTACGCCTCATTTGTTGGATAAGGATGCTAAGGTCGCTTCAATTATTGATAAGGAAGCAAGAACTTGGAGGAATGATCTTATAGCCGATTTATTTTTGCCTCTTGACGTGGATAGAATCAAGCGTACTTGTAACACCCCGTTATTTTTCCGATATATTTAATGATTTAATAGTAATATTATTTTATATAAATAATGTTTTTATTTATTTATTTTGGGCTTGATTATGTATTTTCAGTCCTTTTTAACAATTTAGCTTTTTCGGGCCCAGAACCTTTAACCCATTTCTTATTTCAAATTTTTAAAAGAAAAAAAAAATAAAATGGAGGGAATATGATAGGTTGGCCAGCCCATTAGGGTTTTGGCTTGGGTTGTAACTCCCATTAGAGTGAAATGAAAGATCACTCAATAATGATCCATTATTCTTATTCCTTAATTCATTTGCATTCTACTTACAATTCCTAGAAAACTTAAGAAAAACTCCCACAAAACCTACCTAATTCCACACGCCTAGAACCATTTGCAACCGTGAATTTTTGGTGCTTTTCATATAATTGTAAGTATAAATCTCCATTTATTTTTATATTAAGTTTAAATTTAATTATGTGATTTGTGAATTTTGATCCATGACCATTTCTTCCATGATTTAACAAAATGATGTAAATTTTCTATATAGTTATCACATGATAGTGTAGGATGTTTTGCTTTAGAATTTATCTTTATATGAGCATGTTAAATTAAGGTGATGGAGAATGGATAAAAATAATAACAATAATAATAATAATAATAATAATATATTTAAATTAGGATTTTTATGGAGAAATTGTATTGTAGTATAAGGATTTGTTTTGGTATGGTATGAAGATCTTTAGTATTGATGAATGATTTGTTTGTGAAGATTTGTATTTTGTAAGAAATTAATTATTTGAGAATTTTGAAAATGATTTTCTTGTGGACATGAGTTTATAATTTTATGGTATAGATTTCATAGGAAATGTGGAAATTGGAATTTTGTATGTATTTTAGTAAAATTGGCAAAATCCCGTAGGTTTGTTAAATTGTGGGAAAAAGGTGTTTTTGGAGCATTTTTGACTTTGAAATTAGGTTAAAAATACTTATACTATGTTATAAATCATGAAAATTGGTACCCGGGGGTTTTGATGCCTTCCGGACGCAACGGTGAAGTCGGATTTTCTGTTTGACAGTGTTAAGACAGGTTTCTGGACAGATTTCATATGCTGTTTTTTTTAGTATTTAATATGTCTTAGAGATGTGGTGTATGATTCATGATATGTGTATGTGTTTTATGTGTGATGGTAGTCGTATGTATGTGTTATGGTTGCTTTGAGGAAGATGTGAATGTGTGCTTATTTCCCGAATACGGTTGAACCTTGTAGGAAGCCGATTCGTAACCGGGAATTGATTAGGACATTTGTGAATTGTTTGCTTGGTCAAGGTACGTACACGCAGCATAGAATTGTAATATATGTTAATACGTACCATATGTTGTGGTAACAAAGGTAAAGTATGGGCATGTAATGTGTATATTGTTACGCTTCCGAATAATTTATTATATTATAACTTTTAATAAGCAGAGGTAGTATGACCTCACTAACTTGAAAGTGGACGTAGTATGACGTCAATTGGTGGAATGATTTACTCGCGGCCTTTGGAGCCTATGTGCCACCGCGGGGGTATGCATACTTGACCATAGACACCGAAGTAGGACGTGTGTCTATGGTAGAGACTTGCTTAGGGGTTAGCTCCCCCTAATGTATTGTCTCGCCTATGGAGTTTGAAGTGGTACCAGCAGTATGGCTGGAATAGATACAGCAGTATGGCTGAAAAAGATACAGCAGTATGGCTGACTAACTGAAACATGAAATTATTTAAGTTAATATCTTTACTTTGTTGTACTCGATTAGTTGAATTGTGATTTCTTGCTGACGTGTACTTTTTGGTCTTAACGATCCTGCGATGATGTCGTTTCCTTTTCGGATAATGACTAGCAGTAAGTTAATTGCAGGTGGGGAGTGAGGACTATTCTGGGAGAAATAAAACGTTATAATCAGAACTTATTATGAACCTAAGTTTCCGTATTTTCTTTTAATGTTAGTTTAAGAGGCGTGAACGCTCTCGAGTTGTAATAAATAGAATTAATTTTGCAAACTTACTTGTTGCTTCGTCTTTATGTCTGGTAGATTATATTAGCACTATTAGAACTCGGTCCTCATGTTTTATTTCGCTTGAACCGTTTTAACTAACCGTTTAACGCCCCGGTTTGACTCGAACTATATTTGGTTACTCAAAAAGTCTATTTCTCTTTTATAACGACACGAGTTAAACTACGGGATGTTACAGTACTCCTCTTAGTTCTTATGATTGTGATGACTCTCGGGTTTGGGTGGCAAGTGAGGATGGCATTTTCCGAGTCAAGGACGCGTATGCTTTAGCCATGGGGGCTAATCCCTTTGCTTCTAGTTCTTCGGGTTTTGATCCTCTTTGGAAACGGTTATGGAAATTGAATATTCCGCCTAAGGCGAAATTATTTCTTTGGAGGGCTGCGTGGGATATTCTTCCTCACGGGTGTAATTTGCGGAATAAAGGTATTGAGAATTTAGGCCCTTGCATTCGGTGTGGCTTCCTGAGAATAATTGCCATGTCTTTTTTGGGTGCTTTTGGGCCCGCCAGGTGTGGACTATTTTAGAGCCCAATGGCAATTTAGATTATGGGCAACATTTTAGGGAATGGTTGGGTGCTATTTTAGAGTCTAAGCCACGTGATGAAGTGGAATTGGCTTGTATGTGTATGTGGCAAATTTGGGGAGCCCGGAATGACGCGTGTTTTGAAAAAATTTATATTTCTCCGATGCTTTGTGTTCAACGTGCCAAGGATCTCTTATTGGAATACGTCCAAGCTAATTTTCAAGCCAAGAGTATTAGTGCTAGTCGTGCGAAGGCCGTGTGGATTCCTCCGGATAAAGATGGCATCAAGATTAATGTCGATGCGGCGGTTAAACCATCGGATGATAAGTTTGGGGTGGGTCTTATAGCTCGGGATGCAAATGGTTCGGTGGTTCTTGCGGCGGCTAAAATGGTTTGGCCCTTTAATTCAGTTGAATGGGCGGAACTCGAGGCCTTTAAATGGGCCGTGGATTTGGCTCTTATTGAGGGTTGGACTTCGGTTACTATTGAAAGGGATGCCTTAAATATTGTTAAGGCATTACAAGGGTCTTTATCTCGGGGTTTTCCTACTCAAACGGTGATCGACAATATTATTCATTCGCTAGCTCATACGAATCATGTATCTTTTAGATTTTGTTTTAGGGAGGCTAACAATGTCGCCCATCGGATCGCTAAGTGGGCTTTAGGTAGTTATGAGTCTTGTATTTGGCGTGACGGGGGTCCGACTTGGATTTCGGATGTAATTTTTTCGGATATTCATCATTAATAAAGCCTCGCCTTTGGTTTCAAAAAAAAAAAAAAAAAAAGAGGACATAGGTGAACTAATAGGGGTTTTTTTGGGCTGGGCTTGGACTATTGGCTATTTTCATGGACTATTGGCTATTTTCATGGACTATTGGCTGCGGACACACAAAGAACCGCAGCCTATTATTTGATACCACTTATTGGTTGCGGTCATACAAGAAAACCGCACCCATTGACCAATTTTTTTAAAAAATTTTAATTATTGGCTGCGTATACATAAAACCGCAGCAAATGTATAGCAGTCAATGACGTTTTTTCCACTAGTGTACAGCTGGTCTGGAATAATAGAATATCACGCATAATTTTTTTTTAAAAAAAAATAATTGGATACCGGGTACTCGGTTTTACCAAAAAGATATCCGGATCCGACCAAAATACCTGCTTTTAAAAATCGAGTACTCGATCCGAAATACCCGATTTTAAATCGGGTTAATTATCCGGTTTTTCAAACCAGATACTGGATAATCTGGGTTGGGTTTTGCAAACCGGGTTTTTTTGAATACCCCTATATTAGATAGGATTATTATTAAAGATGAATAAGATAATGTAAAAGCTAAATATTTTATCGATTTAAGACATAAAATAAAAGTCGACATCATCATACCAGTGTATCCCGCTCATAGAAAACTATGATCAGGATCTGAGGAAGAAAGGACGATGGCAAACTCATACCCATTAAGAAGAGTACGATCAAAGAGTCTTCCGAGTCTTGACTCGAGAACGATCTTCAAGAGAAGACATAAAATAAAAGTAAGTAAGTCCATTAAAAATTAGGTTAATTTTTATGAAAATTTGAAACAAATAAGATTTAAAAACCAAAAAAATTAATGGAATAAGATTGAAATCAAACTTTTCAAAAAAATAAGCGTCAAATACCCAGACCTGTGGTTTGGAGCTGTTCGCAGTTACTAAGTGCGAACAATTTGCTTTGACTGTTTTGACCTGTTTGCACTTAGTAACTGCGAACAGGTATGCGGGGTTTTTAAAACAGAAACTTTCTTTAGAAATCAGGCAACAGGGCTATTCGCACTTAGTAACTGTGAACAGGTCAAAATCAGTCAACAGGTTGTTCGCAGTTACTAAGTGCGAACAGCCTATTGACTCATTTTGACTTGTTCGCAGTTAATAACTGCGAACATCCTTGACTTTTTTTTTTTGAAAATTCCCCTCCTGTTCGCACTTAGTAAGTGCATACAGCTCCGAACCTGTGCCCAGACCTAGTAGACGCTTAGTTTTGGGATAACTTTGATTTGGGTCTTATTTTATTATTTTTTTTGTTTAATAATCTTATCCTTTTCAAATTTTCAATTTTTATAGCTACTCTTGCCCTTGTATGTGGGTGGGTATGAGATACTGATGGTGGAATCTAGATGGTTCTCCAAAGTTCATCACTCGCGGCCTTTTTTTGCATCCGAAATTCCTGGCAAATAACCCAAGTGGCTTTTTGTTTGAAATGGTGTGGGCATAACTTGTTTTTTTTTTACACAAATTCTTGGCCGAGACCGTCTCAAGGTGAGATGGCCCAATGTCGCGGCCCAATTTAAGGCGCGTGGCCTGCACGCGCGCGGGTTCCCTCCAACTTTCCTTTTTTTCTTTTTTTTTTTTTTTTTTTTTGCATCTTTTACACTTCTAATTTTGAAAACTTCCATTTCAGTTTTCAAAAATCAAATTTAATTTCCTTCTTGATTCTTCTTCCTCCATTGTCCTTCTTGCTTCTTCTTCCTCCATTTTCGTTCTTCCTTCTTTTTCGTTGTTGCTGCACTTAGGTTGTCTTTCTCCATTTTCGTTCTTCCTCCATTACTGATAACGATTTTGTTTTCAAATCAGTTCATATATTAAAGTACTCAATTTTCATCTTAAGATAGTCAATTGTCCTCTTAAAGTATTCAATTGTCATCTTAAGATATTCAATTTTCATCTTAAAGTAATCGATTTTCATCTCTTGATAGTTAGTTCATTTTCATCTTAAGATACTCAATTTATATATTAAAGTACTCAGTTGTCATCTTAAGATAGTCAGTTTATATATCAAAGTACTCATTTCGCCTCTTAAAGTATACACTTCACTTATTAAATTGCTATTTTAAAATACTCAATTGTCCTCTTAACATACTCAATTGTCCTCTTAACTTCTTAAATTGTTATGTTAAAATACTCAATTGTGCTCTTAAAATAATCAGTTTATATATTAAAGTACTCAATTTTCATCTTAAGATAGTCAATTGTCCTCTTAAAGTATTCAGTTGTCATCTTAAGATACTCAATTTATATATTAAAGTACTCAGTTGTCATCTTAAGATAGTCAATTCATATATCAAAGTATTCATTTCTCCTCTTAAAGTATACACTTTATTTACCCAATTGCTATTTTAAAATACTCGATTGTCCTCTTAAAATACTCAATTGATATGCTATACAATCCATATTTGTTTAACTTGATGTAATGTTATAATGTTAACTTCTTAAATTGTTATGTTAAAATACTCAATTGTCCTTTTAAAATAATCAGTTCAAATACTAAAGTACTCAATTTTCATCTTAAGATAGTCAATTGATGTAATGCTATACAATCCATCATTTCCATCTCAAATTCACCATTATCATCTCCATCAAGCATCAATTCTGAAAAATTTTTAGAATATGAATTTCACATATAGATTGTTCATCATTAAAACACAAGGTTCTGGTCAAATTTACCTTCAATTTGTTCAAGTTGTGTTCTCGACGCTTGTAACCTCATTTCAATGTCAAATTCATTCATTAAATCCTCCATTCTTGAGCAGTTTCTTGAAAAGAATGAAGAAATTTGCAGAGATTTTGATGAAATTGAGAGAAATTACAGGAATATTCTTTTCTATTTTCACGCTTCTTGTGGTTTTGATTATGAGAAGTTTCCTAATTTTGAATATGAAAGTTTTTGGTTTAAAAGAGGGAAGTTTATATATTGCAGACATTATTTCCCTCCTATTTGCGTCTCTGCTGGTTTGGGCTGGGCCGTCTGACCTTGAGACGGTCTCGGCCAAGACCGGTTGTTTCTAATTTTGGGGCTCTTTCTAACTCTGGGCCCTAGGCAAATGTCTATCTTGCCTATGATCAGGAACGAACCTGAACACGCGACTGCCCATCGCGTTACATATTAATGTCTTAACCATCAACTTAATTTTTTGATCGGTATTCTTCATACCTTTCCACTCTACTAAAAGTCAAAGACTTGAGTCATTTTGCAATGTAGCATTTAGAGTGATACGAGGATGAGGTGTTAAGCAAAATATTAATCATCTATAAGAAAGATTTTGATGATGAATTCATCACTTGTTATAATTTAATTACAAAGTTTACACTAAATTAATTAGGATTATCCCAAAGGCATTCTTAAATCTTGCTTCACATTAGGAACTTTCAAACACAAGCAACTTTTTAACATATCTTTCAAAATTTTAAAAGTTTGATTAATAATAAGAAGAATAATAATGTAATTATGTAACTAACAAACTCCACCAACTCTTTTTAATTTTATCTTTTTGTCATGGATTTAATTAACATAGTTCAAAATGCTCATGGCCCACCTATTCTAATATTATTATAAAATAATATTTTTATTTGAGTGGTCTAATGTAAATTTATTGTCTAAAAGTGATTATTTATATTTTTAAAATTATCACTTACGGAGTTACAATTTTTAAAGTAACTTAAAATGATCACTTACAATTATAAAGTGATTACTTACAATCTTAGTGTTTGGTATAAAAGTGGAATGAGAATGGAAAGGGAACTCTATGCTTTTTTATAGGTTGCGAATTCGAGTCCTACTAAATACTATTTTCTTAAATTTTTTTATAATGGGATTGCATATGCAACTCCACCACCTACATTGGGTCCGCCCCTACTCTTAAGAAGAGGTAAGGGAAATGATAAGGGTTGTTGTTATTAGTTGTTTGGTATAACAATGTCACGGAAGCACTTTTTTACAAAAGGTGTTACAGGATCTTTGAGAATGGAAACAAATTAGAGGAATCAATTACCAAAGGAAACGAAAATGGTTACCTAATTACCTTAACAAACGCAAAGTAATGGATTTGCTTATACATTTTCCTTACTCGATCCAGAAAAAATGCATACCATACACATTTTAAAGTGTCAATTAAAAAAATAAGTTAATTAAATAGATTCGTCTCATCATACAAAACTGAGTGGTTAATAATTTATAGTGACATAATTAAAGCACAGTAATTTTCCTATAAAAAAACTTTCTGTAATTTTGAAGTAAGCATACTTTTATTTGAAAAGCCATTTTCAAAATTTGATTGCTGTCGTAGGACTCTACCGACCATATAATTACTGCTCAATCTTATTAAGCACTTTGGAATGGTCTTTTTCATGCACAATATTTGTACATTAATTACTTCAAAAAAATTGTACAATTATAATCATTTAAAATATATTGTGAATAATACGACTATTATTTAGTGGTTTTTAACAATTTCTTAATATTTGTATTATTATTAATCATATAATTTCTTAAAAACAGAGATAGAATTCCAGTTGTCATCATCACATATCAAGATAATCATTAAGTATAGCATGTTGGAAATGTAAAGTATTGAGCTATAACTCAATTGGATTTTAAAATTTCAATTATTTCACTGAGATCAATTTAAAAGACATGAGTTAGACCTATTAATTGATAGGATTTCAAAACAAGCAAAACGCGATAATGATAGTCAACAATTGTCAAAGGTCTGGACAACTTAGTAATAAACTTTTACAATGAATCAACTGAGTTTAAAAAGGTGAATCGGTAGCAACTTATCAGTAGTATTTAGGGTGACGTGTCATAGACTTTACTTGAAAGTTTTATGATTGAAAATTATTTGAGTTAAGCATTAATTAGAGATTTAATAATCGAATTTCTCTCTAAGTTTTCTTTATAAATATTAAAAGAAATTCTCTCTAAATTTATGAGAACTCAAATTATAAAGCAACTTGAGAGATTAACTACCTTAATTGATTATCATTTATCACATTTAAATTTATTTTGAATGTTTTAAGGCTTACTAATGACATAAAAGTTAATTAGTAATATACTACTCCCTCCGATTCATTTTACTTGTCTACTTTCCTTATTTGGTAAAGTCTCTTTACTTATCCACTTTACTTTTACCTAAATACCCCAAACTACCCCAACTTATAGAAGTATTATTTAATAATACCCCACCTACCACCTTTTCAATTATTATAATCACTTAAAATACTCCACTACTACCTTTTCAATTATTATAATTACTTAAAATACCTCACTACCACTCCACTCTTATTTTCCGACCACACAAAGTGGACAAGTAAAATGAATTGGAGGTAGTAATATATGTTTACTAGCTTTGTCCTGCTTTTACATCTGGTGGACCCCATATGACTTTTAAAATTCAAATGAATTTTCCCCCTCGGAAGACAGGGAAGTGGAGAACAATTTATGTGTATTTTCCACCTTTAAAAGTTGGGCTAACATATTAAGGGCCCAGCAATATACTAAAGTTGTGTGGCCCATGCAATCTTCCATGTTGATGTATTTAGAAAATTTGAACAAAAATTGTTTTTTTATTCCTAAGTGAGTTTACCATAATTTTATTTCTAAATAAGCATCTTCCAATTCGAGCCTGAGGAATGAAATTGATTGTTATTATTAATATCTAGTAATTACTAAAACTAAGTTAAAGAGTTAGCTCAACAATTGCCTGCATTTACTAATCACCAAAACTTGGCCGAGACGGCCTCAAAGTGAGACGGCCCAGCCCAAGCCGCGCGCTATAGGGGGAGTAAATTGCAATATGATCAGTTTCTATCTTAACACATTCATTTTCATGGTTAAAGTGTTCAGTTTTAAGACTAAATGACAATTGTCCATTTATATCAATCAGTTTTAAGACTAAATGGATTAATTGTCCAATAAAGTGTATCAGTTTCATTGATAATAGCCTCAATTTGATTCTTAACAGCGTCTGGTTTGATGGATATAGTGATGACAACATGCATGACGTTCCACACTTACATGGAGACAATGAAGAAGCAAGGAAGGTAGTAGAAACACTATATAAGGCAACAATTGATGAAGTTAACAAGATAACTGAAAAGAGTACTAATGAATTGAAGATGGGGTAGAAAATCAAACATATAATTTGATTCAATACCATTATTTGTGAAATCATATACAAATTGTATATCAATTTTTTTTAAGAGGACAATTGAGTATGTTAAGAGCAATTGAGTATTTTAAAATAGCAAATTAGTAAGTGAAGTGTATACTTTAAGAGGCGAAATGAGCACTTTGATATATAAACTGACTATCTTAAGATGACAACTGAGTTTTTAATATATAAATTGAGTATCTTAATATGAAAATGAACTGACTAAATTGAGGCTATTATCAATGAAGCTGATACACTTTATTGGACAATTGATCCATTTAGTCTTAAAACTGATTGATATAAATGGACAATTGTCATTTAGTCTGAAACAAACTAGAAGCATAACTGATCATATTAGAAACTGAACACTTTAACCATGAAAATGAATGTGTTAAGATAGAAACTGATCATATTGCAATTTATTCTCCCTTATAGGCGCAGCTTGGGCTGGGCCGTCTCACCTTGAGACGGTCTCGGCCAAGACCGGCTGTTTACTAATAGGGTGTGACTGATGGGCTGTCTTTTTGACTAAATTTAAGTAATTGTGCGCTGTTACTACCACACTACAACAAATTTAGCTTTTTGCGATATTTTATTTAGTGGCATTAAAAAAATCCCACTGATTTATATTTTTAGTGTAAAAAGTATTTATTTTTATTTATAGTTTCACCATAAAGTGATTTAGCGACATTTAATTTGGTCTTTAGTGACATATGTAATTGTCACTATAATCTATTGTGGCATTAGTGAGAAATGTCACTAGATCCTTTGTCGCTAAAAGCGTTAGTGTGACTTTTTAATATGCTGCTAAAGGGTCTAATAAATGCCACTAAATCCTCTACATACACTATAAGAAATTTGAAATAGCGACATTTAAATCAAATGTTGCTAAATATATCCCACTAAAAGCAAATTATGTTGTAGTGCCAGCAGACCATCAACAACTAAGTTAAGTGCAATTATCCAAGTCAAAAAGTCAGCCCAACAATCCCCCTTGTTAGTAATAATAGGGAATTAATAGGCTGACTTTTTGACTTAGTTTAGTATTGTTCGATGTTAGTAACACAAACAATGTCATTCTTTACACTTGGATTGGAAGACACGGATTTTGAAAATATTTCCTAAGCTCTCTTTGGGAATTTGTTTTAGAAAAAAAAGCTTAATTATTTGTTCTAATTTCATGTAGCAGACGACCAGAAAACAAAGACCTCATACTCCTATTTGATTCGTTTCAGTATAAATAATTTTAGTTATATTAGATTTATATGATTTTAAATTACCCACAATTAGATACTAATTTTTGAAATATTACATTGACTTGAAGTATATATAATAAAAGTAAACGTGATCTATATACTTCCTCCGTTCCGTTTTACTTGCAACACTTACCCTTTTTGGAAATTTCATATTACTTGCAACATTACTATTTTTGGCAAATATAATCTATTTATTTTATATCACTTTATTCCTACCCCACATATCACCATCAATCATATATCATCCCATTAATTATTTAATATACCTACAAGTCACAACCACTATCTACTTATAATAATTTTTTTAATTTCTACCCCACATATCACAATCAATTATACATTATTCCTACTTTTACCATACTAATTTGACAGCCCTTAAAAAATGTGTCAAACCCCTATGGTGCAACTAAAACGGAACAGAGGTAGTATATTTCAATTTCATTGGTGATTGAAGCAAAAAAGGAAATGGAAGAGCATGCAAATTTTTATTGGTGATTGAAGCAAAAAAAAAAAAAAAAAAACTGTCTAAAAAGTAGGATTTCACAACTTTGGTCTGTTGCATGTTTTTCTAGTGATGCGATTTATCCTTTTGTTTTCTGCTTTTAGTTGAGAAACGTGCAACTACTTCTAACATTTATCTAAACGGGCTTATGGCCCGCGTCTTGTTAACTTGTTTTACAAGTATAACTTCTATTGTTTGTTAAAAGGAAAAAAAAAATACTTTTATGATTATATAACTAAAAGGTTTTGGATTAAAGCTAGTTTAAATTTTGTGTCGATATCGAATAATTTATTCAATATATAGGATCGTCTTATTTAGTTTTAGGTCTCAAAGCAAAAGATAAAAGGAGATATAAAAAATGTATATACTTTGTATTTATGTGAATTTGCAGATTTATTATCTATTCAGGGTCAACTGGAACAACTTTGAGTACATCTGACTCCCTCAAACTCTCATAAATGGATTTACTTTACATTGAGATAATGAAATACTCCATCCAATTCATTTTAGTTGTTCCATTTGGTTAGGCATGGATATTAAGAGATTAAGAGTGGGATAAGGTCCACCAAAAACTTGGTAGTTAGGGTAACTTAATTGAATAATTTTATTGTAAATGTGGTAGTTGGGGTATTATAAGTAGTAAAAGTGAGGGTATATTGGTTATTACTTGTGTGAACATTGGTATTTGATCAAAAAAAATCATTGACAATAAAGGAAATGGGATAATTGAATTGAATTGTCCATAAAAGAAAATTGGACAACTGAAATGAATTGGAGGGAATATTATGTTGTTATATAGCTCTTTGTCAAAAGTGGCCATTCATAAGTTTTCATATGTAAATACTAATTAATTAAGTCCATTTGTTGAAACTTAAAAGACTTTTATGGAAGATTTGTTGAATGAATATGACTTTCACCTTTTTAATTGAACAATAATTATTTTATGTTGCTTATTTAAAAAAATGAAATTAAGTATTAAATATCCACAATGAAACCTATCAAACAATGGAGGAACTCTCTATATGAAAGACTATATACAATGAGCTTCAAAAGGAGCTAAACGGAGTTAATCCACTTTTGCTTTTTAGAAGTTAACTTCTCCCTAGTAATGCCTTGAAGATTGTATTTGATTATTTTAAAATTACAAAATGTGATTAGTTTAAAATAATTGTAAGTGATCTGTTTTAAGATTATAAGTTATTACTTTAATATAATTTATAACGGGGCAACCCAATAAAAATAATCTTATAATAATAATTTCTACTTAACAATTTGTGATTACAAAATTAAGAGAAATGACTTAATTTCATTTATATCTTTCAGTCCCCATAAATTTTACTATAAAACTCAAATTATTTCTTATATTTAAATTTTATGTTGCAAACGCCCAAATACCTTTTAATTATGCGAAAAGTCTTATCCACAACAGATTGTAAGAATTTGTAAACTTGAGTTGTTATTTGATTAGTTAAGACTAAAAGATGTTAAATAGGTGAAGGCATAGAACCTAACAATTTACAAGTTACCTCTCCTACTCCACTTCATTAAAATACTTGTTATTTCCATTTAATGGTTTTAAATTGGGACAAATAACAAAGCAATTTTTATGGACTTAATTTCATCATTTTACAGATCTTGTTGCCGTGAAAGGAAAAAAGGTGAAGTGTGTTAAGACATCTAAAGGTTTACATTCAAGAAAAGCTAGTAAAATAGCTCTCCCAGTAGTGGCGCAATTTAAACACAATTTTAGGGTGGCGAAGTTTAAGAAAAAAAATTAAATTCTAAGATGTTGCTAATCAATACAATCAAAAATCATTCCTTAAATTTTGAATCAATGTAAAACTCGACGCTCTTTTAACACTTTAAAATCGTTTATAATCTCAGTAACACTATATGTTGTTATTTGTCTCTCAATGTATATTACTAAAGTATCAACGGAATAATCGTTGCCTATTTCCTTACGATATCTAGTCTTCAGTATCTACATAATTGACTGTTTTATTGTATGTGTTTTTAGTGATTTTTAGTGATTCAAGTAATCACTAAATCAAACAAATTTTAAAATAAAGATAAGAAATTCAGTTTAAAATATAAAACTAACCTTTATTCTTCATTTGTGTATGGTAAGCATATTTTTTGATCTTGACAATTTCTCCCAATCACTGTCTTCTTTTTTCGTTTTTCTTCAGTTGTTAGATGATAATTTCATTCCTAATTTGATACTCTATTATTAATTATAAGAGTTTTTATTTTGTTTCAGTTATTGTCTTCCTTTAATTGTGTTGTTTGTTGGGATGAAATTATGAAAAATATAAAATGACGATTATATATGTTAATTGTTGAATCAAGACCCAATTCCCTTAAAGTCGATGACGACTTTGAGCATCTCGTGACTCACGCCATGTCTAGCACACTTGAGAGTGGTGCGGAGAGTGTCGTGGGGAATGTAGTGCTAAGATTTGGGTCTCTTGACCAAGAGATGATGAATGATGATATGGGGCGGCTTAATGAAGCCAAGAGTCGAAGAGAAGCTATGCTTGGAGAGTGCTCGACCAGGCGAGCTGTGGGAAGGAGTCGAGCAACAACTCGAGCAAACTTGCAGCAGCATTCCAGTGAGGGAGATAACGCCGCTCAACCCACTAGAGCCAAGGCGCTCGACCCAAGCGAAGGGGAGCAAGTTTTCTCGCGTGTATTCTGTTTTGTTTGTGCGGTTTATGGGCTTTTGTCCCAGTTGCCCTTAGGTCTTTAGGGCTATATAAGGATTCTTAAATCAATATTACAGTAAAGTGTGAGGCATTTACAAGATTGAAAGCTAGGATTTAAGCAAAAAGAGTTCTTCTTTGTTTATGCATTTTGTGTGAGATTGAAGTAAAGCTTCAATCTTTGCTTTAGGAGAGTGTTCTTAAAGCTTGAAGGTGAGTCATTAGTGCATTGTGGTTTATGTTAATGATAAGATACTTGTTTGAGGGGGAGGTATCATTAGATACCTCATTATATGCTTGTGTTTGTTCTCCATTGTTCTCTGTTTTTTGTTGTTCTTTGCATCTATTTTTGTGTTTGTTTCTTCATCAAAGTATTAGCCCATTCACAACAGTTTGTTGGGATGAAATTATAAAAATTATAAAATGACGATTATATATACTAAAAAAATTTGTCGAAAATCTCGGAGGGGCGGAGCCCCTATCCGCCCCTCACTATAAGTTGCGCCATTGTTCCCATGCTATTTTTAAAGAGATCTAGACGATTTTTTTGAGAGTCGCGTTCATTTGGGCTAGCCCAATATATTATTAGAAAAAAATGCACGCTTCATTATCCATGTTAACTTATTTGTAGTTGGTGTGTTAACATAATAAAAAATATTAAAATTTGATATTAATAAACTTTGCAGTGGTTGTCAAAAAAAATAAACTTTGCACTAAAATGAATCAACAAGATTTCATTTGACTATGTTAATATTTATAGATTAAACTAATTACAAATTAAGGGTGATGAATAAATAGTGCATTTTTTTCAATGTTGCAAATAATTTAGAAGGGAGAAAGTATGATCTAATTTCTCTCCAGTGAATCAAAAACCTAATTCGATACGCTTTTCCCTGATTTCGCTATTTATTATACTTACTTTTAGTAAAATATCAATGATTGAATTATATCTAATGTGTAGTTATTATTTATCTTGATTTCTTCCTAAATTCCAAATAGAAAGATAAAAAGACAGGTGGAGTATAAACATAATCAAGTGGAATCTTGTTTGATTTCTCTTAATGTATATTTTAATAATATTAACTTTTTAGTACTTTTTATCTTATGAAATTAAAAATATTAAAGACTAAAACTATGCATTGAAACGTGAAAAATATAAATGTAGCAATTAGTTAAAACTAAAGAGAAGGTCTTAGTAAATAACAATTATTTATGAGGTTAATAGATCACACTTATGTGGTAAGATGTGATATGATGAAAGTTTTATTATTTTAATTTATCTTTTTTATTTTTATTTACTTCCTCTGTATTTGGTTATTTGCAACTTTGGGGTCTTGCGCGGACTCCTAGGCAAAATTTTTAGTAGTGTATTAAAATAGATTAATGAAGTTAGTGGGGTGGGATTATATTATTATAATATTAAATAGTAAGAGAGAGTATTAAAAAGTAAGAGAGAGTATATAAAAGTAAGAGAGAGATAATAAAAAATTAATAAAAAACTTTCTATAAATGAAAAAAAAAAGAAAGTTGCAAATAATAGTATACGGCCATTTTTGGTAAAAGTTGCAAATAACCAAATACGGAGGAAGTATTTTAATATTATTATTTTTGTTTTTTATAGTGATTTACACAGTTATTGATTAGGAATTTTTGAAAACTAAGTATTTGATTGTTTGTGATTTTTGTGATCTTTAACCGGTTGAATATGGTGTTGGCTAACGGTATGCATAAATATTTGATTCAAATTACTTGATTTGGAATATCCGGTACATTGTTCTAAAAACCGGATCTTCATTCGTTTTTAGAAAACCAGGTGGGATTCACTTTCCTAAGCTTAGTATAGTGGTAACTGGTACTCCTAAATATGAACTATTCTTGAGAAATTTATACCCAAAAAAGACCCTCCTTCGTGTGAAGAACATTTTGTTGTGATGATGGGTAAATTTGGAACTTTTATTTACTTAAGTTTTAATTTTTTTTAAAAAACAATTGTGAAGATTGTTGTTTGTATTGGATAGAATGTTGGCCTGTAAAAAAGGTTTTTGAATAGAGGATGAAAGTAATAGAAATGTGCATGCTGAGGAGGATATGTGGTAATACCATGATGAATAGGATAAGAAACCAAGAGTTCAGGGAGAAGTTAGGGGTTGCACCTATCTCCGCAAAAATTGGAGAATAGGTTGAGATGGTTTGGGCATGTGGATAGGAAGACACATGAAACCCTAGTAAGAAGGATCGAATGCATCATAGTGGAAGGTACGAGAAGTCGAGGAAGACCTAGAAAAACGTGGGAGGAACATATTAGAAGTGACATGCATGAACTTCACCTCTCCAAGGATCTAACCCGGGATAGGCGCAGTTGGCGGCGCCTTATCCACGTCCTAGACTACTAGACCCGTCTCTTTCACCCTTCGTTTGTTGTTGTTCATTGCATTTATTTATCGCTCTTTACCTCCTTCTTTACTTTTACTTTTTTTTGATCATTTGTATGTATTCTATTTATCATATCTGTAGGTTGTAGGTTTCTTTCTCTTTGAAGACCCTTCTCAAGTCGGGGGACTCTTTGATCGCACTATTCTTTATGGGTATTAGTTGCCGTCATTATTCACTCCCCAGACGCTGATCATAGTTTTCTATGAGTGAGACACACTGAGTATGGTGATGATGATGTATGCGATACTTGTATAATATTTTTGATAGAGAAGTAGGCTTAAATAAACAAATAAAATCGGATTCGGTATTTGATTCAACCGGATCGAATTGGATCACGATTATCAGTGTTATAAAAAAATAATATCCGAATCAGATCAATTTGATATTTGATTTTGAACACCCCTAGTGTTTGATGTGTATGGGGAGGTGAAGTAAAGAATATGAAAGAAGGTGGGTGAGAGATTTATTTCCTCATGTTTTAGTTCATCATCATCATCATCATACCCAGTGTTCCCGCACATAGATAAAAATCTATGGTCAGGGTCCGGGGAAGGAAGGTCGACGGCGTCTCATACCCATAAGGAGAGGGCGGTCATAAGAGTCCTTCGGCTCCAGAGGGGTCTTCAAGTATAGGACCTGCAAATATCCGAAAACCTGCATCTTACACCCACGTTAGCCAAACATAGAGATCATTTAAAATTTATAAACGAAACAGGTAAAAGAGGCAGTAAAGAGTAATGACGAAAGACACAGAACAGTAACAAACAAGTCTAGTAGTCTAAAACGTGAATAAGGCGCCGCCATTTGGCTCTATCCCTAGTCAGGTCCTTAGAGAGGTGTAGTTCCAGCAGATCGCTGTTAATCTGCTCCTCCCACGTCCTCTTAGGTCTTCCCCGGCTTCTCTTGCCCTCCACAATGATGCGTTCGACCCTTCTCACTGGGGCGTCATGGGTGCTTCTCTGCACATGCCCAAACCATCTGAGCCTATTCTCCCGCATCTTTGCAGAGAGAGGTGCAACCCCTAACTTCTTCCTAAACTCCTGGTTTCTAATTCTGTCCATCCTTGTCTTACCACACATCCATCTCAGCATGCGCATCTCTGTTACATCCATTCTCTGTTCGAAAGCCTTCTTTACAGGCCAACATTCTGTCCCGTACAACAAAGCCGGCCTAATTGCAACGCGGTAGAATTTACCCTTTAGCCTACTAGGGAATCTTTTATCACAAAGCACCCCAGTCGCTGCTCTCCACTTGAGCCATCCTGTCTGTATACGGTTATTAACGTCGCCCTCAATCTCATGTTTTAGTTGTTTTTATAAAATAAATTTTTTTATTTTTAATTAAGATATTTCTAATCATTGAAATAAAATATTATGAACCAATTAAAATATGACACAGGACATAATTTTTTTAAAAAATCAATCGTCTACTTATAATTTTCTATAGGATAAGTTTTAGAAAATTACTACAAATGTCGATATTTAATGTTAATAAAAACGTGAATCCGTTAAAAGATGATAGCTATAGAATTTACTATTTTCTTTACTTTTTGTTTTTCCACAATTCTTTCCAATCTGCCTTGATTTGTCTTTTATTCTCCTATAAATTAAAATATAATCAAGTAATTAAGATTTTATTTTAAGTCATAATATATATTTTATTAGTATTAATTTTTTATAATTACTATTAGGTGTACACAACAAAAATATTACAATTAAATTAATACATAATTAAAAAATAAGATACATTAACAAAATAATGCAGATATAGAAAAATATCTATTTTATGGTTAATATATAAAATATACTTCTACTATAAGAGTAAAAGAGCAGTGCACAGCAAGGAATAGTAAATTGTGAAGGCTGGTGCATAGCAGCTGCAAACAATAAATTCCCCTGTCTCTCCCGCTATCTCTCTCCAAATTTCAAGTCTTCCTTCTCCTTAATCCTTATTCTCTCTCTAACTCCATTTCTAATCTTGTTTCTCTCACTTACTCTCTATCGTCAATCACCATTTATTCCGGCAAAAATGATGACGGTGTTTTCTCATTCCTCCACCGCCATCGCCGGAAAACAGATTTTTCCGGTGAACTACGAAGCTGAAGTCTCACAACGTCTTCTCGATTCTCTCTGTTCCGGCGATTTCAAATCTGTTTCCGATTGCATCGTAGACTCTTTCCTTGATGTTAACTTCATCGGTGCTGTCTCTCTTAAATTTCGACGTTCTGAGGTCGTACTCCATGATCATTTGCCAAATGAGATTGTTGTTAAATATGAAGAGTTTAAAACTGATGTTACACCTCTCTTCCTTGCTGTTCATTTCGGAAATCTTAATCTCGTTCGCCAACTCCTGGTAATTCATCTATTTTTTTTTTGTGATGCTAATTGTTTTTGCATTGATGAAAAATTGTCAAAGTAATTTAATCTTGTTATATATTTCAATGTAGTTCTAATTGCTTGTAAAATCTTTTCCCTCCTTCAAAATTTGAATACATCATGTCAAAATAAACGAAAAAGTTTTTGTGGTCCTCCATTTGAACTCGTACTCCTGAAGTTTTTGTTTGTTAGAATTACTTTATGGTTTGAATTTCTTCTCAGTAGATAAAAAAAACTATTTGAATTTCAAAATTTGATGCATTTATTTGTGGTTAATTTGTTCCCGTAGCTTTATTTTTACTATACAACTGTTGCTTCCTCCGCTTCTAGTTTTTCGGTTTTGATGCGGTTAATTAATAATTAAACTCACTCCTAGTACTAGTTATTAATTTAACATTTTAAATTTTTTTGTTGACAATTAATTTATATTATTTTTTTTCCAAAACGATGAGTACTTTTCTATTGTCTTGGATTGGAAGCGCAGAGAATGTGATGTAGGAAAATAGTAACGGAATCCGCGGGTTACCTGACTTAAAATTTGAAGCCTTACTTCCTTTAATTTGTCTTGAATTAGCCTTACTGTGGACTTAAGAGTTAGATTAAATATTTTTTTTCAAGTGCAAGGCTCGTTTACCTTTTTGTCTATGCTGTCCCACCAAAAGTAATTGTGATAGTAGGTATCTCCAAATTAATTTGCGCCAATTTTGGGTGATCTTTTCCCTTCTTTTCAAAGATTTGAAGTTTATTTGTTTCCTTGAAAGATTATCCTATATAGTACTCTACTTCATATGCTATCATATCAAATTCTACTAGACAATCTTCACAATTACAAAGAAATATATGGAGATAAGCAATTGAACTATTACTCATAAATTTTAGTAAGTTATAGTAATATATTGCTTATTTATGAACAGAAATAAACTATGACCACAAAGAAAACTAAAGAGAGTTACTTATTTAGTTTGTATTGTTTGTTACAAAGCTTTTACAATTTGATCAAAATGTGAGAAATGCAGTGAATCGAACTATAGTAGGCATAACTATAATCGTTTTAAACTTAGTTTAACTATTTCAACTTTCAAGTATAATTAATGCGGTGAGATGGAAGTTTAGTTTCAGGATATAAGAGTAGAAATATTAAGCTATTTATTCATCACTCTTATTTATTTTTTTGATTTTTAATATGTTAAAATGATCAAATAAAATTTTGTTTAATTTGTCTTAATGTAAATATTATTAATTTTATATTTTTATAATTTTTATTATACACGATAAAAAATAGAAAAAAATTACTTAAAATAATTCAACATTTTCATGATTTTTTTATAATAATTCTACCTATTCATCAACCATGAATAATTCCAACTTTGAGGGATATTTTCCAAAGTTAAATCCGCTAATCGGATTAATTACTGTAGCAAGTTTTTTCAAAAAGAAAAAAAAATAAATCAAAAGAAAATGTCAATAAATGTAAAAATAAGAAGAGAGCAATTCAAGAGAGCAATTCTTTAATTTAAATGAAATTAAATTAGATCATATTTAACGTCTAATCATTTACTCAACGGATCGTCATAATTCATATGTAACACTAATAAATATGAAAAAGGAAATTATTTGGATGATTATTATCATTAATATTAATAAAAATTAAAAAGGAGGAAACATGTGAAAAACTATCAAAAGAAGGGGAATTAAAAATACTCATATATTCAATGCTTATGATTCAAAAATAATTAATAGAAAAAAAATAATATTATTTGACAAGTTCAATAAAACAAATAGGGGGAGTACTAGGAGGAGTAGTACTAAATTTAATTTTATGCAGCCTTATAGAAAAGCTAAATTGTTTCTTTTTTGCATTATTTATACTACTTTAATTAATCTAGTTCAGAAAAAATGATATTTTATTTATGATTTACTTGTGGCCTAGACTTTTTCTTTTACTCTGTGATTCTGTTCAATCTTGGTTATTAGTCTAACCTTAATTTATAATGTAGAATTTTTGATTATTTGCCTAATTATATCCCATATTTCCAAAATTTGTTTTGTAAAGCAATCAGTAAATCCTCCTATATTGTCAAGAAATTAGAAAACTATACTAGTACTTTTTTATAAGAAGTTGTATTAGTGTCCTTGTCCTATATTGGAGTAGGAGTTACAACAGATATCAATACGAATACATAAAAACTTAATCAGACTGCAGCAAAAGAAAAAAACTGGTCAGAGATGTTTATGCTGGCCAAATGTCTGTCTATTTAATTTGTCTAAAGGATTTTGAGTTTGGCGAAGGGGCGTGTTCTTGGGTAAGGCCAAAAAACAATAGCACAAGGACGTTAAGTAAACTCTCTCGGGCGCCACAATCTCTTATATTTATGATTAAGCAGGAGCAAAATAAATGCTTTCTAGTCACAAATTTGACTTTCCCTTAGTAATGAATATCAATATCAATTGGAATCACAAATGATCTTCGCTTGTGTTTTCCTTAAATCTAAAGTTTGTTGGTCAACACCCAAACATGCTGTAAAGTCCCTACCACTGAGATCTCTTTATACTTATGTTATATTGTATTATCTCAGTATATGTTATCATTTAAGCGTGTCAATTAAATGCTATAATATATTTGTGCTGTTCATCTGCATATATATATATATATAATACTATGCTTCAAAACTAAAAAGGAATTATAATCCGTAAATTATTCTGCGAATTAAGTTTTTCTGGGTTTTTATAGTTCTTTTAAAATTTCTGAGTGTCTTTTTACAATTTATTAGAAGTTTGTGGGTTAGATTACAAAGTCTCAAAATGACGCTGTGAGCAAAATTTTAAAATAAGGACCCACGCGAAAACTAAATGAATTTATTAAACTTTGGTATCTTGGAAAATTAACATTCTCCTCAAACCTCATTGCTAGGACCACTCTACAACGAGTTTGTTTTATAGAAGCATTTTTCCTTCACCCCACAATCCTAAAGTCAAAACTTGTTTTGAATTTTTCATTCGGATGAAACGTTGCGTTTTACTATCTGAACAGAGTTACCCAAATATTTACCTGTTTTGTTTCTGGAGTTATACGTTTTTGAGGTTATAAATTGTTGTATAACATGAATACATCAATCAGAGGTCCTGAAGCATTTAATTCCTGGGTAGTTATATTGATAAATCTGTATTTGTATTGTAACACATGTTATTCTGGTGATACATTTTTTTCTTGCTTCTTAACGTGTTTAAATTTAGTGGAATAAATTAGATATTAAAAAGGTATACTCAAGTTTAACGTTAATTTCAGCAATACAAAAGTGAAATTTGATTAGTTGAAATGTTTGAAGAGGAGATTAGAAAAACTAGGATGTAACTCTATATAACCAGTTACTTTCAAGCATTACTCCTTTATGGCACTTATTTATTACATTTTCAATTTTGGTATGTGAATATATATATTATTTTTTTTGTCACACTAGCTTAGGTGATGGGGTTGCATATGCAACCCCATTAAAAATCAAGAAAGTAATATGCAAGTTTTGTACCTATGACCTATTGTCAAATATGATAACTAATCCCAATTCCGTATCACTATGCTACATTCACATTTGTTAATTTAAAACTTTAACATAATTAATACTTTATAAGAGCAATTACCTTACTGACTATTAAAGGAAGGAAATTAATGATTGTTACTTGTTAGTTTCTATAATTCTCCCATTTTGGACTATTCTTCCTCCCAATCGATCATTGTTTCAAAATTCTCAAGCTATCAAGCACCATTGTTGTTGGCTTGTCGCTTGCTCGTAGCCAGCTCACAGCCACTGTTGTCGACACTACCGCCGCCACTACACCGTTGTTTCCCACAGTCCACAACCCTACAATCCAATCCCCCAATATTTATATTAGGTAAATTATTGGAATTAGAATTTATAATTTTCTTAGAATTTAATTAACTATTGTATTGTGAATTTGAGTATGATTTGATTTGGGTTTAAATATAATTTGCTTTAAATTATGATAAAATCAATTTTTATTTGGGTATGATTTGGGTATTATTTGTTTATAAATCATAATTTTAATTTGCTTTAAATTATATAATTTCAATTCAGAATTAGAATTTGTATTTGCATTTATGTATGATTTCATAGATTGTTATTCATGAATAACATTAAAAATTATCATTTTAATTTACTTATAAATACCAAATTTGTGTTGAGTTTCTTTATTTATGTTGTAGTCTTTCAAATTATGCTTTACTTGATGAAAACAAAACTTTTATTAAACTCGCAACCCTATGTTTTAAATTTTAAGTCCTCCCCTGGTCGCAAGAAATTTGTTTTGATTTCATTTTTAATCTGACCCACCAAATTTCCCCAATTTGTATTTGTGTTAGATTGGATAGAAGTGCTAATGCAACAACTAACACAGAGTATTGTGAAACGAACATAAGGAGTGAGTTGAACCAATTTAACGTGTAGAATATCCCTTAGTCTTTCATCTATTTTGTCAAAGGATTAATCATTAAGTTGCATTAGTTATAGCGCATGTTAAATTAGAATACTCCAAACTAAATTTAGGTAAAACTGGATTCATTATGCTTTGTTGGTTTGTTCCTGTGTGGTTATGTCAATCATATCTTCCTCAGTAAGAAGTTAATCCAAAATTGTGTGTTTGAGAAACATCCAAGAAGTTAAGCTAATATTGCAGCAATACTTAAGGGCCCCTTTATTAGCTAGTTAATACTTAATAGTTTACTGCAATATGAACAAATGCTTATTGCACATGAAACAAATATTTGATTTTACCTTGAACTTGAGAAACGCAGTCTGTCGGGTGAGAGGAGATTATGCACAACCACAACATGATGGATTTCTGTAGATGTTTGATGAAATTGCATAATTTGTTTTGTTATTGTTCATAGGATTCTTCTGGTAGATGCTATTATAAGTAGATCTGAAAATCTAGGTGACATGATGCACATGACGATCCTCAAGGCCCATATTAAATTGTTCCATATCCATGAAGACAGACCGACGCTGAAGTTTACATTACAAAACTACAGTATATGTCTCTTGTACTAATAGTTACAAAAAATAATAGGACTACTAGAATACATCAACCTAGTTCCATGCCCCCCTGTTTGTCACATCAGCATCTCACATCTTATTTGTCTTCTAATGTAATTTAGCAGTAATTTAGTCATTTTTTCTTTTCTTTTTTCGTTTACTTTTCGCGCATTAATACAATAGGAAAAATACAAGCATGTTAAGATGATATTTTCATGTCTATGCTAATCATAAAAAAAATGCCTTGTATCTATCCACATAATTATTGAAGTTAACTGTTTCATGGATGACAGAATGCTGGAGCTGATGTAAATCAAAAACTTTTTAGAGGTTTTGCGATCACCGCAGCAGTGAGAGAAGGGCATCTTGAGATATTAGAAGTGTTGCTCAAAGCTGGGGCTTCTCAACCAGGTTGTGAGCAAGCCCTGTTGGAGGCAAGCATTCATGGACGGGCAAGGTTCGTGGAACTTCTCATGGGATCTGACCTTATACGGCCCCATGTTTCCCTGCATGCTTTTGTCACAGCATGTGCCAGAGGATTCACTGACGTTGTTGATGCAATGATGAAGGTAATATGCTAATATATAAACTATTGCATCACCATATCCCATAGTACTGTTTTTTTCTATAAAATATTGTTTTTGGTTTTGGCAGTTACTTCCTTCTCTGGACATATCTATAGATGTCAACTAGGTGCATGAGTCTTTGTGCCTGATTAATACTCTATTATCCAATTCAATTGGATTTTTTTAAGTTTTGATCTTTTAGTTTTGGGTCTGATTTCAACAATTTATAATCTAGTAGTAATGGGACACTATTTATGATGGCACATTAGTAATTGAACTTTTAAGGGAACTGAGGCAAAGTCAAAAGACACATGGGTAGTTATTATCTTAAGATTATGAATGATTATTGAGATTAAAATGTAGGAGTGTTAAAAATTTGTTTTGTTTATCTCAAGTTTAGGGCAGGGGAATTGTAATTCAATCAATGTACGTTATCACCAGGCTTTTGGGCCTCCCTGTTGAAAGATGGTATAATTGCTGATTGTCTTTCTAAAATTTTGAGTTATTATATAAAAGAAAATGTATTGTTATTACAATAAAAATATGTGGTTTAGAGGTTAAGAATGACTTTTAAGATTATACAGGAATGTTATTTAAATAAGGTGTAAATCTTGAGTGAGACCGTATATATAAAAAGCTCAAATAAAAAAAGGAGTATTTTAATATTTAAAATGAATATTTTAACTAATTTGGTTGAACAAGTCCATTTCATAATTGTTCTATAATGAGAACGTATTAAATGAAATTTAACTTTTAGTTGAGTGGGTTCCTTGATATGGTATTAGAAGCCACCGTGACATAAAGGTCACGAGTTTGAATATCAATCGCTCCTCATTTAAAGTGTGTTGCATCCACACTTCTAACCCAAAAAGCTTGTGAAGAAACGTGCTAGAGTAGAAGTATAACACATCCTGAAGTCTCAATCTTCAGCTTAAACTTTTAATCGAGTTGGTTCCATGACCTAACTCCTCTAATTTATGAGTCCAAAATAAAGTAACAATAAGGTGAATCTACAAAGATACAGTTTTGGCTGCATTAGCTTACTGGGTCAATTTATTGTTGTAATTGACAGTGTGGGGTGAATGCAAATGCAATGGACCGTGTACTTGTTCAGTCATCAAAGCCATCTCTTCATACCAACATTGACTGCAATGGTCTCGTAGCTGCGGTTGTCAGCAGGCAAGCATCTGTTGTCCGTTTGCTGCTACAGGTGACTCTCGCTTATCTTTACTGTAAATTCCGCTGTGCCCATGATTACTACTTTTACCATCTCATCTTTTCTTTATAAGTTTACTCAACTTATTTTAGTCCCTCTCTTCCCAATAATTGCTTATATATAAAAGTATAAAATAAAAAGTGTGAGAAAATAAATAATATAAAACATGTAGATAAGAATTTTAAAAAATAGTAAAAATACTACTGAAATTAAAATTATTGTAAAATTAAAGAAATATAATACAAAACGTTTAAATTTTGTTAGGAATAGAGATAGTATCCACTGACCAACAAATTCCAATGTGCAATAACTCTTATTGATAAGATGAATTCAATACTTTGTTCAGTAATAATTTTTTGTCGTTGTTACACTCCATTGCAACATTTTTTATAGTCAAATTTTTACCTATCAAACTTTAAAATCAACCTAATACTATCTATTTAGTTCTACTTAAAGCATTTCAATTATACATTTAATTCTTGGTTACAAACCCAGTACCCATGGGCCATGGGCTAATGAAGAACCACCTAACTACATGAGGTTAACAAACTTCCACTTGGATATTCTCTAGAGTAGCTAGCAGTACACTCCATTGATGAAATTATTAAAATCAGTTAAGATCTAGAATCAAAGGCTCTATTCCAAAAAAACACCACAACACTAGTAGGGAAAACCAAAATTAGAGAAATATTTGAAAAAATTTAATCACTTGAAAATGCCTGAAAAAATAGTCGACATAAGCCAATCCAAATGATTCGGCTTTTCAATGTGAATCATAACTCACATTGACTACTTGAGGTCAACATCAACGTATATAGTATACTAATTAAGTTCACTTCACATAAATTATGTTTAGCACAAATGTAACTAGCTAGTAAAGTTATGAATGAATAATCCCTTTAGCTCATCTATTCTAAACATTATGCTTGAAAATTGAAAGTGGGAAAGTGGAATTACTAAATATAGCTATTGTTTGCACTTGGGAGTAAGCAAGTGCTAAAAATCTATCTTATACTGTTTATGACGTGTTTGGTTGTTGGGTTCAATTAATGGTTGTTACTGAGACCTTCAGGGTAACAACTAAATGCCAGCTGTAAGTGTTACTGTACAAGTACTAAGTACAAAGCATCCGTTCATAGTTTGTACGGAGAATCTACCTGAGTGCTTCTTAAATTTTTGTCCATGTACATTGGTACACAATGAGAGACTTGAGTAACATGTACCAAAATTTGGTATAATAAAATAGGAGGTAACTATTGATTTTTGACTTATCTGCGTATGAACCTAATTGGAATACTATTGAGCTCTTAGACAACGCAGTAATTTTGACCATTGAGGTTTATTCTTGGGAAAATTATGTTGATTAGATAAACTAAGAAAAGTTTAGGACATATAAGGCAGGTTAGGCACATAGGACCACTGGCTTTTGGTTGATATTTTGGCAGGGTTTGATAAGCTGAAACTATTTATTGATAATCTAGTTTTTAAGCTAGTTGTTTTAGATACGTTTGCCAAACATTAGTTGTTTAATTTAGCATATTATAAATAGGTTAAAAATTAATTATTGATTATTAATTGTTTAGCAGAGAAAAGTAAAAAAAAAAAAGTCAAAAGTCAAAGCAAAAAGCTATTCCTAGTAACTATTTAGTTTTTGTTTTAGTCAGTTTTCAACTGATTTAAAAGGAGATAAATATTTTTTATTGTTTGATTAACAAAAGGTCAACCGTTAATAAAGATATTATTTACCAAACAAGCCTGTAAGCACTTTACTCATAATATGCAACTAGCAGAAGTTTAGTCTAGTCAAAATAATTTAAGAGATAATTCGCACAGGTTAACACACTCGCAAAGTCTTGTAAAATTAATTGATGGTACTTTTGTTTTTCATAACAGTTTGGAAACAAAATAATTCAAATAGGACATGTAAAAGTGAGAATAAAGTTGAATTCTCTGTAACTCTAAATCGGAGCAAATTTGAAGAATCACATGTCCAAACACACTTATGTAATTTGGGATTTAAAAATGCCACCTAATCTCTAAAAATTCTGAATAATTTATAACATTGCATTAGCCCATTGCAATATTTATAAATTAAATTAAATAAATAATTATTTTATTTTGCCTTTAAGTTTGTTCTACTAAATTTGAAAATCATTTATGTATTATATTTGATTTAAATTAAACAAATTAATATTATTATATCATAATATGTCAAAAATAAATAACTTGTTATTTTATATGTCGTTATTTAGGTATATAAACATTTAAAATTTCGAAAATACATATTTTTGTATTATGTACATTATTTTTCAAAAATATTTGATCTTTATTTAGATATTATAGGTTGGATTTTGAAACTTATTTCAAAAATGATTTTAGATTTTCTAATCCTTGCCTGAAATCTTATAGGTATAGATTATATCATTGATTTGTAGAGTTGTTTTAGGAGTATTATTTTACATATGAATGGTTGAGTTAATATGGCAACTATTTCGAACAATGGAAGATAAACTTAAATCAAGCTTTGGGGAAAAAAAAATATGAAGTTTAATTTTTTTTTGCTCAGCATATACTATTTCCAGCGATTATGGGCCTTCTAAAGTCCTAAGCAATTCACTCTTGGTATACAGGCTGATGTAAGAACAGACTTAGAAGTGAAGCTTGGAGCTTGGGCCTGGGATACAGACACAGGGGAAGAATTTCGAGTGGGTGCAGGATTAGCAGAGCCATATCCCCTCACTTGGTGTGCGGTTGAGTACTTTGAGATTAGTGGAACAATCCTCCGGATGCTTCTACAGAAACATTCACCAAATGCTCCTCATCTAGGAAGAACCCTTCTCCATCATGCCATCCTCTGTGCTAACAGCTTAGCTGTCAATGTGCTACTCGACTGTGGAGCTGATATCGAATGTGCAGTTAAAACAGCTTCCAACATTTCATTCTGTCCGTTACACATGGCTGTTCGACTTGGAATACCAGCAATTGTCCGAGCTCTTCTTGAAGCTGGTTGTGATGTGAATTCAAGAACTAGCTCCGGTGACACTGCTCTTATGATCTCTGCCAAGTACAAACGAGATGAGTGCCTCAGGATACTTGCAACAGCAGGTGCTGATTTTGCGCTGGTTAACAATGTTGGCTTATCTGTCAGTTCAATTGCTTCCACAAATAAGTGGTCCTTGGGTTTTCAAGAAGCAGTTTTGCAAGTCATCAAAGAAGGGAAGATTCCTCAAAGCAGCAATTTCTCAATCTTTTCACCTTTGCTATTTGCTGCTCAAGCAGGAAAAACAGATGCTTTGAAATCTGTATTAGCACAGCCAGAGATGGACATTAATCAATCAGATCACAACGGTTTCACTGCAGTGCTGCTTACAGCCTTAAAAGGGCATGTAGAGTCCTTTCGCCTGCTTGTGTATGCCAATGCTGATGTTAAGCGGTCCACAAAATCAGGTGAGACTGTGATTACGTTGTCTGAATTCAGCTGCACAAGAGACTCATTTGAGAAGGTTTTACTCGAGTATGCCCTAGTTATGGACAACCGCCATGCAGAAGGATTCTATGCTCTACACTGTGCGGCTCGTCAAGGTGATGCAGTAGCCATCCAAATGTTGACTAGTAAGGGTTATGATGTGAACGCACCTGATGGAGATGGCTACACACCCCTGATGCTAGCAGCGAGAGAGGGACATGCCCATATTTGTAAGCTCTTAATAGCAAACGGCGCTCTTTGTGAAGTTAAAAACATAAGAGGCGAAACAGCTCTCTCGCTTGCAAGGAAGAATGGTAGAAAAGAAAATGAGGCTGAATGCATAATACTCGATGAGCTAGCTAGAAGGCTGGTAAGCCTGGGGGCATGTGTGCAAAAGCACACTAGAGGAGGGAAAGGTTCTCCCCATGCTAAAATGATCATAGTGAAAACCACAGGCATTCTATCATGGGGAACATCAGGAAAGAGAAATGTGGTTTGTCGAGAGGCTAAAGTTGGCCCCAGCATGAGTTTTCTGAAGAACAGAAAAGGTAAAGGTGACGTCGATGATGCTGGGATGTTTCACATAGTGACAACCAAGAACAAGGAGGTGCATTTTGTGTGTGAAGGTGGCTATGATGCTGCCAAATTATGGGCTAGAGGAATCAAGCTCCTTACAACAGAAGCTGGTTTAATCTCCAAGCCAATCGGGATTTGAATGTTTAGTTATATTTGTGTTCTATGGATTACAATAGCGTCCTAATACTTCACCTTGAAGTATTTTTTTAGTTGTATATATTTTCGAACATGGGAAGAGCGATGAAAAAAAAGAAAAAAAATTCTCGGCACATGTTCATAGAGTAAAGTAGTTCTTTGGGGACAAAAGAGGGGAATGTAAACAACGATTCGATCAAGGCAAACTAGTCTCATGAGTCTTTTCACTAACGTAAATGTTTTTATCAGTAATAACAAAGATTGAATTAAATCAAAACTTAAATGCCAATCATATTCATGACAAATTGATAATTGAAAAAGCATTCCAAGAAAAGCATGATCAACTCAATTGGAAAAAACTTTGTTAGTGATATCACTAACAAGGGTAAGTTGCGTACATCCAACTCTTTCACCTAGGTGGGAGTCGCTGTATGACATTAGGATAATGGAATGATGTTGTTGTCCACAATATATAAGCGTTGCAGAATCTGCATCCTCAAAAAGCAATATAATCCAACTTAACCGCTATCTATAAAGTCCCGGGTGGTAATAAAGATTGCACAAAAGAAGAATGATGCATATTAACCCGAAGAGATCTCCTTCTCCTTAGCTTTGCAAATATCCTCGGCAGACTTGACAAACTTCTTTGTCAGCTCATCAATCTAACAATACATTTAGAGTAATCATATCAACAATATGTATAATGAGAAAAAAGCATATAGGTCAAGTATTTTTAAGCTGATAGTATTGATTATGCTTACTTCCTTCTCCAATCTTTTTGCACTATCTTTAGGATAACCGGCTTTCTTTATCGTATCCAATGCCTGTATAACACAAAACCAAGCAGCAGTTACCAACTACATATGCTATTTTTGACAAAGTTTTATATCTGGTAAGAACTGATTTTAAGATATTAGTATGAACGCATCAAAATGCTTTCGTCCAAGCATAAAACTTGTATGCGAAACAAACAGATCCACATTTTTTCCAAAACACGACCATTTATCAATGTCAATTAAAGTGCAGATTTAAACATCGTGCAACACATGTTATAACTAAACAATTGTTTAAGCCCCACCCCTCTCTTTCTTCTCTATAGTTCATGAACCACCCCACCCCCCCCCCCCCCCAAAAAAAATAAAAAAATAAAAAAATCCTCTTCTCTTGCTACAACATCATGATGTTCTCAATCTTCTCTTATCAATTCTGATTTGTTTATCTCATCATTCACGCAACCCCTTTGAGTTTCCGACATTTGACCCAAAAGGATAACAAATATGGGTTCTATTCGAGCAACATATAGTTGGTGGTGCTTAACTCTGACGAAAATAATTTAGAATTCACCCCTTTAATTTTGATTTTTAGTTTCACTTGTTACTTTCTTAATTTCGATTCTTGGCTGTTTCCAAAAGGATAACATATTTGAAATAATCCCTGTTATTTTCTTAAATTCAATCTGATGGGCTTTTGATACAGAAATCATGCCTTCAAACTCTCAACGTCAACCATTTGAAATGTCCGGGTTTCACTAGAGAAGTTACTAGAGTGGTTGCTTGAGAAGGGGCTCCCTGTTAGTGTACTTGCATTTCCCTAAATGCAGCTTATGCTAAAGTAGGGCTAACACTAAGTATATTACCTGTAATTTTATGATCAAATTAGTCTTTATTCAACTTCATCCACTTGACCAAGAAGGTTAGGCGTCTAGAAGCTAAGAATATCACAAATCATAAGATCTCACAGTTTCCCTGTAAACAAAGCATCCTTTGCGGTGCTCTAAAGACTGTTTTCTGAATGAGGATTTGTTTATGCTATGAAACTACAGTAGGGTTTCTCCTGATAGGCTGGCTGATAGCTTTTCTAAAACTACCCTAGAGGAGGAGGTCCTTGGTGTTTTAAGAAAAACAAAGATCAAAGGATATACAACAATGCAATCTCATCAACATGGGGGTCAATTACATGAACCAAAACTACGAGTTATGTCCAAGTATCTAACTTAGCAATTCTTGAAATTGTTGCACGCGTACACTGACCAGGACAACGAGCACATTGAATATATTATGACAATAAATATGAATTTTTCTTTTTTTTTTTTGGTTATGATTGTTCATAAAATATATTAAAAATTTAAAGAAAAAAAAGCATCATGTTTATTTATTATGATAATGCTAATTCTAATGACCTGACATATGAGAACTAAAAGTGCTGATAAGTACACATTATAAGTCTGGATCCCACAACTATAATTAAGAACCCTAGAGTAAAACAAAAGCCAAAAGAAAATGTAAAAGGAGGCAGCAAATGGGAGAGGTTAACAAAGACAATGTTGTGAAAGAAAAAGAATTGTAATTCTTACTCTTTCTCTTTCTCCTACCACTCACACTTTATCTATCTCCTCCCTTCTTCTTTGGAAGTGTGCATTAATCATCAATGGTGTTCGACGGGATAAGAACTACCCACTAACAAAGCAAAAATCTAGTCTCTGATTGCTTTTGGTCCTCCGTAGTCTCTAGGTAACCTTTCCTCCCTCCTGTTTTCTTGTTCTCCTCCCCCAAGTTTCAAAAGGGGCCAAGGGTCCCCAAAGAATAAGCTCTACGCATTAGGTGAAAGTGCGACCCTTAAGTTGTGAGCCGCCATAAGATCCAGGAAAAAGAAAACATCCAAAAGAAAATCCCAGCCTAAACGAAGAAGAGAAGTGGATGCACACATCACATGGGCTTCATTTGAGGCTAAGAACAAGAGCTGGTTGCTTTTAGGTGTTAAAAAGCATTGCGCTCTCCATAAGGAATCACCTTACCTAGCCCAATCAAAGCTCTCACCTTATCGTCTGTCCAAGGAACTAAACCTAGGCCCTCCTAACCACTTTTTTAAAACTAAGCTCCTCCCCTTTTTGAATCATCTTTAATGGTGTTCAAAAAGACAAAGTACCCAGCAACAAAGCAAAATTTGGCATCTAGATCTATACTTCAAAAAATGTCACGTCTAACTGCCTCCTCTTATGTTATTCTAACCCGCACTATGTGGAGTCATCACAAGTATAACAAGGCTTAGACACCCTAGGTAACATAGACCAAATGAACGCTAAAAAGTTGCTTAATTTGACTCTATCTAAAAGCTAAGAAAATCAGTTTAAATAACAATCTTATTGTATCTTTTCCTCCATTTTTATCAATTGTCATACACTCATAGAGTCATCTGCGACCTATATCTTTCTCTTCTAAGCTCCTCAAAGTTTCAATAATCATCTACTTTATTTAATGTATTCTATTTTGTGTTAGTATGGGTTTCCTCAAATTTTTTAATGTTTTCCTCCATCCTACATTCTCTCAAAGCTAAAAAACGATCTCACTTTCTTTATTACAACTTTTACCTCTCAATCTCATATCACTAAGTACGGCCCTATACTTCTCCTATAATGCTCTTAGTTACACAGATGATACAATTTATTGATTTTGTCCAAGTTGAATATTCATGTGATACATTGTTGATGAACTTTTACTTTTAATTTCTAGGGGAATAATGAGGCGTAAGAAAGATGAAATCAAATAAGTCCTAAAACTTGAGGACAAATTTATCTAAAAATGGAGAAGATGATAGTGATCAAGTCACCATAACTAAGATCCTACCAAACTGCTGCTTAAAGAGGAGATGCATATCCATGGTGAATGTTGAAAACGACATTCTTAACATTGATTAACTCAAACACGAAAACAAACATTTGTATGATGATTTAGTTGTCTGTTATTACAATGAGGTTAGAAGCAATGAACTTTTAATGTCAAGAAAGAGTCGTGTCTTGAATCCTTATTTCTTTCTCACTTCACTTTGAATCCTCATCACTTCATAAGTCGATAAACAAAAAATTGACCAAGAGACAAAAGGTATCTCCAACTCAACTCTCAAATCGAACCAAACAATAACATTGACAAATGCAACCTACAAAAATGCGCTCTTTTCAACTAAACAAAACTTATATAAGCTATTACATCTTACACGAAAATTTTTATCCTAGACTCTTTGGTCAATCTCAAGTACCCATGTTAGATCCTCAACAGTCAACACTTAGACATAGGAACAACACTTGAACAATTTATTTGACCAGAATATTTCAATTTTCTATAATGTAGCCAAGTCGTACATTCGGAACATACTAGTCAGACATAAGTTTTTAATTCTGCGTGACATAGTTTGAAATTACTTCCTCCATCTTGTTTGTTACAATCGTTCTCCAAAAAAGTTCTCTCATGTTTTGGAGCTATGTTACTTGGACTCCTCATTTTGATTTACGTACCCGTGTCCGATTCTTAATGCTCGGACATTGGTATGGCACTGAGACACTTTATTTTCGGTGTAAAATTGTAATTAAACGTATCCGACACTTAAACACGTATTTGTATCCAACATTATTACCCGAGTCCAAGTAACATAGTTTTGGAGATATATCTTAAATCAAAAAGGACACAAAAAGCATCAACATGGTAAAGCTCATATAAACAATTCAATGAGCTTGTAAGAAATTATATTAACTAATTTCCCCTTTAAACTTCTTTGTTTAAGGTGATGATAAAACTCGAAGTTCTAAAAACGTTGAAAAGTAGTTTCATAATATTGTTAGATTCTTCATTTGAAAAGGCAATTTAAGGTTCAGCTCGGTTGGTTCTAATCCAAAGCCAATAAAATCATAAGGTCCACATCTTTCAACAACCCCAAACTACATGCCATAAATTATAAATTGTCTACACTATCATAATTGTAAATATAAATCATAGACCCACACTATTCACCATTAAAAGGCTACATTTATGACAACAAAAAAATACAAGCAAGGTCCAATCAAACGGGAAAAATTTGAGAATAGCTCTAGTCACTCCATAATACTAGAATGTTTTTTTATTTTAACCATAATAATTTGTTTGGATCGAAGAAAATGTAGGGAAAAGAAGGGAATAGGAAGAATGTACTTTCCTCTGGTTGGATAGCAAATGTAAATGCAAACATAACCCACCCTAGCTTTCGAAATGCAATAGTAATGTTAGAATGTTATTAGTGGACAAAACATGAGAAAGACTTATTTTCAAGAATTTCATGGAAATCTCATATTAAGCAAAAAAGGCTAAGGCAGCGTCATATTTCCTTACGAATCTTTCCCACAATTAATGGATTTTATTTATGATAAATTAATGGACATAAGTCCTCTATAGTCCTACATTGAAAGGATTATGTCCTAATTTGCTATCTACATGGGGAATCAAATAAACAAGTGTATTAACGAGCCACAAAACTTTCAATGACGAGAAAAGGCTTATTTTCAGTTATATATATTAATTCTAATTTCCTCTTCCATTTTTATTAACTTTGCCTATTTATATCCTATAACACACAAAGAGCAACACAAGGAAACAGTCAAACATCAACAAGAACTGAACTATCCCCTTGGACACCATGTTCTCATTTATAGATCTCTTTGACGACAACTTAAATCTTCTCTATTTCTCAGCCGAAGGCCTAAACACTACACAAGGAGACATTGAAGAAACAAAATGATAGATTAACAATTTTTTTGAACAAATATTTGAAACAGACCTTTTGGCGAGCTCTTCTAACACTTTGCTTGACTTCTTCACTTGATTTGGAAACAACCTTACACATGGCCTATAACAAGACACAATGAAAATGAAAAGTTTATCCCTTGAACAAAAAGTAATTGTAGCAAACAAAAAAACTTTGTACAAACCTGAATGTGCTCCTTAGTTAACCTGCAGATCACAAAGAACGACCCATACATAAATGCTTAGGAGTGAGGAAGTCTCATTTGAGGACAATAAGAAAAACTATAGATGATTATCTAGCAAAAACTAGGTTTATGTCACTCACGGAGGAATAACAGCTATTAATCGGTCACCGTCTGGTTTCGGATTTAAGCCTAATGGAGACGAAACAATGGCTTTCTCCAATTCTTTAATGGTCTGCAAAAGCAGTCATATTTTAAGAGCATTATGATGACGGGTTAAAGATGCATCACATTTCAAGCAGATTCGTAATACAGTAAACAAAATCAACTAAAGTACACATCTAAAAAATTAGGTCAGCTCAGCTATGGCAACAAAACAGCTTGTTTGCAAGGCATAACAAAATAGCAAAACAAAGGACAACAGAACAATTAAATCATGCAAGGAGTGAACTGTGCACTTGGAGGGCCTACTTACTTGTGGGTCATAAGGAGTTATTGATAGAGTTTTTGAGTCAACAATGGTAACAAGGGCAAGTCGATTCAGATTCATCTTTACACCACTTGTTTCGACAATGATGTGGTCAAGCATTCCTACATATAATCATAAAAATTTCATCAACTTAACAGTAAGAAATATAATCTTTGTAGAAGGAGCAGCAGCAAACCTGTAGATGCTCTTCCCGTTCTTAATTTAGTTAGGTCTCTGGATAATGCTTCTAGTGCTGCCTCCATCTGTGAAATAGCAGTTGACTTTACAACAGGTGCAATATCTTCAACAACTTGAGATGCGTTTGCATCATCATCAGCCTCTATACAAGTTCCAGTCAAAGCACATCACATTCAAATCCATGTTTAGCTTAATTAATTTATCTTTCAAGATGTATAATGACCGTGAACACATCTGTAAAGCTCTTATGATTTGTATTTATTGTGCCAATGTTAGCTGTTAGGGCAATAACTTTTAAGATATCAAATTTCAAGCCAACAGTAGAGTGATATCGTGTTGTATATAAATATAGTTATCATATAGCATGGTCAGCCAATCTCACAATATTTGTTGGTAGATTTTATACAATCATCAAAAAAAATTTGATGCATATAGCAAAGCAAGAAAAAGAAACCCAAGACAACTCATGCGCACAAGAAATTTGAATTACCAACACATTCAAAAATGGCAAACATAGCAATAAATAATGATAGCCTGAGACAAAAAAGCACATACAAAGTTTAGATTTCAAAAACTCATAAGAATTGAGATGAATATGATTGGACAACTAGGACTTACGACATTCTATCACCCTAATATGATCTAAACTGAAAACACAGAAAAATCATATTTCCTTAAAATATCGACTCAATAGCTGAAATCAAAGCATATATAGAAACCTCAAATCACAAAAAACAGGAAAATCGCTATAAATAGTGAAATCCAATTCAAAAGAATAACAACAACAAATCAAAATGAAATTGTGAACACTCACACAGCTATTAAACAACAAAAAAACAAAAGAAAGAAGAAGAAACGAGAATCATACTAGACTTGCGTCCTTTGGCAAAACTCCGACGGCATTGATAGAGAAAAAGAGTAGAACTAGAAGGGAAGGTTGGCGGAGTGGAGGAGGAAGGGGCTAAGAGAGAGAGGCGAGGATGAAGATGAGAGCTTTGATTACGACAATGGAGAAGAAGAGAAAGAGAAGAGCGATGATTACTGAGTATTCTTCTAATCGACATTGTTGCTCTTCTTTTTTCTTGTCTTGCTGTTTTGAGAGTTGGAGAGGGTTTATGAAATTTTGTGAGTTTTGACTTCCGACAATTTCATTCATGATTCATGAAAATTTGAAAGAAATAATTTTGTAAGAAAAATTGACATTAATAATTTAATCTTTCACTCATTCGCTATGAATAATTTATATTTTGATTATTTTTTAATAATTTAACTTTTGTGATAAATTTGCCTACAACATAGTACCTTATTACTAATAATGGGTAATAATAGGATATGTTGCTAGTCAACTAAAATAAAGGTTGGATTATTCACAACGAACTAATGGATTATTAAAAAATAAACAAAAAGTTGGATTATTCACAGCGGATGAACAATAGGTTAGATTATTAATATCAATTTTTCTTTTTTTAAAAGAATATTCTCATTTTAAGCTTTTGGAAAATTTATTCTCACTATAAGGTTATAAGTTTGTTCGTTGTTACTAATAACGGACAAAAAAATTGGTTAGAAAAAGTCAAAACTCTTTATTCATTGTTACCAACAACAAACGAAAGGAGGATAATGTCATACCATGTAAAAGGACCAAAAAAAAAAAGCGTTGTTAGTTCGTTGGTAAGAGTGAATAAAGTCATGGTAATTTATTTTCAACTTGTTCGTTGTTAATAACAATGAACAAGTCCTGACCTTAGGCTCAAACACGGAGGCACTTATTTTGAGATTTAAAACGTACAAATACTATTTTAAAAGGTATTATTTATCACCTAGTATTTAGGTGATTAAATAATAGCATTAGTTATGAAATGATTTGCTAAAATAGAGTTGAAAAAGATAAATATTCTCAATTTGGAGTCCATAAAAAATTATTTCTCAAATTGGTGTTGTCTTGTACATACACTTGGTGAGATTTATTGTTTTCCAAAACCATATGGTCGTAGGAGGATTAGCTCACTTAATATATATATATGCTTGTCCACAACCTACTATTTTATCGATGCATGTGAAATCCAACACTGAAAGCTATGTTTTTTGGTTTGGAGTGTTCATATCTCTAAATTTTATATATTTTCCAAAATAGTATTCTTGTTGTGAGCTATATTTTTCACATTTTGGAGACTAAGCCTTTGGTTTTTGTAGAAGTACATAAAAAGTTCTTATCTCTAACCTCAAAGATAAATTAATAATATAGATAATTACAAGAATAGCATGTTAATAAAAAAAATACATTTTTAAATACGCATTATCCATCAATGCATTAGCCATTTTCCAATATTATATTACTCTTATTATTAATGCACGAGCTTATAGTAGTTAATTGATGGTGAGAAAACCAATTCAAAAAAAAAAAAATCTGTGTAACACTTTTCTTTTTTAAGTCTATAATTTTATATATGTAATCTATAATACAAGTATGAAGTTTTAATATATGAGTCTTTCTTATCACATCATAGTTATACATATAATCTAAATAAAAAAATTTAAACAAGGGATGATATGAATAAAAAAAAGAAAAAAATACAACTTAAAAATTTTATTGGATTATTTATTTTGGTTTATAATTATGTCGGATTTGTAATAATTTTAGTATTCTTCGCAACATCTCCTTAGCTAAATGCATCATATAATCTAAAGTAATTCAAGAACTTATCTTTTAAATATTTTTTTGCTTTTGTTATATCAAAGCTAGAGGCTTGATATTTCAAACCAAAAAATTTAGTTCCGATCCTTACCTATAAGAACACTACATTGAAAAATATTTTTTAAAATTTGTTGAGCAACAAAAAATGAGAATTTTTATCTTATCTAATTCTATTTTAGGCTTTTAGCAAATCATTCTTAGTTATGTGATATTTTAATTTATAAAATTTATGCAACTACTGTAACACCCTCTAAATTAAGTCCGTACAACTTACAGATATTTTGTTTATTAAAAACAAACTTAACTTAAAGAGTGTTATCGGACACAAAAACGACGTGGAAAAACATAATAAAATCATTTAAAATAAAGCGGAAGATAAAATATTCAAGTTACATCTCTATCGAAAGTTCATAAAGGAAAAGACTTAAAATGAAACGCGGTAGATTTAAATAACATTCTAAGTGTTCTTATTCTAAGCATCCCCACTCAAAATTTCCCCTAGCTTAACCTGCAAAAATGAGAAGAAAACAAGAAAGACAAAATAAACAAAAATCAGTTAAACCGATTAATTCGACTCCATTCCGTAAAATTCAATAACAAAATAATTTTAAAATATAAATCGACTTTGAGGAAATAAATAGTTTAAAATAATTTATCCTTTTTAAATTTGTCGACCATAAACGATTTAAATAAGTTAGAGGAGAAATGTGAACGCTAGTAGGCCGGGACTAATCCCTGTTATCCGCCTACTTCAACAAAGGTCGTCACCTTAATAATAATGGCCAATCACAAGAGTCCCTAGTGTGCACACCCCTTCTACTTGGATCACAACAAATAGAAGGAAGATAAACAGAATATAATATGAATGTAAATAATACGGTTTGTGGGTAGTTATACTAACCCAACAAAACACACTATTCAACACCCCTACGGGTTACATTTTCCTCATAAAATATTATTGTTAATTTCATATCGACTAAAATTAACCGTCATAAAACTTTATAAAAACACAATTTAACTTATACTTTATATCACTTTAAGATTTAACATTATTTTAAGTTTCAACCGAAAATAATCACAGTCGGTTATTAGATCAAAGAAATAAAGTAAGTAATATAACACAAGGAATACAGGATTTCACAACCTTTTATAATAAATGCCAATGAGAATATTAATCGTATTAATATATTTTATAAAGGTATATTTTATAATCATATTATTAATCGTACTAATATTAATCGTGTGTGTAATCGTATTAATATAACCGGTTTATATTTTATAAAAGTATATTTTATAATTATATCGGGTAACGGATAGGAGTATAATGGACATCGAAATTACCTCGAGTAGTGCAAAAGGTGTCGAAGACTATGAACTAATAATACGTCGCTTCTATCGCTCTTCCGAAATCTCCGTCTATAATTTTAGGTCGAAAGGAGAGTTAGGTAGTCTATTTGTAATACCCCTTAAGGAAATAAAATTTAACTTTATGATTAAAGGTTTAAATAAGTAAATTTGACAAAAGACATATTTTAAAATAAATTACAAGTATAATTTTATTTCTACATTTGTTAATATTAAAATAATTTTTGAAAGTAAAAGAGATTTATTAAAAGAAAAAGAAAAGTGGATTCAAAAGACCCATAATTTATTTTGTGTCATGGACAAAACAAGTACTAGGATAATAGGACAAAATAAAAGTTGATGGCAAAACCAAAAACAAAACTCACATGATTTAAAAGCAAATGAAGAAGTAAAATAAAAGAAAAAAAAATAAAAGTAAACAAAACAAGAAAATCTCTTTTCATTTAAGAGTAAAGAGAAAGGAGAGAGAAGTATCTTATTAGAAACCCAAGAAAACAACCATGAAAATGGCGTCTAAGAACTCGAAGGAAGAAGAAGAAGGAAGAAGAGGCGAATTTCGTCTACCAAGCATTTGAGGTAGGTATCTCAGTCATATTCTTTACCGTCTTAACTTCATACCTTCTGAGTGGAAGAAACGAAATTTAGGGTTTTTTAAAATACTAAGAAAAGACTAGGTTTTTTTTGGTTTCTTACCGAGAGTTAAAAAAGAGTTGAATTGTGTGTCTCTTAGGGTTCAAAATGCCCAATTTATAGGCTAATTCTCTGATTTATTTGAGGAAGGTGAATAATTTGATTGAGAGGGTGAATAAATTGATTGAGAGAAATATTCTGATGAGTAATTAGGGCTGAATTATTTTGGAAAATACAAATACTTGGAGAATAATTAGAGAATAATACATTGATTTGAAATTTAAATTTCAAAATTCAAAGAGTAAAATTCTGATTTTGCATTTTCTGATTTTATTTTTTTTAACTAAATAATATTATTATTATTATTATTATTATTATTATTATTATTATTATTATTATTATTATTTTGAAATATTTTTTCTTGAAAATATTGGGGTATTACAACTACTCTCTTCGATATTTTTTTTGTCCACTTTAAAATTGTCCATTTTAGTATAGAAAAATTTAAATTAGATTTTTGAAGTATATATTGAAGATATAATATATTCATGTGAGATCTTATTAGATTTGTCTTGATGTAAAGTTATTTAAGATATAATTTTTTATGATATGTACGTAGAGATATTAAAGGAACAGAGATTAGTAATTAGTTGCGTCTCATTCTATATATACTATGATATACAATGCACAATATCATATATAGATATAGATATAGATAAATTTATTAAAATGTATGTAAATTGCCCCAAACAATTACATTTATCAAATAACTAATTGTATCTCCTTCATCTATACAAATACAAGCATCTCAAAATGTCAACCACCATTATGAAAAATAGAGGTTCAGCAACTCAGGTAGCATAAAAACAACATAGCCATTTTCTCTGCAATCAAAGAAAACATCATTCAATTCAGTGTATCCCGCTCATAGAAAATTATGGACGGGGTTTGGGGAGGGAAGGACGACAGCAACTCATAAGTCATACCCATCAACGAGAGCGCAACCAAAAAGAGTCCCCCGACTCGAGAAAAATTAAAAGAAGCTCCTGCGTCGTGGGAGATATTTTCATACCCCTTCTTATTTAACCTAATAGTCCCATTTGACTTTTGCACTGTTCATTAATCACTCTTAACTTGTATTTTATTTTTAATCTATATGCTATAACATAATCAATTGAGATTTTGTTTGATTCGTTTCGATGCCAAAATTATTAAAATCAACTTTTTACAACTTTTTAATAATGTTAAAACAGAGATATTAATGATATAATTATTACATTGGCAAATGTGTCTAGTCGAATGGGACTATAAGGTGAATATGAGGAAGTAAATTGGCTATTTAAATGAGACACACTCTCGTCTCTTAGTAAGACCGTCTCATACAACAATTTGTGAAAAAAAATAATTGTTGATAGAATCGAATTTTGTATCAGTTTGAGCATATTCCACTATCCTCCATAAAAACCTATTCGATTCTTGTTGCCACTCTTATAAGTCTATTTTTCTCTCTGCCTATTTTGTACTTAGAAAAATGTGATGAAAGAAAGTATTATGAGGATTACAGCCTGTTTGGTTAGTGGTACTAAATGGTGGTAATAAAGATGATTTATAGTACTATAAAATTTCATCAAAAGTTTTATATCATTCCCATGATAATGAAACTGATCACAATTTTTTTTTTTTTTACTAATTTTCATTACCACCATTTATTACCAGCTACCAAACGGGCCGGTAAGATAATAATAAGTATAATACCGTTCCTCTTTGTTGATTATTGGATTTTTTATATTTATGGTTGTGTTCATGATCTTGTTTGTCATTGACTTGATTAAGGTTATTGTTAAACCTTTGTTGATCTCCCAAAGCAATTCCATTAGTTTTCTTTTGATCTCTTGCTTTGTTAAAAATGACCGTAAAGCCTTCAGCTGATGCTGGATTGTTTACGTCCCATTCTCCAAATTTAGGTAATGGTCTACCTTTTGCATTCATGCCCTGCTGTTCAACATATTCGACCGATAATTATTAATTTTTTTATTTTTTTATTGTTAATCAATATCATTTAATTAATTAATGATGAGTGTTAAATATTGTATGCAAGGGGTGTAATTAATTTTTTCTTTAAAATAATCAAATAAATTAAATATGAGAATATTCAACTTTTGAAAATTTCACAATGTGTTTTCTCATTTAAAATCATTTTAATTGTTTTATTTACCAATTGAATTATTAATAGACATTATTTCACATACATTAACGTCTATAAGTGGCTCACACCTAGGACGGAATCAACCGTATCCTTATTAGTAATAACATTAACAAAAAAAATTGTTTTCAATTGACCATTGACAACATCACATCATTACGTACAACTTAATATAAATAGTAGACAAATTATTTAGGGAAATTCCACGTGGTAACCCTGAGGTTTTGGGTTTTCCACGTGGTAACCAAAACTTTTAAAAAATCCACGTGGTAACCCTGAGGTTTACGTAAATGTTCCATCATGACCTTTTTGCACATAAAACGTTAGCAAACGTTAATTTTGAAGCTTTATAGCTATTGTATGCATATTTATGCGACTCACCATTCGAAATGCCATTAGTTTGAACCTTTTTCCCCAAAATATAACCCTCAAATCAACCATTTTTCATCCAAATCATATTTTTTTCCCCGAATCCAAAGATGGTAGAGTTTGGGTTTATATTTAGGGGAAAATGATTGAGACTAATGACATTTAAAATGGTGAGTCGCATATATAAGCGTACAACAGCCTTAAAGCTTCGAAATTAATGTTTCTTAACATTTTGCTAACATTTTATGTGCAGAAAAGTTATGATGGAACAATTTGGTAAACCATAGGGTTACTATGTGGATTTTTTAAAAGTTTTGGTTACCACGTGGAAAACCCAAAACCTCAAGGTTACCACGTGGAATATCCCAATTATTTATAATCATTATTTATCTTAGTGTCTACCTAAAGTTATGAAAAAAATCCGAGGGTGAGTAAAATTATTTTATTCTAAAAAGTGAAAGTTGATGTATAAAATGAATCAAAAGTGATATCATATGTGCGTCAAATATTCATCTTTCTTTAGTTTTAAATTATAATTAAGAAATTAATGACAATGAAATAACTTACTAAATTATCTATATTTCTTATTTATATGTGAAATTGAAAATGATATTTATTACTCCCTCAATTTCCAAATGTTCTTTCCATACTTTTTGCACAGTTTTTTTAGTGTCTAATAATCCTGTAATTACAATCACTAAGTACTACTAACGTAGTGGGACAATATGTATAAATAAACTAGGTCCAAAAGGGGTCCAAAGGGCATTAAAAGAAAGGACAAAATGAGCAAAGGGAAAAACCAAGTCAGCACAAAAAGTCGACTCGGCTTTCCCTTTGGTGAAGCTAAAGTCGACTCGGCTTTGGCTTCTGGAATCAATGGTTTGTCCAGAAGGAAAAGCCGAGTCGGCTTTCCTTGTGCAGGACCAACCGTCGACTCGGCGTTTTCTGCTAGAAGTGACCGTTGGTCTTTTCTTCTCGTTTTTCTTGGTGTAAATGCCTTGGATTCTCTTCTAATACTCTTGATTATTGATTTTATTATGGAGTATTAAGGTCCATTATGCTCATGAATGCCTAGAATAATGGCATTGAAATCTTGATCATCAATATGATCATTATGGTGTTTAATGGCTAAAGGCTCCTCTTGTAGTATAAATAGAGGACCTTGGTGATTGAGTTTGGTACACCAAATTTCTGAATTTCTATTCCTCTTCCTCACATTTGTCTTTGCTATTTCAAGAGAGTAATTAACTATTGTTGTGCTTTCCATTGCTCATAATTCTAAACACATTGTTATTAAGTTATATACCCTAAGTACTAAGGGTATATTGAAGTTGTTTGTATCTCATTGTGAATTTCCAATCATCAACCCAAGTATCTTTGTGGGGGAAATATCACAAAAGGAAAGTGAGGACACGCCTACAACTTGTATCAAGTTTCCGGGTAACGGTTGCCGTTACAAAGTTATCTTCATAATACTTAGTATTGTTTTGTTATTTACTTTTGCCATCAACAAAGGGGTTTATACAAATTTCCGATTGTAATTTGTATTGTAATTATATACATTCGTAATATATTTTTTATTTATATGTGAAATTGCAAATGATATTTATTACTCCCTCTGTTTCCAAATGTTTTCCCCATACTTTTTGAACAGTTTTCAATGTAAATTTTGAGCCTAAATATTTCTAAATACGCATCATAAAAAATTATAAAAACTATATAATAAAAAAGTTTACATTAAGACGAATCTAACGAGATCTCACATAGATATATATTTTGTCTTCTATATATGTCATAAAAATCTTAATCAAGTTTCTGTTTCCAAAATAGAATATTCTAAATGGGAAGAACATTAGGAAACGGAGGGAGTAATGAATTGTAATTTGTTTTGAAGGAATATAAATTGTGAGACTTATAATAGATGAGACTTAAAACAAAACTTCGGTGAGACTTAAAAAAATCTTATATGTTTGTTTAGTAAATAATAAAAATAGAATAAGAATTCGTTGAAAAAATATGTTACTCGATCATTCTTTTCTCTTTTGCTGAGTGAGACTAGGTGAGAGCTCCTTAATGAATTTTTTGTAATAAATGCAATTGTTACTTATAGCATAAATAACCAAACAGGAAAATTAGGAAAAATTTTATGTGGTAACCTTGAGTTTGTTTTAGCCTTTTCACGTACTGGACAAACATTTAATCATATCGCGTTGTAATCCTAAGCTTCTAATTTTCCATTAGGTGAACAAAAGCTTGAAGTTCTTGTCAAATTTTCCTTACGAGCACATTTTTCGAAAATTTGTTCAAAATAAATACTCAATTTAACAAGAAACTTATTATCTGCTAAATAGAAAAGCTAAAAATTTAAAGTTATGCAAATTAATCACATATTTATTATCACAAAAAAAATTCACGTGAAATTTTCGAAAAATTAGAGATCATAAAATAAAATGGTATGTGGCTAAATAAATGCATGAGATGAATAAACTTACCGACATCAAAGATGATCGCAGGAAATATCAATAATAATAAAGCTAGACCAACAAATAATTTAGAGGAAGCCTGGGAGAATTATTGTAAATGTAAGGGCAATTAAATGAAAATCAAAATGTTTTTTTTTTTGAAAAAAAAACAAATATTAAGATGTTGATTGTAGAGGGGAGGAGAGAGAAAGGTGATTCGTTGTAAATTACAGATATTAGCGCCCGAATTTACATTTTTTTAGCTTAAATCTGATGGCTTATTATTACTCAATATCAACCAAGGCTAAGAGCTCTTGGGAAAAAGGTTCCATACAAATTCTTTCGTTAACGACACCTTATGGACATATTTTACTCTAGATGGAGTAGATGGTTACATTTTTTTTAGCTTAAATCTGATGGCTTATGGACATACTTTACATGAAAAATTCTAAATGGAGTAGTAAAAAAAATCATAATCTGTTTGAATATTTTTTTCGACATTTTATTTTAATTTATCTTGTTTTACTCTAGGAAAATAAAACTTAACCTTTACTCTAGGAAAAAACAAGATAAATTAAAATAAAATGTCGAAAAAAATATTCAAAAAGATTATGATTTTTTTTACTACTCCATTTAGAATTTTTCATGTAAAATTTTTCTCTAATTTAGAAATAATTTCCAGTTTACTTTTTGGTGAATTACCTACTATAGCAGGTCATGGGTTACCAAAGTTTACTCTAGAAAAATACCCCATAAAATTGAGATTATTAATGATTAATGAATAGGTGGGACAAGTGTAGGAAATCATGAATATATTGGATTATTCTAGGTAAATTTTCCTTGTTTTTATTAAATAAAAATCTTCAAAATATTAATAAGAATGTAAATTTAATAAAAATCTTAACTTTTTTCCTATCAATTAAAAAAATTTAAAAACTTATAATCCCCATATAAATTAAAAAAAACATTTTATACTACTCATAACATTAAAAAAATTGAAATCTTCCCATATAATGTCCCAGAAATAAATGTTGCAAAAAAAAAAAAAACAAAAAAAAAAACAGAATGTCATTATTCATAAACCCTGATTGAGAACAACTCTAAAGTCTCAACCTGCAAATCAATGGAAAAATAAAAATACTCGGTCATCATCGCTCTTCTGATCTTCTCTTCCTCTCCTTCTCCATTGTCGTAATCAAAGCTCTCATCTTCATCCTCGCCTCTCTCTCTTAGCGCCTTCCTTCTCCACTCCGCCGACCTTCCCTTCTACTCACTTTCTCTATCAATGCCGTCGGATTTTTGCTAAAGGACGCAAGTCTAGTATGCTTCTCTTTTCTTCTTCTTTCATTCGTTTTGCGTTGTTGTTTAATAGTTGTGTGAGTGTTGCCAATTTCATTTTGTTTTTTATTGTTGTTGTTCTTTTGAATTGAGTTTCACTATTTAAGCGATTTTCCTGTTTTTGTGATTTGAGGTTTCTATTATTCTATATATGCTTTTGTTTCAGCTATTAAGTCGATAATTTAAGGAAATGCGTTTTCTTTTCGTGTGTTTTTCATTTAAGATCATATCGTGGCTGTAAGAATTGAAGACGGATTTCATTATTACTTTATTATTTAGCTCCAGTTGCAAATACCCCTTCAATCTTGATGTAATTCCTTTGTGAATGACTTTCTATTCGTATAGGAGTAAGAGAACTGATAGGTTATATAACATATTTTTGAACCTCAACTGCTAGATTAGACTCTTGGTTGAAGTCATGGGCTCTCCGACTATGAAGGAGACTTTTGATGCATACACATTTCTAGCACAACCAAAGGGCACTCATATGAAGGGTGATTAAGTATATAACGTGTGTAATAGAGTCTTAGCCGTCATCTTAAGCTTTTGATTCAGTTGTTACTTGACAATGTTATCGGAAACTCATGTTACATGTTCTAGTCCAGATATGAGAGAGACGTTTGCTGCATCTGCATTTCCAGCCCAACCAAAGTGCTCTTTTATGAAGGGGCTTGATAGAGTATTGTAACCTTAACAAAAAGTTATTCATGTAATCCGTCACCCCCCTAAAAATCCTCCCCTCCCTATTTGTGATCCAAACAAAGGAACCCATAACCCTTTTCATCATTTCACTCTATCCAAACATACCCGCAATCAATCATTGGAAATTTCTCACATACTCCACATTTATGAATTTAATCATATCTGTGGCGTAAGCATGAATAATCTGGTGTTGTTGGTTAAAACTATGAATAACTCGTAGTTCACGACAAAAACCATGATTCTTACGATTCAAGATTGAAACATTGGAAGTACATACTATGTAGTTTCTAAAGAACATAAATTGATGCAAATCGCAAATACTTGCAAACTTTTCCACAATCACAAATCAGGACAACCCTACTCAATCCAAATTGTAGAAGGGTAAGGATTGTCTCATAATTGGCTGACTATCTCCTCCACCCTTGAAACCTGTTTCTCTATTTTCTTTGCTTTCTTTCTTTTGTTCCTTCTTTCTAAATTGATTCCCTCATTTGACAAAAGTGTAAGAACAGTTTATTAGTCTATTATCACAACAGGTATTCACCAACAACGCTTTGATCAAATTGAGCAAGATCTAGAGCGACTAAGAGAGGGCAAGTTCGATTGAAAGTTGCCGCTTTAGAGGAGCAAATCAATAAGAAACAAGACAAGATGCATAAGGCTTTATAGCTAACACTGATAAATCTTTAGCCATTTTATTGGGGGGACAAGCAAGATTCTTGGAAAAAGAAAATCATGGAGGGAGACAAGGATCTTCTCCTAATGAGAGTCATCTTGAAAAAATGCAAAACGAATGCAGGAGGATATGAAATCCATTCCCAATAGGCAATAGCCAGAATTTTACAACAGAGGTGGAAATAATTGGGAATACAGGAAACTTGTCTTACCCTTTTTCTAATGGGAATACAAACCCCATTACCATCATAATGAGCATCACTCGTCTCATAGTAAACAATGATAGACCTCACCTTTTTGACACTCTCAAAGAAAAATCGAGGGTTTGAACCACTTAACTCACAAAATCAGTAAGTCCTCAAAGCACAAGTTGAGGTCACAAAGAGCTTCTAGAGAGATTTGGATAGTGATTCACTATATTGGTAATATGAATTAGCACTATGTTTGGATAGGAGGAAATTGAGGAAAAGAAAGGGGGAGAATAGAAGGATTGCATTTCACTCATTTGGATAACAATTAGAGAGGGAAATAGAGGGAAGGAAAGGAAATTGGAAGGGGAAACTCCTTTATAATTTAGAAAAAAAAATCCTTCTAACATACTTTCTCTCTCCTTCTATTCTGTCCCCTTCCCTCCCTTTTCCTCCAAAAAGTTATCCAAACATAGTGTAAACTAAATCATGAATAGTTGAGTATTTGTAGAAGTCAAATTTGTGTGATCGTCTATATCTACAGGATGAACTAGACATGCTTAGAACTCTAAAGCACAAGCTATGACATCCCCAAATGATGCCTAGAATCAACTAATTCTAAGAGCATGCACATGTTCTTACTATAAGAGTAAATAAAACTAAAATTCTGCACTACGTAATCGTACGAGAGAATTCGAATAACAAATTAGCTTTAGAGAGAAGACGATGAGACGATCGAGATTTTAGAACTAGTGCTTGTTGGCGACAGTGGCGTTTTTGAGATTTGGAGAATATTTTTTTGGGGGACTTTCCTTCCATTCCACTGCTTTTCTTTCTCCCCCTTCCTTTCTTATTTTATTTTTTTTTTCTAAAATTGTTGTCTATACACATCCAAAATGTTATTCAACTAGCTCAGCTTGCAAATATTTGTTCTTTTTATAGGGGACCAATTAGCATAACCGACGATGTCTGAACCATCAGTTTTCGAGAAGATGATGCTTAATTTTCGTCAAACTTGCAGGTAAATAACAAGTTCCGCATGTGGACTACAATTACTGATGTAATATTGATTTTAATATGTTCTGTGTTTCCCTGTAAGGTATTATACTGGTTATCCTAAGGATTTAGGCCCATCACGTGTTATACATTTTACATCAGAACGTCAATTTGTCCAGATTCTTCACCAAGGTTACCCTGTGGTTGTTGCTTTCACTATTAGGTATATTATTGGCCTTTTCTCTTGTGGGATTTTGTTTCTGCATCTCAAATTGATTTTTCCTATTTACTTTCTATTTCTTTTGAAATCTTGTATTCTATTCGTAGGGGAAATTACACAAAACATCTTGACAAAGTACTAGAAGAAGCTGCAGCGAAGTTTTACCCTCATGTCAAATTTATGAGGGTAGGTCTCATTTAGTTATCCTCATGGCTCTGCTGACTCATACATTGTCAAATTTGTGAGAGTTGCTTCATTCTTCATCACATTTTGGAGATTGTGAATCTGCATGCATTAAAAATAAATTCATGTTTAAGTGGGGATTTTTATTTTTTTGTGAACATGTTTTCAATTGATCCCGATCTCTTTCTTTCATGTAAGAATGCTGGTTGCAGTAGTTGAATAAGAATGTGATCTTTCAGATCATGGCTAACACTGCTAATCCCATCATGTTTCTTTGATATCCTAACCAAATGTGATAGACAAGAGGCATTGAATGCATCCATGTACTGTTTTTGAGTAATGCTTTTTTCCCTCCCTTTAGGATGCTTTGGCTCACTGTTTCACATTTCATATTTGAATACTTGTGTATTTTCAGGTTGAGTGTCCGAAGTATCCAGGATTTTGCATAACACGGCAAAAGACAGAATATCCATTTGTTGAAGTATTTCATAGCCCAGAGCAGCAAGTATGTGTTATCCTTCCGTTTCAACATTTTTGTAGTCTTCTAGTATATAACTATGTGAGACTTTGCATGTGATCAAGGATTATGGTTCAAATATTTTTACAAGTAAGCAATAGATGCTTGATTTATTCATCTCTGTTTGCCCGAAACTACAAAGTTTGTAATATATGAAAATAGTTGCTCGATGGCAGCACAGATTCATTTATATTCTTAGTACCATTCTATGTTTTCTTGTACAGGCTGCAAATCAAGCAAAGGTTGCTGATCCTAATGTCACCAAGTATTTAGTGAAGGTCCTTCCTGTAAGAATCTGTTAACGTTTATTATCTGAACTGCTGTGTATTCTAATTAAGTATTAAATGATAAAGAAATTAATCATTGATCAAGGCTCTTCTTTTCCAAATTGTTCATCTCTTACAAATCGATACGACCCTAGTAAACATTTGGTTGTCAGGGCATGGCTGTGACAGCTCTAACTGCTTTGCTTTTGATGTCAAATTTCTATGCATTCCAGTTCAATTATGACGTCAGTGCTTATGGATTTAAAGAGTTTTTCAAGCGGCACGACATTCAAATACCTAATCAGGAGTGACAATTTTCCGGTGGTTGTCTACGGATATCGAGTTTTCATTGAGCTTCACAATGAGCTGTGCACTGTTCTGTCAAGTAGAAGGAACCATATGATGAATATTGCTGAAACGAACAAAATGTTCAAGAGGAGATCAAATTACTCAACTTGAAGCTGTTTGTACAGTCTGATCTGAAACTTGCCATGTAATTGAGATTGATCCAATGTTAATTCATCTAGCAATTTCTTTTTCTTCAACCTGGGAGAACTTGAGCAGATGAAGAATCCTTGTTTCCATGATGCAGTGCATTCATACCATAAATTAGGGTTTGATAGTTTGATGTTCATGTACCCTGTGATACTTTGTCCTTATAAATTTTTGGGTATTAATAAGGGGCAATGTTAATGTCTATGAATTGCTTGTATCTTTCTATGTGTTCACCTTTATCTTCCTCAAGACTTTTATTAAAACTCTAGAGATAACTGTTTTTTTAAATGGGGTAGAACTACCATGGAGTGTGTTAGACAGCATTTAAGATGGCCTTAAATGATCATCTTTTTTCTTTCTCAAGCATGTATCACTTTTCTAGGAGGAATTCAAGTTCCATTTTTGCTATCCTACTTCCTTGGTCTTATATTTCCTTTGCTTACCTTGAGCCAAAAAAAAAATAACGACTTAAATCACCAACGGTGAGCAGTTATGACTGTTAACTAAAATGATTTCAAATTTTTTTATTATAAGGTGGGCTGAGTAAAACGAACAAACTAAGTAAGAATCAAATTCAGATTATTTTTTATAATTTTTTTCTTCTGAAAAGTGATATTTACTCTTCAATTTATGTTTTAAAATCCGTTCTTTTAAATGATCCACTCATTCAGTTGCTCCATCTGTTTCTCATGACATTTCATTCACTCTCCTTAATATAGTACTCCTAGTCAGTACGGTAGTTAGTACTTGGACTTGGTAGTAAATGACTAAATGGAGTATTATTATTGCACAAATTCTTGCTATAGACCGTATATAGCATAGATGGATAAATATGGGCCGGCTCATTTGTTAAATGAGTAACTGAATAGTCATGTCAGCCATTGGGCTGGGTTATTGAGAGAGCTGTCTATGCCATCTCTCAGAAGACCTTCTATTATTATTGTTAATTCTCCAATTGCATAGAAATGACTAATGAGTATTAATGCTCAAATGGGTATGAAACTTATGACATATCATCACTTTCTATAAATTCTTTTTTTAAGAATCTGGTATGAGGTTCAGTTTGAGTGAGCCATAAAACAATATCATTGTTGGACTAAATATTGTCTGGTCTGTGGCTAATACTAAATTTCACCATGTAATGAACATGATTATTTTTCTTACATTGTAAAAAATGCCACTTTTTGTTACTATATGTAACTGACATGCAGTCCTATAAAGAGGAATGGCAATGGATTTTTCAGCTAACTTATATCTTAAGTAAAAATGAAGCAATCAAGAGCAATAGCTTACATTATCATAAGCCTTCTCCTAGTTTACTGTTCAGTTAACGTTGTTATGGCCGCCAATCGCCTTCCCTTTTTGTTGAAGCCGCAAGATATGGACCCAAACCGTTATGTAGTCACAGTTACAGGTAAATTAACTCGAGTTTTTGCAATCTAAGCATGTCATTAAGCATCGTTTAATCCTTAGCTTGTTTTTTGTCGCAGGTTGCAATAACGACTGTGATACTACCTGCTGTTATTGTGTTATAAAACAAACACCAGTTTGTGTTCAGTGCTGCAACGAAGATCCGTAAACAGCTGCTACTATTATCTTGTACGATACTCATGTAAATGACTAAAGATTACAGTACGAAAATTCCGTCCCATTTCAGATTCAGAACTGGAAACCCTGTTTAATTTCTCTCTTGATTTTTTATAGCAGCTTTGTAATTGTTCCAGAATAAAGGGCATTACAGACAATTTTTGAGAAGATTATTACTTTTACTAGTTTTGCAAAGGCTATATTTGTGTACAAAGCTCTCTACTACATGGTTGCACTGAGTCCGATGCAGACCCGATAAGCATACAAAACTTAAATATACATGATTGACTCATGTAATCGTCAACTTAATTAATTTAAAAAAAATCATAAATCAATACTTATGCGTTCCTTGATAATCCCAGAAAAACGGCAGCAGACGCGATCTGCACCTTCAGATCAGCAACATCAACATCATGACCACCCTCAACAAGACCCCACTTGTCCACCTGCAAGTTGAAAAATTATGCAACCGAAAGTTAATAAGATAATAAATCTGGACAAAATCTGTGAACATCCCCATTATATGAAGATCATGGATGCAACAAAGCATTCTCAAATAGGAATAAGAGTATTATATTAAGGACAGTATGGATGGAGGGGTCAGGTTTCAGGGTTTTATTGCTGAAAACTAACCTGTAGATCTTCTTCAAGCCGAATCAACTCAACAGCCTCCTCTATATCCAATCTGCCACGAATTACAGCAATGGCAATAGTTAAAGAGTGTGCTGATGCTGTCAATGCATCGATGGCTGCTAGTTCACAGTCATCTGCTCTCTTCAATAAGCTTTCTATGGCTTTCACAAGGCCATCGTCCTGCTTGCCACCAAAAAAACTGGAGTACACTACAGGCTTGTACCCAAATTCTGATTCTAACCACTTAAGTAGAGGATCTATCTTCTCAACTTGTAGTTCTGCAAAGAATCCGAGAGAGTTTATATGACCAACATTACTAATTCAAGGTTCTCAGAACATTCCAACAAAATATTTCCATGAAACATGTGAGATCAAGAATAAATAAGTACTTCACTCTACACTTCTTGAATACTAGCAAACTGAATAGCTGCCAAACAAACTTCATTTATAGGCACACTTTTTATGAGAATATATGACAAAATGTTTCTTCAAATAAATTTACATAGTGACAAGATTACACACCATTCAACAAGTATGCCACACTAGATTCACAATAAAAAGTCAATTTAATGGCATGATAGTTGGATAAGGAGTTTGACATTAGTTGGTTTTCTTGTGCTACCCAATGGGTTAGATTGGTTTGGACGAGCTCCCAAGTTTAAAAAAACGAGTTAGAACTAGAGATGACAAAATAAGTGGACGAGTGTAGAGAACCCCAACTCCATACCCATACCCACTAAATATATTCATATCACCACCAATCCACCATCCACGGCAAGTAAACATTCCCCTTACCCACACCAGCCCATATAAATTCCCAAAAACATCTACTTCAACCTTGCAAGATTAGTTGGTTTCTTGCATAGTGCAAAATCTCGAACAGCAGTCACTGTTAATCGTGTAATGCAGATGGTTTCAAGCTAATAGCAACCTACGTTGCAGTCACGGTAACCTCAAAAGCCTTTACAACATGGTTGAAAGGCGATATCCCTCCTTGAAATCGAACATACCTCCAGTAGTTGCAGCACACAAATAAAAAAGGAATTCTCATATTCAAATAAATTAGAAAAAACTTTGCTAGAACAAAAGATCTGCACCTAACTCAAGTTTCATTGAAGATCTAAGAATCAGTTCTTTGATTCATTTGTCTTTTCAACGTGAGAAAGCTCACACTATGGTTTCGTGTACTCCTCAATCCCAATAAAAAACAATAGAAAAGATTGAGTAAACTCATAAAGTTGAATCCTCATAATCAATATTCAACTCAAAACTAACTAATTAAAATATAGGTGCATTGAAGGTTTTGAAACTTTCACTAGGTATCTTAGAGTTTGAAATTTTCACTAATCACCCAAGGATAAGGTTGCATACATTTGACCCTCAAACCCATCCTAGGTGAGAGCCACTTAAAACCTTTGGAATAATGTTATGTAATGTTCATTCCGTTGGTTCATTCATTTAATTTTCCTCAGTTTTTCTTTCAATTTTCCTCTTCTTCAATGAAAACAATTAGATATAAGGCCTTATAGTGTGCGTTTAGGTACTCTCTCATGTCATTTTGCACTACTAGTGTCTTAGTATAATAATGACAAATGCTTCGGATCTTTAATGCAATAACAATATGATTTCATATTATTTTGAGCATTAAATATGTTATAAAATTGTTTACAAAGTTTTGAGAAAAAAATGTATGCCTCACTACCGCCTTAGCTTAGGCACCAACACACTTTTGCGCCTCGATGTACTTCGCACCTTTAAAACTAAAGAGCGCGTGTGATCCATGTGTGTCTACTTCAAGTATCTTGGAGATGTCGTTCGTATTTTTATTGCTTTTATTCAAAACCAATTTCCAAAATAATAAAGGGTTGATTGCACGGATTTTCAAAGCTAATATGAGGCTGGAAATTTCAGGCAACTTTTTGCAAGTTCAAGCAGCTGTTTTGACAGAATTTTAAAAACAATTTTATTTCCTTATTTGATCCATTTTTGGTGAGAATTCATCACGATAAAGATTAGTCCAATGTGTAACTGTGTAAGCAACAAAGCATATAATCAGTTGTAGGAAACTATATTAGCATTTAGAAAAGAATATTTACTGAATATCACTTGTATGTTGAAAAGGCGACGAAGTGGAAAACAAGAAACACCAATGAAAACTGCAAGGGAATGCCACACAAATGTGAGCCATTGCTGGTTCAAAGGGCTTTGTAAGGATGTGTGAAAATAATCCAGTAAGGGAGAATATGTGTCATACCAAGTGTCATGTAAAATATGGAGTTTAAGATCTACTTCTTTTTTGAGTCAACATGACCAATGCCGTTTCCAAAGACTTGATCGATAGTTTGGGATCAGAGACATTGAAATTCAAAGACCCTACAAATTTAGATGCCTCGATTAACAAGGTAGTCTAAAAATATGTTGTGTGATGTAGTTGATTTGGATAGTTGTCAAGCGTAGTTAAGAAGGTAATCGCAAATAAAAAGGCTTTTGGAGCCTTGATGGCTGCACAAATGTCTATACCATTGGTACAAATAGGGTAAAGAAGTTGTTTTCTTAACCGCCTAAGGTAGTCACATCACAAGAAAATTTGAAGAAAAACTTGTTGGTCTAACTAGGGACAATTGAAGAAGAATTTTTTTTGGACTTTGGAGGAAATGGCACACCAATTGCCAAGCAATATGAAGATTGGAGGAAAATTTGAGGACTTCAACAGAAAGCTCCATGACATGAATTTTGTCAATAGGAAGTCTATACGACATTGTTGTGTTCTTGTGTTTCCATGATCGTTAGTAAATTCACACGCACAATCAACGGGAAAACAGAGTTTACATATGAAACTTTGGGTGGTTTATTTCATAGTTTGGTGAGTAACACTGGCAAAGATTAGGATGTGAAGCTAAGTCATGTAAATTCGCCTATAATCGCACTCCTACAAGCACTAGACAACACTGTCTTTTTGAGGTTGTATATTAAGTTAACCCATATATATACAAATTGACGTCATTGCTCTCTCTAGAGATGAACATGTTCATGAAGATGCACGTGAACATGCAGCTGCTATGGTTAACTTACATGACGAGTGAAGTCTACTCTACAACAACAAAGCTAAGAAGAACGGCCAACAAAGAACATACAAGGCATTGTCTAATTTACTTTGCACTATTGTGTGTCGTTAAAATCCCACCCCTGAGTTTGTGTGAGCCTGTGAGGTTATTCAAAAAATTTAGAGTAGGAGTTAGTGCTCGAGTGTTCCAGCTACCTGAATTATCGTTTGCAAATAAAGCCCAAGTGCTCCCTTACTTTGCACTAGTATGAATGAAGCTATGCCACATAAGCGCTGAAACTATGGCCTTGTTTTGTATTTGGGTTTTGGCAAGCTTTTAAACTGCCTTTTAGGCAGCTTATTGACAAGGCTTTTTAGTGAGAATTGAAAATCAAACAGCTGACAAGGGAATTTCACTTTCTTTTGGCTGATCCATGTACTAGTTGGTTATTTTGCTTAAAACTGACGGCCACTAACGAATATAACCAACAAAAACTTTATAAATAGTTATTCCTGTTCATAACTAAAACAACCAGTATATAGAAATAGGTAACAGTATTGATTGGTGGAAAATCAAATCGCCAACACTCATTGTTAATGAAGTAACACGGTACCACTCAGCTTGTTGTGTGAAATCAAATAATCAGATTATTCCATCAAGCTATAACGTGATTGTATCATTTGTATTGACATGAATGTTTCACCAAAATATTTTGTAGTACTCATCATAGTTAGTTACATCAGCCCTACAAGGCCCTTGCCACTTGGTATTGTCACTTTCATTCTAAGGGTAGTCTTATGGCAACCTCTAAACCTCACAAATGAAGCACCAACAAACAAAAATAAATCAGCAAGGTTCAGCCTTCCTTTACGGTTCCCCAATGCTATAAATGCTATAGGGGTTTTGCATCTTCACAAGAATACAGAGACAATATTCATCGAATTAGTGCAAAAGTCAAAACAATATTTACACCAAAATTCCATAAATGCATTAAAAATAATGAAAAGGAGTAATAACAATCAGGACCACTAATAGAGGGTGAGGTATCAAGAATCATACCATAAACACCTCTGGTTAAATCATTGTCCTTTGGAGCACGGCAAAAAACTAAGTCCTGATTGAATTTGCTCATCAAGTTATCGATTATTTTAGGGCGAGTGACGGGGACTCGTTCTAATGCAGTGCAAGCAAGCTTCATGAGTGGCATTGTAAAGGGCCTTATTCCATCTGTTTGCTACAAATTATGCCAACAACCCAGACACTCAATTAACACCAAAACCCCAATTCAATTAAAGTCAAATAACAAGCAATGCAAATCACAAGTAAAACAAATTAAGCAGACAATAAGAAATGAAACTAGCAAAAAGAACAAATATATAGTACTTCATTTCATTCTAATCCGTTACCCCCAATGCCATAAAGAGACTCTCCCACCTACCAATCTTATTATTTTGTTAGTAAAAGTGCCCATTTGCAAAATGACCGGATAACAAAGAAGCTGTTTCGATCAACCAAATAAAAGTGCCCATTGAAAATTTTGACAATCTAATCAAGATAAAAAAAACCCTAATCTTAGAGGAAAAAAGAAAGTAACCTGGAAATCCCATTCAGCAGCAATGGCTTTAGCAAGAGAAAGAGTAGGGAGTTTAAGAGGACGTTTGGTAGGGGTTTTAAGAGTTCTATAATCCAACATTACACTCCATCCATTTCCATCATCAGCTTCTCTTGTTGTTACTTTCTTGTAAAATCTCTTCCCAACAACTGATCCTGTCATAAACGACATTGGCATCGTCACTGACGACTTCGTTTCCTTCGTTTCTGGCCTCAAATGTATGTTGTCCCCACCATCTGATGAAAATGTGAAGGAGTCAGATTGCTCAGCGGTGGCGGTGCTAGTAGTATTGGCGGCCGCGACGTTGAAAGGGCGGCGATGAGTGGTTAGGGTTCGTAAAATTTGAGAGTTGATTGATTTCAAGGAATTCCTTAAGATGCTTGATGCCATGGATTCAAAGTTTGGTATTGAAGCTTTGAATTTGATTCAATTTTGAGGGATCAATTGAGAATGATTGGGTTTAATCGTCCAGAGTGAGGGTTTCGTTCGTTAAGGGTTTATGAATCAGTTGTAATTTAAGTCTTCAACGAACAAATCGGGGGTAAATTAAAACATATGAAAAGTTGGTAAAAATCTTTCAAAAAAAAAAAAAAAATTGGTAAAAAATTTTGGAAAATTTACCCAGAATAATCCAATCTATTCACGATTTTCCTACAATAATCCCAACTATTGATTAACCATGAATAATCCCAACTATTGACTCACTTAACCTGTGTTGTTGTTACTCTTATTCTGACCGGTTCAGCAGGTAATATTTTGCCCATTACCCTCTTCCACCTTCTTCCTTCCCTTTATATCTTGAAGACCTCCATTAATGGAGAAGCAGCAGTAAGATTCATCCATTCAATTTTTTTAACTTTCCTTTTCCATCAAATTAAAACCTAATTTCTTTCATGAAAAGAATCACTCAATCCAATTGTTCTTCAAGTAGTTGTTCAATTAAAAGGGTCGTGAATTGGACATCGTTTTTATGGTTGTGGTCTATGGCCTGTAAGTTAACATGAACTTCAAAATTTAATTTAATTAGAATCAAATTGAAGTTCGATTCAAAAAAATTACAGAAATTTAAAGATTTCAACTTACCATTTGAATGGTTGACTAGCATCAACAATCTTAAAGATGAAATGTTCTTCGCGAAATGCAGTAGAAACCTGGTTCAGAAGATTTTGAATGGGTTTTCATAAAACAAACAATCTTGAATTGGGTTTTTAAGGAGAGAGAAAGTGTATTAATGTTATGTGGGTTGTTGAATGGATTTTCAGAAAAATTAAAAAAAAAAGGTAAAATAAAAAACTAACCTTTAAAACCGGTTGTAGGTATAGCAACAACAGCACAGGTTAAGTGAGTCAATAGTTGAGATTATTCATGGTTAATCAATAGTTGGGATTATTGTAGGAAAATCGTGAATAGGTTGGATTATTCTGGGTAAATTTTCCAAAAATTTTTTGTCTTGAATAGAGGTGTTCAAAACAGACTGATAATTCGATAAACACCCGATTTTACAATCGAACCCAGTTTGACCTGACTTAAAAATGGATCTACAATAATGTAAAAACAATGTGAACACAAAACCCGATTTTGAACCGACCTGACCCAAAATCAACCCAATGATCCGAATGAATACCTCTAGTCTTGAATAATCTTCCCCTCCTCGCATAATCTAATTTTGATGAGCAACTCTACGTTGACAATCGTTATTTGTCAACCTGGCAAATTACATTCACGTGAAGGAATTTAATAGGGTGACATTTTGGAATTATAATTTACATTTTTGTATTTTGCTTATTTTATTAGTATATTTTTTGTCTTTTATGATGATTTACAAATCACGGTGATTGATTAGTATTTTCTAAATTTTTATATATTTTTTTCTAAAAGTACCCCTTATCACATTTTAATTCACAATCATATTAGCTGTTAGTGTTACTTGTTAGTAGTTGTTAATTGTTACATCTTCTTCCTTTTTATGCATCTTCATTAGTCTATTCATCTCTTTGGTGGTATGTATCTACGCTAACCGGTTAAATGTGATAATGAGTGCTATCAGTAAAAAATATACAAAAGTTGAATAATTCATAATAATCAATAATAGAGATTATTTACGATAAATGGGCAATAAATGAATTATTCAGGATAATTTTTTTAAAAAAATAAAAATTGTGTAAATATAACTTTTAGCCTTAAGTAAAGTAATAGTCCTTAACAAAATCAAAATTAATCATCTGAAAAAAAAATTAAAATAAATAAACACATTTATTTATGAACATTTATTCAAAAGAAAAGTCACTACAATTAACTCAAAGTAAAGTACACTGTTCAGAGTAACTTTTCATATTAAACCTTTGACTAAAAACTTCCCCTATCCCTTTCAAAAAAAAAAAAAAACTTCCCCTATCAAAATACCACAATAGTGAATATATTTTCTTATTTTATGATATTTTTATTTTGATTAACTTTATTTTTTAAAATCTCATCCATATATATTTCTTCATTTTAATTTTATCAGCACAACTTTTAATATTTAAATATTAATTTAATATTTGTGAAAATGTGTCGTCAGCTATAGCATAATCATGGACACAGTAGGAGTATTCTATTAATCTTTATGTCAAGGTCGTCCTTGAGTAAAGTAATAGTAGTCTTTAACATAATCAAAATTAATATTTTGAAAATATGCGACGAGACGAATAAAACACAAGATCTCACATAACTATGTTTAATTCTTGTATAATAGCCAAAATATGTAAATTACCATAAAATAATAAATAACGCAAAAGTTAGTTTGATTCAAGTAATATGAAATGAAATAAAGTAGATAAAGTAAATATACTTTCACTTGCTCACAAAACATAATGGACCACATCGTCAGTGACCGACTAATAATTTGATGAACAAATAAATAAATGCAACCATATACTTAACTTCATAAATTCAACTACAACCAAATAATCCAATATCATTTTCAATACCGAATTTTTCATTATATTGAAAATCACAATCTTATTATCAAAAACAATCACAATCTTTAGAGGTGTTCATTCGGGTTATCGGGTTGGTTTCGGATCAGGTGGTTCGGGTCGGTTCAAAATCGGGTTTTGTGTTCACATCGGGTTTTACATAATTGTAGCTTCATTTTTAAGTCGGGTCGATTCGGGTTCGGTTATAAAATCGGGTGTGTATCGGGTCATCGAGTCTATTTTGAACACCTCTTCTTACTCCTACAGTTTAACTGTTTAAGTTGTATACTCCATTTATTACGATTTTTTAATCTATTTACCGTGTTACTAGGATTATACCCGTGCAATACACGTTGTAGGTTTACTTTTAGTTTTATAAATTGCTTTGGCTAATAACATGTACGACCTTTTACAAAATTCAACAAAATACTCATATGAAATCTTTCACCATTGCATGATAAAGCATGATAATTCTTATAGAGCTAAAAACAACATTATTAATATTAGTATGAATATGAATTTGTAGAGTCTATGTCAATAAAACACTTTAAATAGAACTCTTCATTGACAATTTAGATTACATTAGGGAAGATGAAGAGATGAGTTCCAAAACAACAATCAACACTATTAGAGTGACATTTGGCATAGTTGTTTTAAAATAGTGACACTTGTCACAATTGTTTCTGAATTAATATATTTATGATATGATGATATGTTTAGACAATAAATTTGATAATCATTTTGAATTTAATAGAAATCATGAATCCTTTATTTTAACTTGTTTTGATCACTTATTCATTTATTTCTAATTAATTTGTAAATACTCTCGAATTCTTTTAAATTGTCCCATTTAGTTTTGATACACTATCCAATGCTCTAATTCAATTCTAAATATCTCTAATTGTGTATAATTAAAAATTACAAAATTTGATATTGATAAAATTTACATTGAGACGAATTAAATAAGATTCCACTTGACTAAATTTTGACATCTAAATTAAGAATAAAATACAAATTAAGAGTGATCGATGAATAATGTCAAAAAACTAATGAGACATCTTAAAAGAATTAAAGGGAGTAATAATACATTAATTTGTGCATTGCACTGACACGTGGGAGATAATAAAATAGAAAGTAGGGCTAATTTGGTAATAAAGAGTATTATTAAATTTTTTAAATAGTTAATATCAATAAACTTGATTGAGAAAAATCCAACAAAATCTTTTTGGAAATGTTTTCAATTACGTAACTTATAAATCTTCTTCATTTTTTCGTCATGACTAACACAACTTATCTTTGAACCTTATCCACACATTTTTACACTTTTCTATAATATGTCACGTTAATCACTTTTTTATTTTTTTCACCATTTACCTTTGGGGCAAAATTCGTGGGACAAAGGGTTACACTTAGGGATGACAATGGGTCGGACTCGGCTCAGATTATATATACTCCGACTTTGCTCCGGATTATAGTCGGACTTTTGTTTACAGTCCACCTCCACTCGGAGTCGGATAATACATACTCCAAGTTTGCCCCGACTCGGACTCTCGGATCTCCAACGGAGTCGGATGCAGAGTCGGATTATACAGTATCGTTATGATATTGGACTAATGATTTTAAAGCATACAAAATTTAAAAAATATATATTTCAAATACAATTTAACAAAAAAATATGTACTTCAATTTTAATAAGAGAAATGATCCTACTACTACTACTACAATTTAACAAAATTTTCTCGTATTTTGATTTGCGTATTTTATTTCTCTTGATTTCATTTGTCGTATCTTAATTCATTAATCAAAATAAAAATACCAAATAGTTTTTCAAAATCGAAAATTACAACTATTATGAGAAAGAGCTTGAATCAGTCATGTCTAGAGTTTTAAAGGAAACAAATAAGTTTAAAAGTCAAATGTCCTACAGGATCGGAGTCGGGTCGGACTCTCGGATTTTTAATAAGGTCCAACTCCGGTCCGTCTCTAACTCGGACTCGGATCCTAAAGTCGGATTCGGAGTCGGATGACTTTTATCTCGGACTCGAATCGGATTATTTTCCTCGGATCGAGTCGGACTAGGGTCGGATTCGGACTGAATTGCTATCCCTAGTTACACTATTAAAAATATTCAAAAATAAATTAGTTTTTTAGCGAGACTTTAAAGACTTCTCCTTTACTTTTTATCCATTTTACGCCCTTTCTTTAACTTCTATGCATACGTTAACTTATTTTTCATTTTATCTATATATTTTTTTCGCTCTTCCATAATATATCAATTTACTCATTTTTCTTCCATTTTCTCCCATCAAGAAGTAGCTGACCTCAATTTATTTAGTACTATACTACTATTACAAACTACAAACTACAAACTACAATGGAAGTAAATGCAACTACTCCAAATAATTATTTTTGAGAAAGAGAAAAAATAATTGAACAAGAGGTAAAGTGAAGGTGAATTTTAAAAAAGTTTATTTTATTTTTTCATGGTATAATAAAATTAATGGAGAAATAGTGAAGATCGTAAGTAATAAAAAAATATTAAAATAAAATTAGTGAACAATTATGAGAAGACAAACATTAAAAATTTTACTAAAATAAATTTAATGGAAATTGCGTGGACACCATAAGAATCAATGTAAAATTAATAAAAAAAATATATGAGATCCATAAGCATTCAAAACTGATTAAAGTGAAAAATATAGACATCCGTACCAAACTTAAAAGTACATCAACACATATTTCTGTCGTTCTTAAATACTTGCTACATTATGATTATTGACACTATTCATCATTCAAGCTTATTTTATATATTGCGTCTAAAATACAGTCAATTGAAATCTAATTTGAATCATCTAATTGTATACTTTCATAATATTATTTTTTTCTTATGATTTTTAGATGTGTAAAATTCAATGTACAAATGATCAAAATGAGACACTGAACGACGTAAAAAGTCAAATATAACAAGTACTTTCTCTGATTTTTTTTACTTACACCCAGAAATTTTTTTACGCAGTCCAATATGTTTGACGAATTGTTTTAATCTAGAGCTATACACAACTAAAATTGTAAAACTTTGATATTTTGAAAATGTGCGACGAGACGAATAAAACAAGATTCACATAACTATATTTTTTTTCTCGTATAATAGCCGCAATATGTAAAATAACATAAATTGGTGAACAATGCTAAATTGAGTGTGGGTGTGAGTAATAGAAATCGGAAAAAGTATAATGTAACGAAGTAAGTATTACTCGTAAAATATTTGCAATTAAATGTAACATATAATACGGAAAAATATTCTGAAAGGGAGAAGTAGTCGTAAAATCACAAATTCTTGTGAGAGACGATATCTTTTAAAGACCATCTATAAATCAAGCGAGCTATTATATATTTTTAAAATTATTGTTAATAGGCAATAAGAATGATATAATAAACATGTAAGATATTGAATGTAGACATTAAGAGTACGATAAGTAAGAATTAAGGATAATGAAAATAGACATTAAGAATACGGTAAGCAGACATTAAATTTTAATAGGATGGACTTGAAATATGTCTCTCAAAAAGACGATCTAAGAGATTAGTTGTAGTACAATTTGAGAAAGTCTTAGTAAATAACGGTCATTTGTAAAGTTAATAAATCACCCTTATGTGATATGATATGATAGGGTGAGAGTTTTGTTATTTTAATCTATCTTTTTTTATTTTGTTTATTTTAATACTCCCTCCAAGTCATTTTTATTGTCACATTTGCATGGATACAGTTTTTAAGAGTTGTATGGGATCCACTAAAAAGGTAGTAGTTGAAGTATTTTAATTAATTAAATTAAGGAAAAATTACCTAGAATAATCCAAACTATTCACGATTTTTCTACAATAATTCCACCTATTGATTAACCATGAATAATCCCAACTTTGAGGGGCATTTTCCTAAAGTAAACCCGGTGACCGGATGACTTGCTATAGCAAGTTTTATTTAAAAAAAAGATAAATATAATAAAATGTCGAAAAAAATGTTAAAAAAATGTTCATAAAAAATTTATGATTTTTTTTTATTATCTAGAATTTTTAATGTAAATTTTTAAAAATATTTTCTAATTTTAAATTAATATTTAATTTATTTTTTTGGTGAATTACCTACTATAGCAGGTTATCGGATTACCCAACTTTACTCTACAAAAATACCCCCAAAGTTGGGATTATTCATTGTTAATCAATAGATGGTATTATTGTAGGAAAATCAAGAATAATTTGGATTATTTTAGGTAATTTTCCCTTAAATCAATTGCAAATGTGGTAGTTGAGGTATTATAAGTAGTAAAAGTGACAACATGGGGTATTTAGGTAAAAAAAATTGACAAAAAGGAAACGCGACAATTGATATAAATTTGTCAAATAAGAAATTGTGACAATAAAAAGATATGGATGGAGTATTATTCCTTTTGTCTTTCACAAATTCTTACTGTAAACGGTCTTTGCCATAGACCACTCGTTTTGAATCAGCCCAATTATAAAATCAGTTTCTAATTTCCAATATTTAAAATTAAAAAAATAAAAACTGCATTTAAACATTGGACTAGGCTGTTTTAGAGAGCCGTCGTTGCAATAGACGGTCTCTCAAGTGACCTTCTGTCTTTCTTTTTGTGGTGATTTACAAATCACGATTATTGATTACTCCCTCTGTCCCATCGAAATTGCAGCATTTTCCATTTTGGTCCGTCCCACTTGATTTGCAACAATTCTATTTTTGGATAATAGCCCACCACTTTCTTTTAATCTCATCCATATATTTTAACTTTCTTTTAATTTCATCCACACAATTTATTCTCTCTCTTCATTTATTACCACTTTTTTAATACTTCCCCTGTTCCATATTAGTTGCACAATTTACTTTTTCACACTCCCCAATGTACGAATTGCATCATTAATATCTCTAATTATACATATCGAAAAATTATAGGAAAATTTACTTTTAAAAATCCGACCTTTGGGTCGTTCTCTTCTAAAAATCCGACCTTTTGATTATTTTCTAAAAATCCCACCTTTGCACCCCATCTTCACTTAAAGTACACAGCCCGTTGTCTAACCTGAAGAACCGGTTAAAATGAATTTTATAAAAAAAGGTCGGATTTTTAGAAGAGAACAACCCAAAGGTCGGATTTTTAGAAGAGAACAACCCAAAGGTCGGATTTTTAAAAGTAAATTTTCCTTTTTTTTTATAAAATTCATTTTAACCGGTTCTTCAGGTAGACAATGGGCTGTGTACTTTAAGTGAAAATGGGGTGCAAAGGTGGGATTTTTAGAAAATAATCAAAAGGTCGGATTTTTAGAAGAAAAAAACCCAAAGGTTGGATTTTTAAAAGTAAATTTTCCAAAATTATAAAAATTCAAAATTAATAAACTTTGAATCGAGACGATTCAAACAAGATCTCATATGACTACGTTTTAACTTTTAGATTACCGACAATTTAAAAGTCAATTTGCTTAATGAATAGTACCGAAGTCAACAATGTAGCAAGTACTACCTCCGTTCCATATTAGTTGCACCATTGGGTTTGACACAATATTTAAGGGCTGTCAAATCAGTTTGGTAAAAGTATGAATATTGTATGATTGATGGTGATATGTGAGGTAGAAATAAAAAAATTATTATAAATAGATAGTGATTGTGACTTATGAGTATATTAAATAATTAATACGATGATGTATGATTTATGGTAATATGTCGTAGGAATAAAATGAGGATAAAATAAGTAGATTATTTTTGCCAAAAATAGTAATTTTGCAAATAATATGAGACTTTCAAAAAGGTAAATGTTGCAAGTAAAATAGAACAGAGGAAGTAAAAAAGAACAGAGAAAGTATTCATCTATTTTTTCTTTGCTACTAACTCATCAGGCCGGAGGTAGTAAAAAATTTTTGGTAAAATTTGGTAGGTAGAGTTGGAGTGGGGCCCAAGCGAGGTGAAAAAAAAGGCAGAAGAACGAAAAATGAGGTAAGTCTCTAGTCCTAGATTTCATCAATAAGTTACGGCTATGTTCCGCTGACTATTGTTTAAGTTGAAGAAGCACAAAAAAGGTGAGCCACGTTAAGCATCCGTCTTGATGCTTTCAATTTCCATCATCAAAACTCTCTTCTCTTTGAGATCTGCAAGTCTCTTCTTGTTTTTCCCCTTCCTTTTTTCTTTCACTGTTCATTTCACGTGTTCTTTGCTCCCCCAAATTTACACTATTTTTGTCCTTTTTTATATCACCTTTCTCTTCATTTCATTTCATCAACTAAATTTGCAGGCACCTTTATTTATTCCTATATTCTAGGTATCTATTTTCCCTCTATTTTTCATTTATTTTCATTTCATGTATTATTTGATTATTAGATTATGGTATCTTTGATTTTATTAATTGGGGTAAGTTTGGTTGGAGGATCTTTCTCTGGTGAGGGAGTAGAGGTGTACATTTGGGTGTTTGGTGGATTTTGTATGATATCTTAGGTTGGATTGATTTTGTTCTTTTGATATTTATATGCGTGTTATTTCAAGTTGAGTCGAGTTATTTGGGTTAATTTTGAATAGGTGTACATTTGAATGTCTAATGGGTTTTGATTGATTTTGTTCTTTTGATATTTATATGCGTGTTATTTCAAGTTGAGTCGAGTGATATAATTAGTTTGGTTATTTGGGTTAATTTTGAATAGGTGTACATTTGAATGTCTAATGGGTTTTGATTGATTTTGTTATTTTGATGTTTATATGCGTGTTATTTCAAGTCGAGTCAAGTGATACTTATATTGGTTTTTATGGGTTAATTCTAAATAGAGGTGTACGTTTGCATGTTTAGTGGGTTTTGTATGATATCTTAGGCCAGATTAATTTGTTTGTGTGAATATGTTTGACAATCTAATTTTAGTTTTTTTATACTTGTTATTTCAAAGACTCAAGTTGAGTCAAGTAATCCTCTATTTTGATTATTTGGGTCAATTCGAAGTCTTCAAACACTAGACCAGCTCATGAATCACGATAACTTGATTGGAATGTGCCTCTAAAATTATATGCTATATGGGTTTTATGTGGAGTTCACTTTTGTAATCTGGGTTTTTCTATATCCATTGATAGTAAGAGTATTATGTTTTTTTTTTTCATTTTTGTACAATATGTGAGTTTTAATAGCTCTATTGATAATAATCGAAGTCAGAAGCCTTCAACCACTAGACCAGCTCATGAATCACGATAATTTAGATCGGAATGGTCCTCAAAAATTATATGCTATATGGGTTTTATGTGGAGTTTACTTTTGTAATCTGGGTTTTTCTATACCTATTAATAGTAAGAGTAATATGTTTCTTTCCATTTTTGTATAAGTTTTACCCTGATAGTAACTATACTAGATACTCTGCTATAGGACTAAAAATCTACATACTTTTCCTTGTTTAAATTAAAAACAGTTTAATCATGTGATTTTATCACACTAGATATAGACAGAAATAGATAGAAAAAAAAAAAAAAAGAATTTCAAGCTCCTGCCATTTTTGTGCATTAAATTGTATTTGTACAATAAAAAGTAGGCTTGTTTTTTAAGCATTATGGTACAAAAATGTTTCTGCATATAAATTATAAATTGATTACTGTTTTATTGATAATGAAGAGAATCTGATTCATTTGTCTGTACAATAATTTTTTCAGGTCTAATTGAGAATATTATTTTTGGTACACATTTTATTCAATCTAATCTTCATAAGCAGCCTGTTTTTTGCTGATTGAAATGCAAAAATGGTGAAAAAGGGAAAAATTGCTTTGTATCGAGGGAGATTGGACGAAACACTAGCATCTGATGATCTAACGGACGAGAAAAAACTAAGAAATCTAGTTAAACATCATATTTTACAATCATCAGATAATAAAACATCAGGTTGGCAATTCTTTTTAAGTTTTTGTTAGTTTTTTGTGTTTTAGTAGCCAATTTCTAGTGTCTTTTTTGTTAAATTTTATTTTTTTATGAAGTTAATTTGTCTATTTATGATCTTGCAGAATATATTGATAGTATTACAGATAAACGAATCCCAGAAGTATCGAATTTTCTCGAGATGCTAAGGAGTGCATCCGAAAATTATAATGCTTCATCACATGAGACTCATCATGCTGCTTGGAAAGTAAGTACACAATTTTCTTGGCTGTGAAGAACAATGGGAGGTTCTGAGCATGTTCAACATGTTCAACCGCACAGGGCCAAAAAATTAGGGGCCTTAATATTAATTATGTTTGTATATGTTATGTGTTTAAAGATAAAATACCATAAGGGCTTCAAAGAATTTGTCAGTATTTAATCCGCCAGTGTGAAGAACAAGTGAGTAAATGGAATTAATTGTTTCGTACCTTAAATGCTAAATAACCAAAACCACGATATTTTCGTACGCAGTTTTGTGTTTCCGATTGCAGGTTATTCTTGATCTAGAATACATAAAGGGGTGTAGTTAAAGCAATATCTAGCTATTTGTGATAGAGCTTTGTGTTTTGATTCATCTTCCATTTGAGAGTGAGCAGGGGCGGAGCAAAAAGTGGCAAATATGTTTAAGACCTATGCACTTTTGATAGTTTGAATCCTCTTATTGTTTCATGTATCAAAATCTTCTAACACCGTCACTTTTTCCATATACAGAGTATATATCATGTATGATTTGATATTTGAGGCCTTTTACGTTTAGGTCTTGGGGTCGGGCATGTTGTACTTGTACATGCCTAGAACCTCCCCTAAGAGAGAGCTATGGCTTAATTGTGAGAGAAGTTTTGTCACATCCGCACGTGAATTTCTGTTATTCAAATGCTTAGAAAATTGAACTTATGTTTATGTGTGACGTAATTGAACGACAATATCTATTCGACATTTTTTAAGAGGTTCAATGAATGCAGCTGAACTAGTTGTACTCCTTTAATAGTTGAAACAGGATAACGAAGATTTTCGTGTTATGTACCGAGAGGGACCTGTAGGTTCTCCATTCCATTCACTACTTGTCGAAGGTTATATAGATGCTCCTATGGATGCTTGTAAGTGAAACTATTGCAGTCAAATTGTACTTATATAGCATCCTTTAATTCTAATATATCACTCAGTAATTGAAACGTCTTTAAAAATACGCCGTTTTGCACTTGGTAGGTTTATGTGTTTCCTGGGAATCAGCCCTCTATCCACGATGGTAACAATTATTCTCATCTTTTTGTGGGTGAAAAAAATTCCGTTATTACCACTTGATTGTTTCTTTCGGCTTATCCGTCTAGGTTTCCTGAAACATTAGTTCCAACGTTCAAAGTCGCAGAAGCAAAGAGTTTACAGAAGGTCCGCATTGGTGAAGAGATATCTTTACTGAGGTTTGTCATGCATTATTTTTAAAGTATATAACATATCTTGAGGCCTCAACCATCAGCTTAAGCTTTTGGTTGAGTTGGTTCCTTAACAATTATCTAAGTTTTTGAAAAAAAATTTTAGTATATATACTCGAACAAATTTTGTACTGTATATTGAATGTTCTTTTACTCGTTGGAAGAAAGGGTGAAGCTTTCGTGGCCATTGTCAACTCGAGAGGCTCTACTCCACTATTTTGAGTTTGAGTACTTGGAAGGTGATCTTCTCGTTGTGCTCTTAAACACGGTAATTGCTTACATTACGCTAAGCATGAGAATTTGTTTTAGTTTAGATGCTGCTAATGTGAAAATAAAGGTGTTGAATATTCAATTTGTGTTGCATAGATTCCCGATCCAGACAACATTCAAATGGAAACACATGGCTTCACCAATGAGGGGATACCGAAAGCTGATAATACCGTAAGGATCGACATAGTTGGAGGTTTCGCCTTGCAGAAAGTGACAGAAAACAGGAGTTACTTTAGGTGTGTTATTCTTACGGCAATTGCCTTTTCATCACAACCTAATAAGTTTTGATTCTTTAAGGTATTATTTTGCATCAGATTGTCTTGGTTATGTGGTATCTTATAAGTAGAGACGTTCAAAAAAGACCCAACGACCAAACAAACCCGATTTGACCCGAGTTAAAAATAGATTTATAATTATGAAAAACCAATGCAGACAAAACCAGATTTTGAACCGACTCGAAACACCTGACCCGAAATCAACGAATGAACACCTTTACTTATAAGAGTATCTTAAGATTTTGTCTGAAGATAAATTAGTACTCGGGTACTGATGTTGCATTCTGGCACGCGTCCTAGTGTTGGATACGTCTAAATGTTCAATTTTACGCCTTAAATTTAGTGTCTAAGTGCCATAATAACGTCCAAGGATCAAGGATCGGACACGGGTACGTGAAGCAAAATGAAGAGTCCGAGTTACATAGATCCTGCTAAAAGCCAAGTGTTTTGATGACTGAATGAATGCTTATTTACTATTGTGCATGTCTATATGAATTGCTCGTCTTGTCGGTTTGTCTTTTGACTTGGATCTACTTGATGTTCGTAGGACAATTGGTAACTTGGACATAAAGCTGGACTTTGTTCCACCATCACTTATAAATTTCATATCAAGACAGTTGATAGGCAGTGGTTTCAGGTTCTATAAAAAGGTATCGACAGCTCCTCTCTTTGCATTCTGATTTTGAAGGATTGAGAAACCCCAATTAGCAGAACCAGTGTCACATAATCTGCTAATCTCCTCGCGAATCATGAAATAAAAAAGTGATTTGTGGTTGGTTTCGGGCTATTTTGAGCAAATCATGAATTCAAAAAGCGAATTAGCTGGAATTATGTTACACTGGATAGAACTATAGTGCTGATGGTCGAGCTTGGTAATAGCTTCAGATGTTCACTTTTGTCGCTTACTGACTTAGGAGCTTTTATTGCCGTTAATTCTGATTTTTTTGCCGGGTAACAAATGGAGACTTTAGCTTGCTCATGAGCCTCCTTGTGCTCCGTTCTATTCATTCTCCCTACCAATCTTCCGCTCAGCTGGCAAGTAGAACTATTCACTGGGGTTCGGCCTGCCACTTTTGTGTGTTCACATCTTTGAAATGGCTGTCATAGTTGAACCAGTATAAAAACTAGAAATAGCCCAAAACTCAAGATTGACTAATTGTACTATTGAATCTGTACTTACAGAATTGCTGTCACATTGTCCCAACATCCGATGTGATATGATGCGATTTTTCATGTGATTATCGTACCTTATTTTTATGTTCGTTTTTTCTACAATCGAATCCCCTCGTGTAATATCGAGTATGGGCATTTTTTGTAATATTCATCCTAGATTAGTACGTCTGATTATGTTATTGATCTTGCACGTGGGGAGAATATTCTTTAGTATTTTAGACACACGCCATATTCCTAAAAAGAGATACCGCTAGTGTTCTTAGGTGTAACACCCTGGCTCGTAAGACCGCCAATGAGACGGTGACTACCCATGGAAACTGTAGACTAGCCCCACAGACCAACACAAGTCTTTTCAGTTCACTTTGGCCTCACTCGTGCGCACCCATGAAAACTTCTCAGGAGGTCACCCAGCTCCCATGTTAAGAAGATGCACCTTATTTATAAGAGTAGACAGTAGTCTATAAATCTTTTTTAAAGCTTTATCCGGGGTATCACATTAGGTAATTCTATAGTTAAAAGAAAATTTTCTCACTTTTTTTTAGCATTCCTGACATTTCTGATGTATGGACAGACAGTTGCTTCTGTTTCTAATGGAGATGAAGATTTTTCTAAGGCCTTGAATGATCAGCTTTACTGTCGAATACGTGAAGCTTTCTACTCAAATAATAACTCAGAAGGGAATCCCGAAACACAAACCATTAAAGACAACGAGTTCATCAATACAGAGCAAAATGTAAACGCGCAGAGTGCTTTTAGAAATGACGATGAGAAGGTTGATGGAAATGATCATGTTAACAAGTTTTCGATTGACTGCAAACAGATTAGCAATCATGAGATTGAGGAAGAAAACGTCAAAGAAAGTAAGGAGAAAGTTAACGGATACTTATCTAAACACAAACCAGCTTCCGAAATTGAGGAAGAAGATATTGAAGGAAGCAATAACGAAAAAGTGAATAGTAAGGAAGGTGTGAAGGGAGTGTGCAATTCAAACGATCAACCTCGAGTAGTTCATAACTTCCATAAGGATCCGTCAGTGCCTATAAGTCCGCAAGTTGAGAAAGCTCTCGGTGCTTTGGATAGAATGATCAATGTTGTCAAAGAAAATAGACTCAAACGTCAGAATTGTAGCCAATCTGGGCATGATATAGAAGGGGTCGAGGCGTTATCAACCATGGGTAAACTCGTGAAATTGGTAGATACGAATGGTACGTTGATGGAAGAAATTGTCGGAAATGGCGTCACCGATGATGCTTTGAGGTATGTCTTTTCCTTTTCCTTTGCCTAATGAATACATTTGTTACTTAAAGGATTAGATTATTGTTGATCAGATTAGAGCTCTATTAAGTTGTTAATGTGAAAGTGAAGTGATGAAAAAATGGGCGAGCTGTGGGTGGATACGGTATGCCCTCCCCCATATCCATGCCCACTACCCATGGAGGTTAAACTTTCATATTCACGACTACCCACTTGGGTATGCATTCAAACTTATCCCGAACTACTATGGTCAACCGGATATACCCATCATGGGTATTACCCACCTTATATAAGCCTCACATTCACTCCAAGTTTGCATTATATATTTTATAAATTCTTACAAATTTAATTGTACATCTAATTTTGTTTATACAATGTAATAAAATAAAACTAATATTTGTTTTGTCAATAGTTTTTAATAAAAATATACAAATTTGATTTATGTTATGCTATGTTTGGGAATGGTGATTTCATTTGCAAATCTAACATTGGATCAAATTAAGTGTTTGGTGAATCAAAAAATTTCAAATTTGGATTTGAGTGAATTCCACCTTTGTTTCCAAAGTAGTTAAAGTGGAGAATTTGAGAATGACTTGTCAAACCTTGTCATTTCAAATTCTCCATTTATGATTCCATAATTGAAATTAAGAATTTGAAATGAAATACATGTTCCCAAACGCAACCTTAGTATATTGTGGATATAGGGTGGATGGGTATAGGAGAGGCGAGGGGTATTGGCCATTGGGTGAGGCGGATGGGTATGGGTTTGGGCAGGTGCCAGGTGGGTATGGGGCGGGTAAAACTTTACACCCACTACCCATGGCGGGTAAGACTTTTCATACCCATATCCATCCATTACCTACCAAAATCATACCCATCTCCGCTCCAACTGGGGCAGATTCAGTGTGAAACTCGTATAATTTTACTCGTCTTTCATCCCTTAAAAACGTTTTCCATGCATGTTTACTTTCAGGTCAGAAAAAATGTACTTCCAAACCCAGGAAGCGAATTCGTATGTGCCAACTCCCGAACAAAATCCGCCTAACGGAAATAGTCCGTTAAACGTTGAAGCCAATGGCATTCATGAGAACAGCAAGAAGACTGGGCAGGCAAGAAAATGGAGATTATGTTGCTTTCATCTTGCTCCTGGGAGACTAGTCTCATGATAGCAACTAAGACATATTTATTTAACAAAGAATGTGTCATTTATTGAGTTAAAATAGTAATAATATCTTGAGAATTATTCACAAAATATGCACAATTGTATTTTTAATATTGATGTAGAGAAATAGTCCATAGAGTTTTTTGTTTTTATAAATGATTTGTTTGTAAGGATGTAAATGAGATTATACATTGACATCCACTTGTATTCTTTTGATGTAATAAAGGGTATGTCTTTGTATTGAGAATTTGCCTTGGGATTGTTTTGGGATAGGAACTTGAATATACTCTCTCTGTCTCATTTCTCTGTCTCATTTAATTTGCAGTAATTTTTATTTTGGTTCGTTTTACTCAATTTGTATTATTTTTATTTCTGGACTATAGCCCACCACATCCTTTTAATCTCATCCATATATTCTAGCACTTTTTTAATTTTAACCATACAGTTCATTCTATCTCTTCATTTATTACCATTATCTATTTTTTTAAAACAATAATTTTCTCTTTGTTTTAAACTATATGGGACAAAGAGAGTAGTATATCATATATATTTATGTGAATAAAAAAGAAAAATTCAAGAGTATTAGTCTAGCATAATTTAGGACATGTTCTAAATTCTAATCATCTAGAGTATAGTTATGTATGTCAGATAACTTGATGGATCTATTTAAATCTAAATATGTTCGACCCGTATTTGAATTGAGAACATATCCCTTAAAATGAACTTGTTTTGAGTTGAAGGCTAATCAAAACTAAAAATGAAGTGATATGTTTTCAGTTTCACATCATCATTTTTAGTTGCGCGTCATTATTTTTAGTTTCAAGTCATCATTTTAATTCGAGACCCACTATACTTTTAGGCAACTTTTATATTTTGAGTCAATATTTCGTAATAATAGCCTCAAAATAAATATACTGATTGAATTTTAAAAGAAAATTTTCTCTTATGTAAATAAGAAATTTTTTTTTAATAAAAATTAATTATAATACATATATTTTAAAATCTTAACCCGTAGATCGACTAGAATCCAGCCCAAACTTAAAAATGGCTCTACCTAATGCTAACTCGAGCGAAAATTAATTCGATTCAAAATTAACGATATTGAAAGTGATCCGACCTGCAATCCACCCGAGTTTTGATCGGTATCTGATAGACAAACCAAATGTTACCATCAAGGCATTTACTTCCTCCATTCTATTATACTCACTACATTTGACTTTTTACGCAATTCAATGCGTTATTTTGCTTATTTATATGTTGAATTCTATGCATCTAAAAATTATAAAAAGTTAATACTTCATAAAGTATACGATTAGACGATTAAAACAAAATTCCACCTTACTATATTTTTACTTACACATATACATAAACTGCAATATATAAAATAAGCTTGATTGAATAACGAAATAATACCCTTAACTAAAATGTAGCAAGTATTTTTGAATGGAGGAAGTATTATAGAGCCTAGAGGGGATAAAAAGTGCAAAACTGCAAACGCAGAATCGCAACTTCTGGATTGTGTGCCAAGAAACTGGAAAGATTAAAGCTCTATTCATCAGTCTTGTAGCAAACCACGACACTGCAAAAATGGGTTGGATTTGGAGGGACGATGACGATTACGAACAACCCAATGAATCTAATTCTTTTGATGTTTCGGAATTTCAAAGGTCTAATGCTAACCCTAGTCCCCATTCAAGCGATCGTTGTTCGACGAGGAGGATTGTGCAGTCTAAATGCAATACTGAGGAGGTCGAGCCTGGTAAATTCATCAGGAGGTGCGAGAAAACGGAGCAGATTCTCAGGGATTGCGTTGGCAAGTCAGTTTCTCTTTCTCTTGCTTTAGTTTTTTTGTTCTGCTTTTAATTACTGAATTATTTGCTTTCCACCTTTCGGATTTTGATTTACTAGATTGTGATGTTCCAATTGATTAGTAAGATATTTGTTTTTCTATTTTTTCATCCTGAGGTTTTGTTGTGGACAGTGGAAGCAATAATCGAATCGAAAAAGAATAAAGAAAACAATAAAGATTGAAACAAACAATTAAGAAAATCACACCAAGAAATTTGGGTGGTTCACGGTCAATGAGATAGTTACATCCACAGGGCAACGAGAATCAAATTTTCACTATAAATTGGGAGATTATAAATTGGGAGATTACAAGATGAACTTTAAATTAAACTTTAATGGCTGTTTTCATTCTCTCTTGTGTTTCTCTGTCTCTATGAACTTTGTGTTATAAACCCTAATGCAAATAATGAGGGGTTTATGTATAAAACCTCATAAAAAAAGCAATTAGGTTTAATTAACCCACACCCTACAAAACCTTGCGACACAAAATAAGGAAGAAAATCGCTGAAGAAAAAACTAGAAAATGCCTTCCCCCTTAGAAAGCCGAGTCGTCTTTAGCTCACCAAACCACGTCCGCCGGCGGTGCCATTTCCACCAAGGCGGTGCCGACTCGGATCGCGGAACGTGGCTGCCTTCCATGTAACTATGAATGTTATAAATTATATTCTCAAATTACTCAAATATAATAAAAAGTTTACAAACATATAATTTAAAAAGTGTTGCTCACACCATTTAATATTTGAGTGCCTTTATTTTGTGTGTGTGTGTGTGTGTGTGTGGGGGGGGGGGGGGGGGGGGGGGTTGGAGGGATGCTTAGGCGGTTGGCTACCCCGTATATGCCTAGAACTGACCATGGTATTAACAACCACCACAACAGCAGTTGAGTCTATTTTTTGGCTGATCCATGATCCATCCTTGTGTGTGGCTCATCTTTACTATTTTAAGAATCTTTTGTGAAACTTTGTTATTAATATGCTGAGCATCATTTTATGAGCAAAACACCATGTCAGTTCTTAGAAGTGAGAACTCCATTGCTACATGACTTCTGCTTTGGCTTTTAGTAGCTTTCTTAAGGGTAATTTTTTTTGCAATGAACATGTGGTTGTTTAGGGTTTTTAGTGTCTTGGTTCACAGCGTAAGTAAATAGAAGTGAGAACTCCATTGCTACACTCAATTCCTTGATTCTGCAAATTTTCTTGCAATAAGTATTCTAAGTAGTGTAGTGTAATTTGTCAGCTAATTTGCCTTTTGAGTTCACAATTTCGCTCAAAATGGGCCAAGTTAAAACCGGCCATTATTCACTTTTTAGATTCGTGAGAAGATTAGCAAATAATTGACATTGACCAAGAGCTAAGTATCTAGATTTTGGGTTACTTGTAGTGATTGGACACAATCTTCATGAAATGGTTCACAAATGTTGTTGGACAACAAGATCAAGTTGGTAAGGGTAAAAAATATCAATAGCCTCCTTTTCTCTCTCTTAGTTGTCTTAAAGGGCAGCATCATATTTCTCCTAATAGTAAAAACACAACTTGCATTAAAAGGACAAAGAAAATGAATTGTTTTGGTTACATATTTCTGTCTAGATAAGTTCTTGGAAGCAGCAACTTAAATATTTGGTGTTGGTATCTCAACTATTTTCCAGCTTCAATTTCTCCATTTTCAAGAATGCTGATTTAGTGAGAACTGAGGAGACTTTAGCTTTTGATTGTTTTATTGTTAGTGAACTGTGAGAAATGTTTTACTATTCGGCTTCGACCCCTCTACACTCTATTTGAGGAATAAGGGTATTTAAAATGTATATAACATGTAACATGGCAGCCTCTCTGTCACATTGTGATTTAGTCGCTAGGCTGCGTATCCTGTAGCTAAAAGACATAAGTTGGAATTTGTTGGCTCCCTGAAGCTTTATTTACTTTTTGACATTTTAAAACTTCATGTTTTAATATGCTTCAAGTTGAAAGGGCTGCAGGTTAGACCTGATTTTGGATAACCTAGTTAACTCATGGACAAGATTTATAATGCCCGGGGTGACATTTTTCACGAGTGAAGATTTGATTTTCTGCTAAAGTTTATGACTTGATATTCTATTTGAATGCTGTTTTAGCAATGTTCCTATTTTTTTGGGCTTTTGCATGTTTCTTAAATATCCTCTTTTATATCTTAACATGTGTACCGGAAAGGGGGAAAGATTGAATATGTGGGGAGATTTTGGGAGATCAAATGGTTTCTTTCATGGCTCAGTAGTGACATTGCTTTATAATTTGCATATTTATTTCAACTTACTGTGACAGGCCTACTGAGATTGTGCAATCTAATAAAGAATACACGGAAGAAGATGTGACGGATGAGGTTAAAAAAGCTTCATCTCCTTTGTCCTCTGAATTTATGCGACCCTTTGAACTCCCTGGACTCCGCAGTGACATTGAGGCAATTGAGCGTGGTGTGTTTGGTGGTATAAACCGTTTCTTTGAAGCTGCAGAAGAGATTAGAAATGAGTTTTCTCGATTTCTGAATGATCCTTCCCCATTTGAGGGGTCCTCATCATCATCAAGAAGGCGGGAAATACCCTTGGAAGACCATTTCTCGAAGCAACCAAAGACAACACAGCATAACTCCGAGTCTGGTGATGTTGATATTTCTGGACTAGCTAGGGATGTCTAATTTGATCGAGTTTGAATCACGGGCATCCCAGTTTGAAATGAAAAGCGAATGAAATATATGCAATTCTTTGTAACAAAGTGTTAGTTTCAAACTATCAACCTTAAGAATCTTGGCTGGATTTTTGTAAAGTCTCTTTTTTTCACCATTTGGTTATATTACTATAGTTTGTAATTTACACTGTAATTGCAGCACTTAATCTAAGATTGCTAAATAGTCTCTTTTTGTCCTAAGCTAAATAGTCGATTATGGGTCGTCACACTTCGGGTTGACTTACAAGTAAAATAAATATTAAATGATTTATAAGTCGTGTTATTTTTTACAGCCATAACAAAATGGTGTTATCACACGACTAGTCAGCAGGTCATGCTAGACCATGAGCCTAAATTTTTGGGGGTACGAGTCATACAACTAGACCAATCTCAAGTACGCCAACATGAAACATCCAGTTCTCGCATAAACCGACATGACTAGCATTATCACGACATGACCCACAACTGGCACGGTACGACCCATCGTCAAGTCAACCGGAAAGTCTAATAAACCAGAATAAAAACTAAAAGAAGTCTAATAACATCCTACCATTGACTTCATCATACAACAATATATAACCACCGTTGATCTTGAAAATCCACAATCTTGGTCGTTGAAATTTTAATATTTGCCAATAAGATTATGATCCTGTAGCGGACTCCACGTCGTTTGGAATTAAAAAGTTTCCTAACAGAAAAACCTGTAATTCTCTGCATTTTCTCCCCTGTCTCTTCCTCTCCTCTCTCCGACCTTCTCTCTTATCAAAAACTGTTTAATTTCCCAATTTAGATTCTCCAAAAGATTTCATCTTTGATTCCCATAAAATTGATCATCCATCAATCATCTTTGCTTGTGTTTCAGGATTCTGTATTTCATACTGTATGCTCAAATATTTATATTCATATTATTGTTTTATATTATTAGTTTGAATTTCTGGGTTCTTATTTCCTTTTGTTTTGGTCAATATCATCCCCCTTTTATTGAATTTGTTTATGGGTATGCATTAATGTACAAAAAAAACAGATAATTTCTTTGAAGTTTGGCAAGAATATTAAGATTTGGCTTCTTAAATGAAAAACCCAGAACCCAATTTGGGATCAAAAGACAAATTGATGTTGTTCATGGTCTATAAGGTGCTATTAGAGAAACGTTTGTAGCAGTGTCACATGATTCGCCCATCTGGTTGGTTTTGGGCTATTTTTGTGTCATTTTGAGTGAATTACGAATTCAAAAAATTGAATTAGCTGGCGAAGTATCTTACACCGGTTTGTATATGTGTTGAGTGGTAAGGAGGGAAAAGGAATTGGGTAATTTAGTTTATAGTATGAGATGGGAGGTAATTGTATTTCGAAACTTTCTAGGGTTTGGTATTGGTGCAAGCCACAGGAAAAGATCACTAGAGATAGTTCAAAGGGTGGTAATAAAATTCAAGATAATCCATCAGATGTGCAGGTTAAGCCACCTGAAATAGTGAAGATTGGTAGTAAGTTAGGAAGACAAGATAGCCGATTAAGTAGGCAGGAAAGCCGGTTAGGGAGGCAAGAAAGTCGATTAGGAAGGCAGGAAAGCCGGTTAGGAAGGCAGGAAAGCCGGTTAGGGAGACCATTGAGCAGATTAACAAGTCAAAGGAGTCGTAGCTATAATGTTAATGTAGGAGACGAGGAAACGAACAAGAAACATCAGCAGCCTGTGCACGAAAGGAGGGTGTCAAGTGCAGGGCTGCAAGTGCACTCGGTTTTGAGACGAAAGACAGGAAATTTGAAGGAATTTTACAGTTTAGGGAAAAAACTTGGACATGGGCAGTTCGGAACTACCTTCCTTTGTAAGGAAAAAGCGACTGGAAAAGAATACGCTTGCAAATCGATTGCGAAAAGGAAGCTTATAAACAAGGAAGATGTAGAAGATGTGAGAAGGGAAATTCAGATTATGCATCATTTAAAGGGTCATCCTAATGTGATCAATATTAAGGATGCTTATGAAGATGGTGTGGCTGTTCATGTTATCATGGAACTTTGTGCTGGAGGCGAGCTTTTCGATAGAATTGTCAAGAGAGGTCATTACACTGAGAGGAAAGCAGCTAATTTGGCCAGGATCATTGTTAGTGTAGTTGAAGCTTGCCATTCTTTAGGAGTCATGCATCGAGATCTTAAGCCCGAAAACTTTCTTTTTGTTAATGAGGAGGAGGAATCACCTCTTAAAACTATTGACTTTGGGTTATCCATATTTTTTAAGCCAGGTAAACTTCTCTAATCTCCAAGTGAAAAGTGTTTTAAAATGTTCATTCATTGTCAACTCTTTTGGAATGATGAAGGGCTTTCTTGCAAATGACTTTTTGCTAGAGCTGTTCGCTGGTTTGACTAGCTAGCTGATTGATAAGACAACTTAGTCTGGAGATATTATGGTTAAAATTAGTTGTTGGCTTCAGCTTTTTGGTTTTGGTTTGAATGACGGGTTTTTTAGATGGCTTTTAGCAAATATTTCTTTTTTGCTGTTTGACAAACTAAAAAACCAAAAATCAAAAAGCCAACTAAAAACCAAGCAAAAAGCCATTTTCCAAGCACACCCAAACACTAACCTTATTCGGGTCTATTTTGAACACCTCTAATTCCGACTGATTGTTGATTATAGGGGATATATTTGATGATGTGGTTGGTAGTCCATATTATGTAGCACCTGAGGTATTACGCAGGCGTTACGGTCCTGAGGCTGATGTTTGGAGTGCTGGAGTCATCCTCTATATACTTCTAAGTGGAGTCCCTCCATTTTGGGCAGGTATTACACCATAACATTCTTTTCTATGTTTTTCTATAAAAATCTTTTCTTTGTTGTGTAAATGTACTCATTTAGTACAGAAAAACTTTAACAGTTTCAATGGTGTTTGCTCACAAAATGTATCTCCTTATAGTCCCCTAAAGTGAGAGGAACCAATCTTTGGATGTCCCGAGTTCTCTATGCGTGCTTGGCGCAAAGCGCAAAGCTATGATGCATTATGCTCATCCGAGCACAATGTTGCTCATCCGAGAACAGTGACTAATCCAATCACTATCCCATTTAATCCAAACAGCCCTCAAAGCGAACTCTCCAAGCCTTGTTGCATAGCACGTTAGCACCTTTGCTCGGACAGTAGCAAGCACTGTGCAGCCATCATGCGCGTCTCAAACTCGAGCCTCTGCTTTGTGCTCTGTGGTCTGCTTGTGCAAGAGGGCCTCTCACTTGTCTAAGCATACCTCCCGACTAGCAATGAGCCCCAAGAACCTGCCTAGATTCATCGAAGCACCCCTTACATTGCTTGCCGCCTGTGTAACATAATTCGCTAAAATTCAAAAATAGCTCAAACCAACTAAAATTTGTTTGTTCCCATTCATGATTTGCATGGACATTAATGAATCATGTGACACTGACACCCCTTACCACTTTTTGATCGTCATGCTTCCTTGTTTGCTCGGACGAGGTCACCACTAGCTTGCTCGCCCGAGCTCCTCCACTATTAGACACTTGACTTTATACCCAAACCCGATTTGACCCGACTTAAACATGGATCTACAGTTATGTAAAAACTAATATAAACACAAATCCCGATTTTGAACCGACCTGAAACACCTGACCCAAAATCAACCCGATGACCCGAATGAACACCTCTATCCACTATGAATATTTGGCTCTTTAATTTTAGTTTTATCAACCTTAGATTATTTGTTATGCTACATTGATGCCTACTCCATTTCTTTTAATGTAGAAACCGAGGAAGAAATATTTGAGGAGGTTCTACGTGGGGACCTGGACTTCATATCTGATCCATGGCCCAATATATCAGAAGGAGCAAAAGATTTGGTTCGCAGAATGCTTGTAAGAGACCCTAAGAAAAGATTAACTGCACATGAAGTTCTATGTAAGTGCCCTTTTTATGGTCTACTCCCAATTTTATTACATTGTACGTTTTTAGACTTGTTTGATTGCCAATGTTTTTTATTCGAGGAATATAGGATAAACAATCTCGGGATAGAGAATCAATCATTTTTGTAAGTGGTGAGAATCAAACTGATATCATAAGGGTGAAAGAAAAAACCTCAACTATTAGGCTTACTCGTGATTTTCTGGATGTAATGTTGACATATGTGTAAGTCACTAAATGGCATAGAGTTAATAGAATGGAATATTTTTCAACAGAGTATACGTGGAACGACTTCGTAAAGCATTTAGTGTCGCATTGTACTACAGAGTCATAATGTACTACGGCTACATTGAAATGACTCATCAAATCATGTGCATTTCATATTCATGTGAAGTTGCAGATGATATTTGCGGCCCAACGTCAGTAAACAAACCTCTTTGTTATCACTAACAAGGGTAAGATTGCATACATCAAACCCGAAACCCCATAAGGTGGGACCCATTGAATGACTCTGCGGTAATGAAATATAATGTAATGTGATTGTGTATTGAATTATTAGGTGTGTTTGGCGAATGACTCATAGCTAGTAGCTGATTACTTATTACAATGGCTAACCGCTGCTATAACCAGCTTGTTATAAAACAACTTATTTATACCAATAAGTTGTTTCAACCAGCTAATATTTACCAAATATTAGCATTGACTATTTAACCACTTGACTCAACCCTCTAATCATATCAAAAAAATCAGCTAAAATTGCCCAATAAGCTATTTTACCGAACATCCCATTGAATTAGTGTTAAAAATTTTTCTAATTATATTTTTTCAGGCCATCCTTGGATTATGGCAGATGGTTTGGCTCCAGATAAGCCTCTTGATCATTCAGTGATAAGTCGATTGACTCAATTCTGTGCTATGAACAAACTTAAGAAAATGGCACTTAGAGTAAGTATCCCCTGTCCCCACACTTGCTAAACAAGGAGAAAAAGCTTGAAAATCATGGGTTTTAATGGCAATTTTGAAATGCAGGTTATAGCTGAGAGGCTTTCAGAAGAAGAAATTGCTGGACTTAAAGAGATGTTTAAAATGATAGATACTGATAATAGTGGGAATATTACTTTTGAAGAACTTAAAAATGGACTTAAAAGATTTGGTGCTAACCTTGAAGAGTCTGAAATTCATTATCTAATGCAATCTGTAAGTTGTTCATAACTGGTAGTTCATAGCTGATTAGAGTAAAACAATAAGTTGTTTTTACATGGTTTGACCACCCGATCCTCTATTTATGACAAAATAACATAAAATTGCTCAATAAACTACTTTACCGAACACCTTTTTATCTACTTACAAACTCACTAAACTTATGGCTCTCAATACTTGGCTTTTACATTGGCTTTTTGGTTGGCTTTTGGCTTGTGGGTTCGTCAAGTAGTCAAGAAAGTATTTGGTAAATGACTTTTAAGTCAACTGAAAAGTTAGTTTTTATGTCAATTTAAGTCAAAATAAAAAACTACTCCAGTTAGCTTTTTTGTTGGCTTCAGGTTTATAAACCCACTTTTTCTCTAATAAACAACTAACAACCAATACTTAAACTTACCAAACATCTCTATAAACAGTTGGCTTTTTCAGCTAGCTTGAAAGCCAACAAAGACAGTCAACTTTTTCAACTGATCAAATAAGCCAACAGTCAATCGTCAAACGCCCACTAAAGCTACTAAATAACTTTCCTATGTATTCCCTCAATCCTTTTGAAATAGCAAAAATATAAAAGTTTTTGAAGTCAAATATTGCTATTTCAAAGAGACAAAATGCTATTTAATTCCCTTAGGTAGTGTTTGGCAACATAGCATTTATTTGAAAAGAGAGAATTAAAATTTGGTATTCAAATTCAAGAATTGTAAATGACACCTACACATTTGGAATTTGCAAATTTTAATACTTGATCAATTTTACATTACTATTGAACTTCTATGTAGAATTGATTTAATTCCACATTTCCAAATTCAACATTTGCCAAACATAGTATTTGGGCCAAAATTAATTTTTAGAAATGAACTCCAAGTTGCCAAACATACCATTAAGTTACTCTGAGTTGAAATTTTGGAATGTGTGTGACTAATATTAACATAATAATAATATATTAATTGAAATAACAGGCAGATGTTGATAATAGTGGGACAATCGACTACGGAGAGTTCATCGCAGCAATGCTGCACCTCCACAGAGTAGATAAGGAAGATCATTTATGTGCTGCATTTTCTTACTTTGACAAAGATGGAAGTGGTTACATTACTAAAGATGAATTACAACAAGCTTGTCGAGAATTTGGCATGGAGGAAAATCATGTGGAAGAGATTATTCATGAAGCTGACCAAGATCAAGTACTTTTTTTCTTGGCTTTTTTGTTTGTTTTCTTTCATTCTGATTGTCCAGACCTTGCCTTTGAGCGGGATATTGGGTAATGGTATGATGATGAAACTTTCTTTTTTTATTGTCTTTTATTTCGACGGGCCAAAGATTATATGCTTATTTAGTATTACTGGAAAGGTCAGTCGGAAACAACCTCTTTGTTAACATTAATATAGGTAAGGTTGCGTATATTTGGCCCTCAAACCTCACTTATGTGGGACAGTGGGAGTCGAATAATGACATTTTAGTTTTGTATAAAATTATATGCCTAGAAATACTAATATATGTGTTGGTTAAGTTGGTTGAAGATTTGCTATGTGAATGCATTGACTTGAGTTTAAATATTTTTACGCATATTTTTTATGTTATCGCCAACATTTGATTTTATTCTACATCTGCCCACAAAGTTAGTCATATGAATGTTAAAATGTGCAGGATGGTCGCATAGATTATAATGAGTTTGTTGCAATGATGCAAAGAGGAAATGTTGATTTGGGTAGAAGACAGAAGCCTTTAAGCGTTGCAGTTAAGTAACCACGACAGGTTTGTTTTTAACTTTTATGTTCATGGGTTTCATTAAAGGGGTGTTTGATTCGGTAGAATTTCTTTTACACTGTGTTATAGAGAAAAATTGACGGAATGATGGAAAGAATTTGAAAGAATAGAGAATTTATTATTTACAAATTTTTGTATAAGACGCACCTCATACTTCGATTAAATAGCTTAATAATAGAAACATGTAGTACAATGAATCTTTTGTATGAACTCGTTTTACGGTGAGACAGTCTCATACAAGAAGGGCTTATTGTTGTTTGGATAACAATAAGGGAGGAACGGGGTTTGAAGGAAAAATGTGGACAAACTTTGTTAAGAATACAATCTTTCCTAAAGTGGAAAGATTTGGAGGGACAACACTCATATTCTTTCCTTTTCTCTTTCCTTCCCTTCTAAACTAACAAGGTGCACTTTTCTCCATACCCATCTCAATCCTTTCCCTTCCTTTCTTTTTTCCTCCTAATTTGCTACATCATGTCTTGTATGAGACCGTTTCACGTTGAGATGAACTCAAAACAAGAGGCTCAAAGCTGAAAATTTCTATTATTGGACTATTTAACCTAAGCAATCTCTCACAATGAGACCGTTTCATACAAGATTTTGTGAATTTGCTATCCAAACATAGCGTAAATTTGTGAACTATATTCAATCCTATGTAAATATGCAAATGATAATTAGTTTTCTTTTATTTGATTTGGTTGGTATTTTATAATGGAAATGACATCGATTATCGAATATTTAATGTAATTTAGTTAGAAAAACTACTTGACAAGGTTTATGATTCATGCTTGTCCTACTATAATAATATTTTATTTTTCACAAAATTTATTCTCATCCAACACCCATTGAAAACCACAATCAACCCTCTATAAAAAAGATCTTTACGGGCCATAAAACGTCAAAAACGACACATGACATCTTAATTTCGTATGTCGTTTTATTTGAAACGTATCTTAATGATGCTTTATTTGCAGTGAAAACTATTGAAATGAAATAGAAGTATATGGATTCCCCTTCTACTTCCATGGTGGACATCATGATGCAAGAGGTTCATTTGTTATTAAAAGAAGCCAATGCAAAAGGAGAAACATTTGTTACATTGATGTGTTATTTATCAAATTCACTTGTTGATAGTTTAAGATTATGGATGGGGTTGTATATGTGTAAAACGGAATTGAAAGAAATTATTTTTTTAACATCTAAACAGGGTTATATGTATATCATAATATGATACGAAAAAAAAAAAGTTGGTACGTCGATGGAATATTTCGACTATGATAAAACAATCTGAAATTTAGATTGCATTTCTTACTACTTTGTGTTAATCGGAATTTCAAACTAATTCCAATTAAAATCATGTTTGTAAAAAATTCCAACTGCTTTAAAATTATGAAAAGTCGATAAGAATAATTCTTGCATTGAGACGAATCAAACAAAATCTTATATGACTATGTTTTAACTTATGGATTAAAAATAAAATACAAATTAAATGGGATTGATGAATAGTGTAAAAAATCAAATAGAAGTTGGTTCTGCCAATGTATATTGATCCATCTAAATATCTTAAATAGTGTTAAAATAAAAATTTTAATATTTTTGAGATAAAAATTATACATTACAACAAATCAAATAATATTTTATTTGACTATGTTGTAGCATATTGGATAACAATAAAATACTTCAAATTATGAGTGATGGATAAATATATCAAAAAATTAAGGAATTATTATTCAAAATTAAACGAAATAATGTTAGAGTATATAACATATTCTCGGTCTCTCAGGCCTCAACCATCAACTTAAGCTTTTGGTTAAGTTGATTCTTTGACAATTGACATGGTATCAGAAGTCAATGTGACAAGAGGTTACAAGTTCGAATCTCAACCACCTCTCATTTAAGTGGAATATTTAGCACCAGATGTGAGGAGAGTCTGTGTTGGATCCACACTTCTAACCCAAAGGCTCTCATATAAGGGGGCGTGTTAGGGTATATATTAACATATTCTTGGGCCTCAACCATCAGCTTGATTAGATTCTGATGAATGATAAAAAGTATTTACCATTCTAATTGTTAGCAAAAGCAAAGGGAAATTGAACCGTAACATTAATCAAATCTGCAAGAAATGGAGATTTCCATACAAAGGCTGGTTCAATCTCTAAATCTTGATGCGGGATGAATACAATTAGGGTAAGTATAAACTCGTATCTGGTTAGGTCATGATTCAAATTTTGAAATTTATCTCATAATAATTTGTGATAGATGTATTAGTTTTTATCTAAAATGTTATACTCCCTTTAATTCACAATTATTGAATCAATTCAAAATTAGTTTATGTTCATACTAAAAAGGAATACTTTAAACATGTTTTATACTTCCTCCGAACCAATTTAGTTGTCCTATTTGCTTGAGCACACTTGTCGAGATAACATTTATTTGACTCTTAATATCTCTAATAATGCTTAAATAAAAATTATGAAAAGTTGATAAGAATAATTCTTGCATCACAAAATCTCACAAGACACGATCTATAGGATAGACCACGAAATTGGGCCAGCCCATTTCCCTTAACTGTTTTTTTTTATTATAATATCAATTATATTATGTTATAATCCTAAATGTAATGTATTATAACCTTGAATATACTATTCTATAACTCCAAATATCAGTTATTATAACCCCAAATAATTTATTATAACCCCAAATATACTATGTTATATTTTGGGCTGGGCTTCATGGATTCCGTCTATAGAATAGACCGTCTCCCATGAGACTTACTGTCTACAAAATTATGGTCCACTTGTGGAAAAAAAGGAGTGCATGGTCCAATTAATAGACAGTATCTCCGTGAGACGCTTACCATATACGAGAGATGGTATCTTTGTGAGACACTTTTTATACATGGACTAAATAGCCCAATTACTATAATTATTAGCATATCACAAATTCTTACTTGAGACCGTCTTTTGTAAAGACGACTCTCAAAAGCCAAGTCCAATTCTAAATATGTATTGTTACAACTCTAAATATAGATTTGGGCTAGGCTTTTGAGAGTCGTCTTTACAAAAAACGGTCTCTTAAGAGAGACTTTGCTAGCATATAGATTCTTATTTTGAGGTCATCCCACTAAGAGATGGTTTCTCACAAAGAGTAACTCAATTTTTAATTATGCACAATTAGCGATACCAAGAGTTAAAATATTTCTTGAAAATTACTCCCTTTGTCTCGTTGATATTGCATCAATTGTAATTTTATTCCGTCCCACTCATTTTGCATTTTTTTTTATTTTTGAACAATAATCCACCACTTTCTTTTAATATCATTTATTTATCTTAACTCTCTTTTAATTTCATCAACACAATTCATTTTCTCTCTCCTCATTTTACCGATATCAAATCGCATATTTTCTATTTGCTCCAAATCTATCCGAACAAAGGGAATAAATAGAACAAGTAGGTTGAATAGAAGAGAGTAAAATATTAATTAATATCACATCTGACATGAAAATAATTCAATTTGAGGATAGCACAAAATTATGGTCCACTTCTTCAAAAAAAAAAAGAAAATTATGGTCCACTTAAGGAAGATGGGATTATACTTTTACATTATCAAATTCTAAAAAATCGGGTGGAAAAAAACAGGAGTACATGGACCAATTGACCAAAAGATGTTTTTACTCAATTATTGAAATAGCAGAAGCAATACGTAGAAGCTAACACCACCCATTTTCCATTATTACTGTCTTTCTCTTTGCCAAAACACACTATTCATTTGATCATTTCTTTTTCTCTGTATCTTCAATACCCTGAAAATGGATGTTGGAACTGTTATGTCTGTTGTTCAAACTCTCTTAGCTGCACTTCAATGCTCTGAGCTTAGAGATTTTTGCTCTAGCTTCGACTGCAAACCCAAACTCGAACAACTCAAAAAAACTGTTGAAACAATCCAAGCTGTTCTCATTGATGCTGAGCATAAGCAAGTTCTGTCCCGTCAAGAGCAGATCTATATTGAAGAGCTCAAGGATGCTGTTTTTGAAGCTGATGATCTATTTGATGAGTTTCTCACTCTCGCTGCTCAGAAGAAGCTCAATACGCGTATCAAGGACCGTGTTTTCTCCCTCTTCACCAAGTTAGCTGATGATTTCTCTGTTTCTAAAAAGATTGACAACATCAGAAAGAAGTTAGATGATATTGCAGATAATAGCAAGTTCAAGTTGAAGATTGATCCGAAGCCTATTATTAATAGAAGCCGAGAGACCTGTTCTTATAGGGAAGAAGTTATCATTGGAAGAGACCAAGATCTGGAGACCATCAAGGGTATGTTGCCCAACTCTCATGATGTTCAACAGGATTTTTTTTTCCTTAGTATTGTGGGGATTGGAGGGTTGGGCAAAACTGCTCTTGCTCGACTTTTGTTCAATGATCCAACGGTGGCAACTTCATATCCGTTGAGGTTGTGGGCTTGTGTTGCCGATCAAGATCAAAATCAATTTGAGGTGAAAGACATTCTTGGGAAGATTCTTGAATCTGGTGGACTACAGAAGCAGAACCAAGGCGACACACTGGAATTGATGCAGCGAAAATTGCGAGACATATTTGGTGGGCAGAGATATTTGCTTGTTTTGGATGATGTGTGGACAGAGGATCGTGAAAAATGGCTTGATTTGCTAGAATCCTTTATCGGAGGTGGAAGAGGAAGTTGCATTGTGGTAACCACTCGGTCAATGAAGACGGCAAAAATCATAGGAAATGGGCGAATGCACCAGCTACAAGGCTTGTCAATGGAAAGCTCATTGCGTTTATTTAAATGGGCAGCTTTTGGATCGGAAGACTCGAGTCCTCCTAAAAAGCTGGTTGAAATTGGTGAAGAAATTGTTAAGAGATGTGCTCACGTTCCTCTTGCCATAAGAGTGTTGGGAAGTCTTCTCTATGGCCAAGATGAAAGTGAGTGGCTATCTTTGCGTGAGTTGGGATTGGAAAAAATTATAAAAAGCGAGAATAGCATCAAACCCATATTGAAGCTTAGTTACTACCAACTTCAATCTCCTTTGAAAAGTTGTTTTGCCTATTGTGCCTTGTTTCCTAAGGATGAACTCATTGATAAAAGGGCATTGATCATGTATTGGATGGCCCAAGGTTACGTTACATCTGAAGGTGGAAAAAGCATGGAAGAAGTTGCTGAGGATTATGTAAAACTTTTAATCCAAAGGTGTTTCTTCCAGGATGTACAAGGAGACTCTGATAATATTTGGGAATTTATGATGCACGATTTGATGCACGATGTTGCTCAAGAAGTTGCGGGAATGGAGATCCAGACGACAGTGCATAGCATGAAAGGGGATCTTGATAAAAAGATTCGTCATCTTAAAAGAAGCAAATCTGCAAATGTTTTCTTCACCCAAAAATGTCAACTACGTTCTTATGTTTGCTATCTTAATCATTCTAAGATGGACAAGGTTTGTTTGGCTGCAATATTTGCAAATTGGAAATGTTTGAGAGCATTAGACTTGAGTGATTCAGGCATTAAAAGTCTGCCAGGTTCAATCGGTAAATTGCTTCATTTAAGATATTTAAACCTTTCATTTAATGATTTTGAAGTGCTTCCTAGGGCAATTACAAATCTATATAATCTTCAGATATTAAGGTTAGATTTTTGCGAACAATTGAAAGAGTTGCCAAAAGATATTGGCAAGCTAGTTCATCTTAGGGAGTTGGACATAAGAGAGTGTAATGGTTTAACTTTTATGCCAAGTGGCATAAGTAAGTTAACTGATCTTCGTGATCTTGGAATGTTTGTGGTGGGAGGAGAGAGGTGTTCAAGCTGGAAGGAGTTGTTGAATGAAATGCAAATCCTAAAATCTCTCAGGAACCTTAGAAGATCCCTCGAAATCAGGATTAAATACTCCAACAAGGCTGCAAATGTTTATAAGAAAGAGAAAGATTGCGAAAGAGAGTGTTTGAGTGATAAGGAACATCTTAAAAGTGTGAATGTTATTTTTAGTGGAGAGGAGGGTGAAGAAAGAGTAAAACATGATGAAGTAGTGATGGATATGCTACAACCACATTATTATCTTAAGACGCTAAGTGTTGGGGGATATCAAGGTGCGAGTTTGGTGGGGTGGGCAATGGAAGAAAACTTGACAACATCTCTTCCTAATCTTGTTTTCTTGGAGCTTTATAGATGTCCTAAATTGTGTAACTTAAGATGCTTGGGAAATCTATGTCATCTAAAACACCTTTGTCTTAGAAAACTGGAGAATTTGGAGTATATAATTGAGAAACATATATCAGGAGGTAGCAACAACGCGAGAGCATTTCATGTGGAGTCAGACCAACATTTTTTTCCCTCTTTGAAAATACACATTACAGGATATGCCTAAATTGAAAGGCTGGGTAGGAGATGCAGATGAGCTCGATGTTAATAGTAACAATATGTCACCCCTTATTTTTTCTCAATTGGAAAATCTTTCTATAAAAAATTGCCCAAAGCTTATAGTAGTTTTTCATTTACCCCTTTTGAAATCCCTCAATTTGAGTAGATTTAATAGAAGACTAGAAATAATAATTAGAAGGTTGAAGAATGAAGAATTAGAGGTAGACAAAGGTAAGGAAACAAGTAATCCCAAGTTTTCATCCTTTCCCTATTTTCGTTGTGATACTATTAAGATAGACGACACAACTTGGCTAAATCATGGGCTACACATGGAGGCTTTGGATAGTTTAGAAAAACTTTCAATTCGGAAAGATAAACACATAGAAAATCTGGGAGTAGTTGAGACTCTGTTTCGTACCAATTTGAACAATGGATCAGAAGGCTTACAACATCTCTTTGTCTTAGAGACATTAGTAATCAAAGATTGCCCTAATCTGAATTTATCAAGAGAGATGGAGGAATGCATTGGCAAGGCACTTAACAAATCTCTTCGCAACTTGACACTGAAGAGTCTCCCGCAAATGGTGAATTTGCCTGATTGGATACAATACTTAACCAACCTTGAATCTCTGAAAATTAAGAATTGCAAACAGCTTGAATATTTGCCGTGTTGGATGTCCAAACTCACTTCCCTCAAGGAACTTCGGATTCGAGGATGTTCACCTTCATTGGAGAAACGATGCCAACGTTCAACTGGGATGGACTGGCCCCACGTTCAACACATCCCAACCTTTATCTGCAAATAATATTGAAGGCTTTCAAAAGCACTCCTCACTTTATAGGGACATTAGAAGTATAACTTATGAAGTAAAATTAAATATCACCCTTTCCAGTTGTTTTAATGGTACAATTTGAAATGTTCTCTTTATTTATTGTTTATGTCATTTAATATGTAGTTTATAATTTATTTTAAATTAAAAAACTAAATCGTATATAATTAATTATAAGTAAAGTTGATAAATTTTACAATGTGGTTGATTTTTTACTTTGTTTGAATATAAGAAAAGTATTAGATATTTTTGTTTTTGACTTCATAACCCTTTGATAATTGACATCAGCTCACGAGCTGGCTTCATCCTCTCTTCTTCCTTTACATAATCACCCTTTAATGTGTTTTAAGTCGTTCCTAAACTCAAATACTTGTCTAGTCTTCATACAAACACTCACAAAAAAGAAGCGTTTATATTATTCAATATCAAAACGAAAATTTACATAAGCTGCTTAGATTAAACCTAACCTCTCACAGGGATAGCAGGCTTCCTTAAACATGATTCCCCGTGATCTGAAACCCACTGAACATTGTGCAGGCAGGAAGTCTATTTCTGCTGAGCTGCCCTATTCACTGAGTTACAAGAAATAGTATTATCACAAAATTTAGTATAAGTTGATCAAGTGCTACTTTCCTTGAGCCTTTTTCCACATCAATCAAAGAAACGCAAATTGGTGAATAGGAACTAACTTACTTACGACTACATTGATTCTGTTAGAGCAGACCGCATATCCTGTGATATTGCAACAGCAATCAGCCTTTATCGACTGAAATCAATGAATTCAAACAGGAAAGATATAACACATCAGATTATATTTGCAAAGATGAAGTTATTTTTCACAGCAAAAAATAGCAGAGTTTCTTTCAATTTAGATGCAACATGGACACAGAAATGGTCATGCTTTAGAAAGATCTGCAAGAAGTTATAATTAATCAAAAGTCCAAATCATCCCAACACTAAGTTTCAACGAGAAAAAAAAAATTCAAAATTATCATTAAGCAAGCATTTCAAATGCACAATACCTTAAGAGCATCTAAGTTGCCATTTGCAGCAGCACTATTAATCCAAACTTACCTTTTTGCCTCACAATCATACCATTGTTCACAAGTAGCCAATTTTTTAAGTTAATCGCAATCCAAATCATCATACATGAGTAACCAAACAAATTTTTACAGGACAGAACATTTCTATTGTCCAAAAGAAATATCCATGTACATATAGTTTATACCTGATTTGCTCAATGCTTGAAACCTTAGATGCTTTGAGGCATCAATGAAGCATAGTGTTACCTACAGCATCAATGTCACTCACAATGATACCTAAATCCAACATCAAACCATAAGAACCGGAAACATATCAACACATTTAGGTTATTAGGTCCTTATAATTCGCGACTATTATCAAAAATTGCGACTCTCTAAGTCTCAATAGTTATCATAATATCAAAACTTAACACACAGAAACAATAACGACGGTGACGCATATTCTCAACAATTGCGACTCTTATCAATTACCACAATTTCAAAGCTTAACACACAGATTAACAATCACAATGTGACTGATAATCTACGATTGCGATTCTTATCAATTAACATAAGTTCGAAAATCAATCACAAAGTAAAAATAAGAACTCACTCTTATAATCAACACCTGAGACGCTTAATAATTACTTCACCAAAATTTAATCAGAAAGGGATGCCTTTGTAGCAAAATATCCGTTTTGGAGTACGAAAGGTAATTGCATCTTGATCTTCAGGACAGGAGCCATACATATGTCTTTGATTGTAACCAGCACTGCAATCCATGAACGGCAATACTTCGTACGCTTCGTACCCAGTGCCAAGTGGTGGCGTCATTCATAATTTCTGTCATGGCCAATCTTCTGTGTGTCTGTAAATTTTGCTACACCTGTCTGGAAGGTTGAAAATTCAAGTCTGCGAATGGAGTAAAAAGGTATGGGAAACGGCAAATTTTTCTTTTTTTTTTTGAGTTAATTTTTATACTCTTCAAATATCCTATTTGATTTTCATAATTTTAATTTTTAAACATTATTTATCAATTACTCTTATTATATAACTTTCTCCGTTCTGAAATACTTGCTATAATTTGTTTTTCGGCACTATTCATCGTTTAAGCTTATTTTATATATTGCGGCTAACATATAAGTAATAATATAGTCAAGTGGGATCTTGTTTGAATCGTCTAATCGCATACTTTCATAATATAAACTTTTTATAATTTTTAAATGTGTATAATTCGACATATAAATAAACAAAATAGTACATTGAATTGCGTAAAAAAATTAAATGTAGCGAGTATTATGGAACGGAGTCGGAGTCAGATGATTTTGTCCTCGGACTCGAATCGAATTAGTTTTCTCGGATCGAGTCGGACCAGGGTCGTCCCTAGACATAGAGTTCTCGGTCAAGGTTCTTTCATTCCATTAAAAATAATCAACTGAAAAGCTGGAATTCAGGTTTCACATAACATTCTTCACTATAAGACCTTATTACAATACACAAATTCTTACTTGAGACCGTCTTTTGTAAAAATAGCTCTAAAAAGCCCAGTCTAATTCTAAATATATATTGTTACAACTTTGGGTTGAACTTTTGAGAGTCGTCTTTACAAAAGACGGTCTCTCAAAAGAGCACCTGATTACAATAATAGTTAGTCTATTCCTTTTTGCATGTCTAATTTACCTGAATTATTTGTAAATCCTGATGCTAACTCAACATTTCAAGGCCAAATGACCAACACATGAAATCTAAACAAATATAACTTAAAATTCAAGCTCCAAGTAGAGAATCCAAATCATCCAAACGAGTCGAGATACAATTTCAGGGTAAGGACAATAACAATGGAGATTCAACGCCACAACAACGACCACGCTGAATACAGATGTAATCCCATTGAGTGTAGCTGATGATCAAAATGTATGTACAAATCCAGCTTCATTTATCATCTCCCGTAAAACGGTTTAAGTAACAGTCAGTAGCTGACGATTGGCATCTAGATACGAAACCGGCTTTATATGTCATCTCCCTTATAAGAACTCAAATGGCTGATAACAGATTCATACACCATAATTCCCTTTATATATACTGCATCTTGTAGGAACTGCAAAGAAAATACATTATAAGCATCAAGCAATTAACATCGACAGCCGTTTCTGACATTTTATGGACCTTGTACAAACTGAAAGAGATGGGCCCTCTCTATGGAGGGTCGATTATAAACTTTAAGGCATATTGGAAAAATAATAGAGACAGAACCTATATATTATATCATTATCTATGTAAGAACTAATTGTATATTTAAATTCAAAAAAAAAAATTCAAAATTTAAGTGTCTGCCTCATTGACCAAAATTTTCAGATATGAGGGCTCTTTTTAACTTTGGGCCCTAGGCAAATGCCTACCTTGCTATGGTTAGGAACGGCCCTATCAGACATATTGGGTTGATGACTATGGCATTAAGCAATTAACGTAACTAAAAAATGTAGATATCGCTAGATCGAGAGCTAAGTTGTATGTTTAGTTTTGTTATACCTCATTGTGATCATGAAGTAAAATAGGAGTATTTGTCATAGGAGAAAACCCCAAGGTGGGGATTCCTCTCTGCCTCATAAATCTAGCATCAGTTGTAGAAGCCAAGATTTCCGGCTTCCCAAGTTTTCCGCCAACGGCTGTAATAGCTTGCACAAAAACAGACCACCACGGATTGGTATTATCCGTTGAAGTCATCAAAGGGCGACCTTGGAAGTCTCTATTGCACCCTTTTTCCACGATCTAGAAAAGATGAACAAAATTGAACGGCTTTCAGCAAGAAGTAGAAAGATCTGTCACATTGATCAGGAGTAACAACACAATATCATGGGCAAGAAATGAGCATTGTAGAAAGTATAACATAACCTGAAAAGTCATGTTCCTTGATGCAGGAGCCCATTCATCAGCAATTCTACTTCTAATAAGCTCTGAATCAACGCTGGGCGGAAAACGAATGTCAAACCCAGCCTCGGCCTCAGATGGCTGCATGTTCATAGCAAACCCCTGCATATATCCGAGCCCCACGAAAAATCAAAACCAAAACAAAAGAACTAACAGGCCATTGGGTTCTCAGCATTAAACGGTGGCAATGAAAATGAGTGACATATTAGTTTTCACAAGATAAAGTTCGCATGCATAGTAATCAATAAATAAGTGTCATTCTTTTCAGACCTACCATTTAATTTTTAGTTGAAACTATCGGTTCTAATACATATAAAATTAATCTGAACTTATTGTGAATGTCATAATATTATCGAGAAAACACGAGGTGCACGAACTCCATAGGCCAAAAGATCCATCCCAAAATCATACGGCCAAGGGAGCAAGGGCTTAAATGACTTATAAAGTATGCACGAACACCATAAGCCAAAAGATCCATCCATCGATGTAAGACTAACTATCCTAACTCAAGGTGGAATCTAACTCTTAGTGGATCATTTGATTAAAAACCCTGATAATCTTGAATTCAATAACATCAAACACATAAACATGATAGTCAAATTCACTCGTAAACATGTAAAGATGAGTATTCAACCACCTATACTATTACTATATGCTTGCCTCTAAGCATGATCCTAAACCTTGTCAAATATTTTTCCTACATAAATTACATCAAAAAAAATTATAACTAATGTCATCGTTTAATACTAACAACCAAACGGGCAGTAAAATCCACAAACTAGATGAAAAGCAGCAACAAAAAAGAATGAAGAGAGAAGCACTAACATTAGAAGTAGAAATTCCAGCATTCAAAAATACAGGATTAACTGAAACAACTTCAGAATTAGCAGCCCAACCCCTCTTAACCAAATCAAATTGGGAGTCCCTAAATTTAGTAATCATCTCAATACTAATCATCAAATTCTCCATAGCACTATGATCATACATTCTAGACCCATGACCAGGTGATCCAGTAGCCTTAATCGTCACATGCCATGGCGATCGATCAGCGTAAAAAACCCTAAATTCATCAGTAGGAGACGCTTGTCCTTCATCCATCACAAACCCAACATTCAATTCATCAAATTCTTTAGAACCCACAAATTTTGCTGCTCCATCGAAGCCTCCAATCTCCTCATCGGGTACATATGACAGGTGGACTGTCCTAACAGGCTGCTTCATACCTCGTTCTCGAAGGTTCCGGATGGCTTCCAGATACTGTATACCGATGCACTTATCATCCTGAGCTCCACGAGCGAATATCTTACCTTCAGAAGTTCGAACAGCAGAGAATGGAGGGTGGACCCACTTGTCTGGCTCAGCGGGGACGGAATCCAGATGGGAGTTGAAGAGGATAGAAGGAAGGTCGGGTCTGGAACCGGGCCAGGTGATGATTAAAACGGGTTTATTGGGAGTAAACTCTAGTGTACGGGTTTGGAGTCCGATGGAGTGAGCTTGGGTAATAAGGAAGGAGACAGGAGCTGTGTAATTGGGATTAGGATGGGCTGTTTTGAAACGAAGGTAGGTTTGGAATCGGGTGATGATTGGGTTTTCATTAATGGAGTCTTCATCTTGCTGAGAGGAGGGAAGAGGAGAGGTGTAGAGTAGGAAGATGATGATAGAGAAAGAGATTCTCCAATGGTGGTAAAACGCCATTGTTGGTGATAGTGGGACTTGAGAGAGTGTGAGGGACAGAATTATTGAGCTTCGGAATTAGGAAAAGAACAATTAATCCTAGGTATTATTGTTTAAATAAATATACTTAATCCGTTCTGAAATACTCGCTACATCTAACTTATAACTACTATTCATTGTTTGAGCTTATTTATATATAACGGCTAATATGTAAGAAGAAATATAGTCAAGTGGGATCTTGTGTGAATCGTCTAATTGCATACTTTCATAATACTAAATTTTTATAATTATTTTTTAAGTGCAGTTTAAGATATTAATGATCAAAATAGTGCATTGGATTGCGTAAAAAAGTGAAATGTAGCTAGTATTATAGAACGGAGGAAGTACCTCTCTTACAAATTATCCGACATACTAAAAATATTACATTATTTACTCATTATTTTTAATTTGTGAATAATTTTTAATCTTTAAGTTAAACATAGGTTAATGAGATTTTATTTGAATTGTGTCGATATAAGGGTTGTTTACATTGGGTGTAACTATTTAAGGGGTAAAAGAAAGTCAAAGTAAGAAAATGAAGTTGATAAATGATAAAGTATTTGTATGATTTGCTATAGTAACTCTATTTAGTTAACTTAGAATTTAATATGTTCAATCATACGATCATACATACACTACTATAAAAGTCTTGGAAAATTTCAAGTGTCATCATTTAAAGAAGCATCATCATATCATCATACAATGCTCCCTCCGTTCTTTTTTGTTCTTCCCATTTAGAATATTCAATTTTGGAAAGAAAATTTAATTAAGATTTTTAAGACATTTATAGATGATAAAATATAGGGATATTCTACCTGGTAAGCACCAGGTATAACGAAATTCACAAACTAGCTATTCTTGTTTGCAATTCTACCAAATAGCACTCAACTTATGCAAATTCATCTGCCGTAGCTATATTAGCCTAAAAACGTTAGAAATATCGTTAAGTGGTGAATTTACATAATTGCCCTTGTTTTATTTGTTAAATAGTGGTCTTCTTCTTGGTGCTCTCTTTTTCTTTGGTTGCAGACCATGTACCTAGTGCTAGTTGAGAAGTCCGGTGCAAAGGATGGGCTTTCGTCCGTGGAGATAATGTTCTATAATAGTTTTTTATCTCTTCCCTTTCTTCTATTGATCGTTGTTGCAACAAGAGAAATTCCGGATTCGCTATCTCTATTATTTGCCAAGGTAAGTAATCCTTACTCGAGTATTGTTGTAATCAATCATGAGTCGTTTTTCTAATGAGAATTACAAATTTGGAATGATAGAGTTGTTCACTATCATTTGTAGTGATGTTTGGTGCATCTCTAATGATGGGCATTGCTCTGAACTTCACGATGTTCTTGTGTACGATCGTGAATTATGCTCTAACGACGACTATTGTTGGAGTTCTGAAAGGTGTTGGCTCCACGGTAGGCATGGCATCACTTAGCTTGAATGTATTGTATTGTATTGTATTGTATTGTTTGACGTTAATTAATAAATTTGTGGGATTATATTGTCAGACACTGGGATTCGTGTTGCTGGGAGGAGTAGAAGTACACGCTTTGAATGTGAGTGGATTAGTGATCAACACAGCAGGAGGCGTGTGGTTTTTATATGCCAAATACCAGGAGAAGAAAAGGAAGCCTCTTCATGATGTGGATTCGTGTTGCTGGGATTTTGTGGGTTTGTTTTGAAATTTGGAAGGGAGAAATTTATCAGATTTGAATAATTTTGGGGTTTTTATGGATGTGAAATTTCAGTAGGAAGATTGATCAGTTGAGTGCAGTTTGAAACAAAAAGCCACTGAATTTAACACATTTTTCTGGGAAAGATTAAAATAATGGGTTACATTTACTATTCAAGAACTGAATTTTTGTGGGTATGTTTGGAATTATTGAAAGGATAAGTTTTTAAGATGTAAATAATTTGAAGGAAATCGATCAGTTGATGAATTAGGATGTAAATAATTTAGAGATTGATCAGTTGATGTAAATCGTTCATCTATGGAGCATTCAAAGGAAAAGAGAGCACCGAGAAGGAAGAAGACCACTATTTAACAAATAAAACAAGGGCTATTATGTAAAGTCACCACTTAACGGTATTTCTAACGTTTTTAGGCTAATATAGTTACGACAGATGAATTTGCATAAGTTGAGTGCTATTTGGTAGAATTGCAAACAAGAATAGCTAGTTTGTGAATTTCGTTATACCTGGTGCTTATCAAGTAGAATATCCCTAAAATATATCCATCTGAAATCTCCTTACAATAGTCTTAATGTATACTTTTTTATCATATATTTTTTATTAGTTTTTATAATGTGTATTCAGAGATATTTAGACTCGAAAGTTGCTTAGAAAACTGTACAAAAAGTAAATGGGAATGAACAAAAAAGAACGGAGAGAGTACTATAAAAGTCTTGGAAATTTCAAGTGTCATCATTTAAAAAGGCATCATCATATCATACATCATATCACACAATACTATAAAAGTCTTGGAAAATTTCAAGTGTTATCATGTAAAGAGGTATGACAATATTTATCAAATTTAGAATTTAATATTTTTTGTTTAAGTTTGAAGCTTAATTAGGTAAAGTATTTGTATGATATACTACAGTAACTCTATTTAGTTAACTTAAAATTTAATATGTTCAATTAAACGAAAAAAAGTTTAAAGTTATGTATCAGGTAAATCATATCATACAATACTATAAAAGTCTTGGAAAATTCCAAATGTCATCATTTAAAGAGGCATCATCATATCATCGTACAATACTATAAAAGTCAATAATTAAAATAATTAAAATAAAAGTTATGTATCATCATACATCATACAATCATACAATACTATAAAAGTCTTAGAAAATTCCAAGTGTCATCATTTAAGGAGGCATTATCATATCTATGTGCGGGAACTCTTATGACCGCCCTCTCCTTATGGGTATGAGACGCTGTCGACCTTTCTTCCCCGGACCCTGACCATAGATTTTTATCTATGTGCGAGAACACTGGGTATGATGTTGATGATGATGATGATGATCATTTAAGGAGGCATCATCATATCATCGTACAATACTATAAAAGTCAATAATTAAAATAAAAGTTATGTATCAGGTAAATAATTAAAATGAATGTCAATAATTATGTTTTAGTTTAAAAAATCATGTATTTGGTAAATTTAATAACAATAGTATTCATTACTTACATTATTATTTGAAACTGTTTTTATATATATTTTGCACTAACAAATTCGTACATTGCACAAGTTTTTATACTAGTTACCTTTAATTCTATAATGCAATTGGGAATGGATGAGAGGGGTGATAGAATATAAAATAGTATATTTTAGGCTTTTTATATTAAATTAAGTTTTTTATTGCCTTATTTCTTTAACATATTTTGCTTTAAAAAAGTTTTAGCAATTTAAAAAAAAACTTTCCTGATTTATTTTTGTTAGATCTCACACACATAATATTACCAGTGAGCATCTTGATTTCCCTGGCAGCCACTCATTGTGCACGTGCTGCAATTAGAAAAGGAATTAAAGGAATATAATTATGGATTCCCATAATATAAATTAATATAATATGTTTATTAAGTATTTTAAATTTAGGAAGTTGACATTTAATTATGAATGAGATTCCACTTTATTCCACTTGTTCAGTTTTAATTGGTTACTAATCCACGACCACGACACAAAGAATCGCATCGGCATCACATCATATATTCTTCCTCTTAAGAAAAAGATACTTCAACACTATTCATCAATCCCGTTTAATATATATTTTATTTTTAATATTACATACGTTAAAATATAGTCATAAGGGATCTTATTTGATTCGTCTCAATGCAAGAACAGTAGGTCTTGTGGGAGACCGTCTATTGCATAGACGGAGTCCACATAGCCCAGCCCAATGTATTTTTATTTTAGAGAAAAAAGAAAAAAAAAAACCAAAATTAACGGTGCAACTTATGGTAACTTCCAGCCGTGTATTTTGGGAAACTGCTAACATCTTTTTTCCTTCCTCAAAAACTCTTAATTGATTCTTAATGCAAAATTAACAACCCAACTCCATTAGAATACCAAAAGACCTTCTGCAAATGTAATGTTTAATTCTCCTTCTTGATATTTTACTGACCTTCTTGATAATTTACCAAAACTCCATTAAAATACCAAAAGACAATAGAAGAATCTGCAACAACAATGGAAGATATAATGTCCGAATTCGATCAAACTTATTCAAGGGATATTGCGCATAGTACGTAATTTTTTTTATTAATTTGTAGCGTTTTTTTTTAATCATGTCGAATTTGTTCATGTAAAATTAATTTTTTTTATTTGTTTCGTCAAGCTGCATCAATGGCTTCAATGGCGGATGATAATTTCCAAAATGAACTGTCCATCGAAGGTACTACTGACGAAATGTATTCTGGGTTTCTTTTTGGTCAATTCCTTTTAATTCTCTTTAATTGAAGGCTGTGATTTGCCTTCTTCGTTTATGTTCTGTTTTTTTTTTTTTTGCTAAATAGACCTCTTATGTTCTGTTTTTCTTTGTTTTATGATAAATTCTAATTAAAATTACTTAAATTGGATCAATTGGCTACTTAATTAGTACCTTTTTTTTGTATTTCAGTTCATGGAGAAGGAGATGATGCGAACGACCTTAACAATGCTATATGCCTCTACGAAGGTGTGTTTGAGAATTTAATGGTTTATGTTTGGGCTTCTAATAACGTGTGTTTGATACTAACTGTCTATGTTATGGACTAAATGTCATGTTTATGTATGGTTCTATAATAATGCCTCTGTTTTGGTTGTTTAATGGTATATGTTTGAGGCTTTAATGGTATTTGTTCTGTCCTGTAATAATGTTTTGTTTTTATGTTTGGGGTTATAAGGCCTCTGTTTTGGGGTTATAATGCATCTGTTTTGGATGTTCAATAGTATATGTTTGGGGATTTAATGGTATTTGTTTTGTGCTTTAATAATCTGTTTGGGACTGTTTGCGGCTATATGGCGGTGTAATGGTATATTTTTTTTGGGTTTAATGGAATATGTTTGGAATTAGAATGCCTTTGATTTTGGTGTTTATCTCTTCAAAGGTTATTATCTCTTCAATGGAGGCAAAATATTATGCGGAAAATGTATAATATGATCTTGAGAGCACAAAACAACAAAGATGCTAGAAGGTTGGTTGATGAAATGTGTAACAAAACATATGAAGAAGTACAAAAGTTGTTAGATAAGTCACTTCAAAAACAACCGTCCGTTGATAGTGTATCGGCTGTAGGAGTCTTGGTATTAGACCCCGAAAAATCAGTTACTAAGGGGCGAAGAAAGAGGATCAAGGGACATTTTGAAAAAAGAAAGAGCTCGACCCAAAAGGACTTCGGCACTGCAACACCTAAAAAACATATAATATAAATAATGTAGTTGATGTTTTATATTTGGTTCATTTTGACGTTTTATAGTATGGATTTATACATTATTCCAGTTCATTGGTATTTTAAAACCAATTATAACTCCAAAAAATAGACATTATAACTTGAAATTTGAAAATAGGCATTTTAAAAACAACTTGAAAATAAAACTTGAAATTTCAATTCAAACATATAAAACGTATGCATTATAGATCCAAAAAATAGACATTATAATGCCCAAATGTTGCCATTATAACCCCAAAACTTAGGCATTATAACTCCAAAACGTATGCATTATTGTTCCAAAACTTTGACTTTATAAATCCAAAATGGAGCTATTATAAATCCAAAAGTTAGAAATTATTAATCCAAAATTAAGTCATTATTAATCCAAAAATGCGTCAATGTAACTCCACTTAGACAATATAACAACAAATTAATTCCTGAATAATATATATCGAAAATCTAAAGCCCTCTTCCTTGAAAATCGATTTGAAAATCGAAGAACAACCAAATGAAATCTCAGAGATGAAGACAAACGGTATTCAATGTAAATGTAAATGGAAATCTCAAGAAATTGAAATGGAAATCAAATGGTAAGCCTCTTGGAATTCTCAGAATAATGATGAAGAAGGAGAGGTTGAGTGAAGAGTGTAACCGTTGGGAAATTGGGACAAATGATTACACGCGACATTCAAGGAAGTTGTTTTAATTTTTTTTTTATTTTTTGAATATTCCTGATTTCCTAAATTAGAAGCTGGGCCGGCCCATTTTAGTCCGTCTATCTTATAGACGGACTTTCCTGAGATTTTGTGATTTTCAAATTGAGTCATTTTCAGGTTAGATGGGATATTAATATTCTTATCTTCTATTCGACTTACTTGTCCTATTTATTCTTTCTAATAAGTTGATATCAACAAAAAAGAGTAGAGAGAATGAATTGTGTCGATAAAATTTAAAGAGTTAAAATGAAGGATGAGATTAAAAGAAAATGGTGTGTCATTGTCCAAAAATAGAAATAATGCAAAATAAGCGGGACAGAATAAAATGACAATATATGAATTGAACAAAGGAGTTATTTTCTACGCTTATCGAAACGATATTTTAACTCTTAATATCTCTAATAATGCATAAATAAAAATAACTGTGAAAAGTTGATATTAATATTATTTCACGAATTTTCTTGTTAAGTATTTGAAGTCTGGGCAAAAGAAAGAAAAATAGGCCTACTCACAAAATGGTTCACTCGATTGATGTCTGAATGTATTGTAACATTGAAATTAATGCTCTAATTGTTTTTAGTCAAAAGTTAATGAGGATAAATGGTCGGAGATAGAGGGATAAATTAGAAATTAACACTTTTTTTTGTCTATCATTGAGAAAATAGTAAAGATAATTAAATTGTGTGGATGAGATTAAAATGAGGACAAATAAAAAATTACTATAGATAAAAAGTAAAAAGAATTGTAGAATATTACCTAAAAGGAAAATGTTGAAAGTAGAAGAAATTGACTAGATCGTATTCTGATTGCCCAAGGGAATGTTCGCCAGGCTATTGACGAGCAAATTATTTACCATATGAAATAGTTAAATTATGAAAATATTAATACAACTGAAATGAACTTGAATTGTATCAAAAATTATATTAAAAAATAAAGTTGAAGCTTTTCTGTTATTATCACTTTTGAAAAATACTACTTCCTCCGTTCTTTTACACTTGTAACATTGTTAACTTCGACACTATTTAGCAAGCAAATTGATTTAAAAATACAAAGTTTAATCCATGAAACTATAGTAATTTTTGTTAAATTTTTATAAGTTAAAAAAAAAAGTAGTGATATTATGATATAAATCTATTAGTTTATTAAAAAAAGTTTAGATTAGGATTTGATGTCTTAACGTTAATGTTACAAAATGTGCTGATTAATCCATTAAGCTACAGTAATTTTTGTTATATTTTTATACTCTTTAAACTATATATCATAAATTAGTAAGGGGTCAAAACTAAAAATACAAAATATCACATTTTCGGCATGGGGGGGCGAGCCTCCCCCGGCCCCCGGTGTAGCTTCACCCCTGTTTATGATAGCCAAATGTAGACCTAGATGAGCATCCTCTTGAGAGATTATCTTTCAGTGAGACTTTCTCACACAAAAATTTGTACATTTTTTAATAATTATATTAGTTGGGCTATTTAATCTATGTCTGAAAAATATTTACGATCTCACACAAAAATATTTACAATCTCACACTACCTAAATTAAATCCTTATTTTCAAACATAACATTAGAAAAGCTTTTTTTTAGAAATTGAAGAGACATAAATGACACATACATGTTAAAAAAAAATGACACATATACATTGATTTTAATTTTTGTAGGCAATTGTAATTTTTCAATATAATGCGAGAGAATTCACGGGATGAACAAAATTATTTGAGAATAGCAAACAAGTACAACCCAACAGTTGAGAACATTGATGAACCTGTTACTACAAGATTATTATGTGGAAGAAATTCAATCCCCATATTCAATGTTAATGGTGATGAACAGAAATTAGGTATTGTTTTATCTCTAATCTCTACTCAATTAATTTGTTGGATGTGCATGCAATTGCTACTATTTCTTCCTAATTCCCCCATTTTATCAACCAATTACTAATTCCTAACATTCAATCAAAGGTGTTATTATTGCTGTAAGTTATTTGATTTTTATGAACCCTTGATTGTTCTTCAACTTGTTTAACCCCAAACTAATTTCAGGTTTATAAATTGATGTTGTCTTCTCTCTAATTTGCCGTTGATTACTAAGTATAAAACTGATTATAAATGTCAAATTATAGGGTTATATATTTAATTAGATTTAATTGGTCTTTAATCTTTATGCTTTAAAATAGAAGTATTTACTACGAACAACAGATTCTTTTTGGAATTATATCATGTAATTGAGCAAGGTAAAAATTCATATTTCTAAATGTAATCTTGTCAAATGTGAATATATGATTGTCATTGTAGCAGACTTCTTTGTGAACATTGCTAATTCAATACAGAAACTGATTCTGAAAACACTACTAAAAAGCTTCCAAAGAAATGTGCAGTAGGTTCTAATAAGAATGTATCCATATTCTGTAAGACAATGGATGACCTTTTATGTAAGCACGCCCAGCTAATGTATCCTATTTACAGAATCTTACAACCAAAACTTATGCAGGATGACCCTTTATGTAAGCTCGAAGCTGCTGTGATCGGCTTCCTTGGGGCTGCATCTGATGCTGCTGTGTGCCGATTGCTTCACTGTGAAATGTATTAAGTCTAAATACCCAATGGAATGTATTTCACTGTGAGTCTCCTTAGCACTCTAATTGTTGAACAAGCTCTCTAGTGACACAGTTGACATTGATGCATACTTAGTCAATCCACGGATCCACCTAAAAACTAGTGAAGTTTAATCTAATGCTTCAACTCAAACAAAAACCAAAAGACATATCCAACATACAAACTAAGCGTCAACTATTTAATCAAACTTGAGACTAAAAAAAGTATTGATGAGCCATTATTAGAATTTAGAGTGTACATGATAAACGCAACATAAAAACAAAGACCTATTAGTGGGTATCCAATGCCCATTTAGATGTATGTTATATGGAGATTCTATAAAAGACTATGGTGGTATATTAAATGATTGCTTGATAGTATTGGCATAATTCAATGATGAGTATATACTATATACCATGTTATGCGTGTAAAACCAAAAACTTAAAGCTAATAATAAGAGCCCTATAATATGTTATATGCTCTATTGTTACTACATAATAACTAACTAATAATTGCTCAAACTTCCAAGAAAAACGAACTGTTTAAAGATATTCTTAGGGCTCGCCTGAATTCCTGTAATAAAGTAAGGCAGTAAAATTCGTGGAGCAAAATTCCCCACATAATATAGTAATTTGAGAAATGGTTATTTTTTCATTAGTTTGGTATTTTTCGTCCTCTTAAAATATAATTTTTTTTCTTTTCAGACCATCAGATGTTAGATGTAAAATTTCCATTCTTAAGTTCTCATATCTACATTTTTTCATTATCATTTCAATTAATCATTCAAATCTACCAATTAAATTAACATATTTTTCATTCCCTTAAATTAACGGCATCAATTTCTTTGAGTCGAAGGTTAGTGAGAAAGAAGGTTTAGTACTCACCCATGTTCTTATAAAAAGCTCTTGCTTTCTCCTCTGTTCATAATTTCTGAAACTTGTTTTTAGAACCCATATTTTAAATTTTAATTCCTTTTCTTTGAAGCTTCTAACAATTAAAATGGTGGAGATTTTAGATTTCTGAAACTTGTTTTTGATGAACGATAACTATTTCAATGGCTTAACAATGTTTAAACGAAATAAAACAAATGCAAAAAGAACACAAAGATTTAAGGAGGTTCACCCAATGATGGCTACGTCCTCCGTGGTGTGTAGTTGCTTATTTGTGTTATATCATGAGTAAAACACTCTTACAATGAAGTATTATAATAGATGTAAAAGATAAAACAAAAGGCTATGTATTTGGCTAAGGGGTTTGTGTTTGATGTGTTTAGGATTTGCTAATGAGCTCACTCTCTATATATATAATGGTAATTACATTCAATGAGTAATATAGATTTAATGCTAAGAATTAAACATATTGAAACAGCTCCAAGGTGAAATGAAACGCCAGAAAAATGAATCCGATGCTTCTGAATTCTGACTGCACTGCTCGTTTGAGCCACAAGGGTGCTTGCTTGAGCAGCTCCCATCTGCTGCTTCTGTTCACTCCAGCACTAGGTGTTCGTTCGAGCATGTATACCAGCACTGCTCTGCCAGATTCCACTGTGACATTCTGATCTTGATGTTCGAACAAGGCACTTTGGATACTTAGCTTGCCGCGTTCAAGGCACATTACAGAGCACTAGAAACTGATGCTACACCTCATTAATCTCATCATTCATCATGTCATTTACACCCAAATTAAACTCCTTCAATACACTTAAGTTCAAGCATTAAATCATCACACTTAATATCTCCACATTCAACACACACATTAAGTTATGAACTTAAACATCCACACTAACACACTCATAGGATTCAATCCCAAGAGTCAACACATGAATGCACACTTTAATTTATGCACTCAAGTTACACCATTCATAACAGATGAAAATGTTGTGACTCCATCGTCATAAAACTCTTATCCTGCAATTATAAAGCAATAGGTTAGATGCAGTTTAGCTTACTTCTGGAAACTTAAATCATGTACCTAGTTATAGCATTATGAAGTTCATCCTCCACATTGTTCTTATAATGCATACAACTTTGGCAGGGTGAGAAAAGAAGACTCTTCAAATCAGAGATGTGAACAATGCAAATAGGTGGATACTGAAAGAGACTGCTCAAAAGTGCCAAGAATAAATCTGTAGGAAAATCTCACAAAGACGCGAGATAAATGTATAAACCAAAAATCAATCACACTTGCATCGAGCAAGCATCTCCAGAGTTGTCGTTCATCAACAGTATCAATCTAAAGCAAATACATACTTCTATCAATGAGCATATCACACAAAATGCAACACCATTAATCCATTATAATAGAATTATAAACCAACTAACAATCAAGGATACTAGAAACTATTGTAACTAAAGTTGCAAAGAATTCTTAAAATGAAACTAAACCAACCCAGAAACACTCGACAAGAATTCTTAAAAATCAAACCCGAAATCCAGCAAAAAGACAAAAATTAACAAAACTAACCTATATGTAATGAAGTTCAAATTTGAAAGAAATAAACATTGAATAAAAGCAACATAATTAAAAACAAGTTTTGGAAAAATAAAACTAATTTCACGAAAACAAAACAATTGAGAGAGAATGACCAAATTTAGAAAATTCAAGAAACAATTGAAAGAAAAAAACAAGTATGTTTTAGAAAATAAAAACTTGTTGAATTATTCATCATAGATATTAAATAAATTCCTAAATAAATGTGTCTAACAAAAAAAGCAATACTTAGGGGGTTTACTAATTATTTTGCATAAAAATAAATAGCAACGACATATCCACTAGGCCCTCCAAAGTATTTATGCCCTCCAAAGTATTTATGCTCTGTTTAATTGTCGATATTTAATGGTGCTAATGCGAATATTTGTTGCATAGATTTTAATGAAATATACCGTATCATTCACACAGTTAGGAAATTTTAAGCATAAAAAGTATTTTTATTCTAAATTTTTCATTATTGCACACAATATACCACATCTTCAAAAGATAATAAATTGAAATAAATTTTTATAAAGAAAATGTAATAATTGATGTTAACCAAGCAAGATTATTAAACTTATTAAGATATTTATTTCAACTAAAATAAAGCTAGCTTTTCATTAACTTTCCACCATTTATTATCGATCACCAAAGGAGTTGTGAAGTCAAAAACAAAATATCAAGCACTTTCATTATATTTAAACAAAGTAAAAAAAATCAACTATATTATAAAATTTAACAGCTTTACTTATTAATTGATTATTTATGATTCAGGTTTCTAATTAAAAATAAATTATAAACTACATATTAAATGGCATAAACAATAAACAAATAAATAGAAAATTTTATAAAGGAGCATGAAATTTTACCTCATAAGTTATATCTTTGATGTCCCTTTTAATTGATTATGCCTAAAATCAAAAGTATTCATTCACTTTTACAGATAAAGGAAGGGATGTGTTGAACGTGTGGCCAATCCAACCCATTTGAACGTTGGCATCGTTTCTCCAATGTTGGTGAACATTCTCGAATATGAAGTTTCTTGAGAGAAGTGAGTTTGGACATCCAACTCGGCAGAGATTAAAGCTGTTTGCAATTCCAAATTTTCAGAGATTGAAGGTTGGTTAAGTATTGTATCCAATCAGGCAGATTCACCATTTGCGGAAGTCTCTCCAATGTCAAGTAACGAAGAGATTTATAAAGTGGCCTGCCACTGCCTTCCTCCATTTCTCTTGATAAATTCAGATTAGGGCAATCATAGATGCTTAACGCCTCTAAGACTAAGAGATGTTGTAAGCCTTCTGACACACTCTTCAAATTGATGCACCTATTAATACTTAAAGATTGTATGGAAGACGAACAGGTACGAAACACATTCTCAACTTCTCCCAGGTTTTCAATGTTTTTATCTCCCCAAATTGACAGGTCTTCTAAACAATCCAAAGCCTCCATGTGTAGCCCATGATTTAGCCAACTTGTGTTGTCTATTTCACAACGAAAATACGGGGAGGATGAAAACTTTGAATTACTTGTTTCCTTACCTTTATCTGCCTCTAATTCTTTATTCTCCAACCTTCTAATTATTATTTGTAGTCTTTTATTAAATCTCCATAAAAAAATGGATTTCAAAAGGGGTAAGTGAAAAACTGTTATAAGCTTTGTGCAATTTTTTATACAAAGAATTTCCAATTGAGAAAAAATAAGGGGTGACATATTGTTACTATTAACATTGAGCTCATCTGCATCTCCTATCCATTCTTTTAATTTAGGCATATCCTCTAACCTAAGTTCCTTCAAAGAGGGAAAAAATTGTTGGTTTGAGTCCACATGAAGTGCTCTCGCATTGTTGCTACCTCCTGATATATGTTTCTCAATTATATACTCCAAATTCTCTAGTTTATAAAGAGAAAGCTCTTTTAGATGACATAGATTTCCCAAGCATCTTAAGTCGCTCAATTTAGGACAATTCGAAAGCATCAAGGAAACAAGATTAGGAAGAGACGTTGTCAAGTTTTCTTCCATTGCCCACCCCACCATACTCGCACCTTGATATCCCACAACTTTTAGCCACTTGAGATTACAATGTGGCCGTAGCATATCCATCACTACTTCATCGTCGTTTACTCTTCCTTCACCCTTCTCTCCACTAAAAGTAACATCCAGATATTCAAGATGTTCCTTGTCACTCAAACACTCTCTTTCGCAATCTTTCTCTTTCTTATTAACATTTGCAGCCTTGTTGGAGTATTTGATCCTGATATCGAGGGAACTTCTAAGGTTCCTTAGAGATTTTAGGATTTGCATTTCATTCAACAACTCCTTCCAACTTGAACACCTATCTCCTCCCACCACAAACATTCTAAGCTCACAAAGATCAGTTAGCTTACTTATACCCTGTTATGGACTGGATAGGCCATTAGGAGAAACAGTAATAGTAAACAGAAATGAATAAGATAGTATCAAATTGTAAGCAAGATACTGAGATGTGTAATTGTAAAAGTATATTGAATGTATATTGAATAGCCAAGAACGATTGTATGTAAACAAGAGTAATTACAACGTAACGATAGATCAAGCTATTCGAGACGCTTGAGATCTCCTAATGAGTATAAAACCCACCCACAATGTGTTTACTAATTTCTGGATGGTTTTCCCCTTTCCCTCCATCTTTATTTATACTATAAACCTCTCCCTCAAGTGGCTTGCTCCCCAAGCTAACACTAAATGGTAATTACTTATTTACCCTTAATTAGTTACTTAATCCCCACAAACCCAATCCATGACATACCGGCCCCTAAAACATCCACCTTGTCCTCAAGGTGGGTAAAAATTAGCTTGACCTTCCACCGTCGTCAAGAAAAAAGAGAAGAATAAACGGTCACGAAAAAATATTCTATGAGCAAGATGCTTCGATTGATGATAGGAAAATTTAGTTGGAACAGTAAAACCAGGATGGACAAAAAATGGTGAGTAGAGTTGAGGATTATAGCTGTCAAGGTTACAAAGGAAAATGAAACAATTTAGAAATGGGCTAAAGAAATATGGGTCAGAAAAGAAATTTGGGTCAGCCATCAACATCAATTTAAGATTTGAGTGCTTGATGACGTCATCGCTTGCATCACCAATGAAGGTGCCCATATGTTTGAGCTTGTCCTCCACATTCCAGACTATTTCCAATGCTCTCCCATTTACTAATTGCTTTTGCCTCTTAATAATATTATATTCTGAAAATTTCAAAATGAAGTTCTGGATCCTTCTCCTGTCATGTGCCTTCCACAAGCCAATGATGTCATTGATGACATCACCCTCCCAAACAACTTTTATTCCTGGATCCCATTTCCACGTGATCCTAACCCTTTTTATTAATTTTTCTCTCTCTTCTTCCCACTTTCTACTACCTCTGTTTTCAAATTGTGAAACCACCATGTTATCTTCCCCAATTTCATTGACACCCACTGCTCTCTCAAAATCTGATATGCTCAGCCTGCAGCCGCCACTTGCTGCTCCGTCGCCGCCTATTCCCACAACCCCAGCTCCTCCGCCACCATTGACGTCTACAACCGGATTTACAAGGCTCAGTGTTCCAATCTCGAGCCCTAATATAAGCCCTAACCCTTCACCATATCTAGCCAACTTTTTCTGATGATGTTTGGAATTTCCTGCTAACATCCGATCGTCATTGTCAGTTCTGGTGTGAAATGTATTGACCAAAACTTTTTGTTCACTGCCTTCAAGATTCTCAAAAATATCGACTGTATCGGCGACATATTGCCTCACTCCTTCACGTTCTGCCGCCATAATTGCAGTCAAATCCTCTTTTGGTGATTCTCGGTGAAACTGAGATATCTCCACCGAGTGTTCTGGTTCTCCTTTGAAAATTGCACCATTTTGTTTGGTAAGACCTTCGTCCTTCTCTGCCTCCTCCATTTCAGCAGCCTCTTCTTCATCAGCCTCCGTATCCTCTTCTGCCTTCTTCATGACCTCGTCATAATTTTCTAGATCTGGAGCTTTCTTTTCATGATAAGCTGCCTTTGATTCTTTCTTTTGCTCTAAATTCTTGTTTCTAAACTCTTCCTGATCTGTTTGGTGTTGTTCGGATAGTTCGCTCATAGTCTGAGATTGCTTATCAAGAATGTTGAGCATATGAGCTAGTAACTTCTCCATTCGATTCAGAGATTTGCGTATGTCAGCCTTCTGACATTCTTGCATTTCAGCAAAACGCGGACCTCTGCAGTTCATAGACTCAATAGCACCATCAGAATGTGGATTATGAATGTCGCGGTCTTCGGCGTATCTTCGAGCAAAACGAATCGAACGGCTCTGATACCAATTGTTATGGACTGGATAGGCCATTAGGAGAAACAGTAATAGTAAACAGAAATGAATAAGATAGTATCAAATTGTAAGCAAGATACTGAGATGTGTAATTGTAAAAGTATATTGAATGTATATTGAATAGCCAAGAACGATTGTATGTAAACAAGAGTAATTACAACGTAACGATAGATCAAGCTATTCGAGACGCTTGAGATCTCCTAATGAGTATAAAACCCACCCACAATGTGTTTACTAATTTCTGGATGGTTTTCCCCTTTCCCTCCATCTTTATTTATACTATAAACCTCTCCCTCAAGTGGCTTGCTCCCCAAGCTAACACTAAATGGTAATTACTTATTTACCCTTAATTAGTTACTTAATCCCCACAAACCCAATCCATGACATATCTCCTCCCACCACAAACATTCTAAGCTCACAAAGATCAGTTAGCTTACTTATACCCCTTGGCATATAAGTCAAACTATTACATTCCCATATGTTCAACTTCCTAAGATGAACTAGCTTGCCAATATCTTTTGGCAACTCTTTCAATTGTTCGCATTGCTCTAACCTTAAAATCTGAAGATTATATAGATTTGTAATTGCCCTAGGAAGCACTTCAAAATCATTTCTTGAAAGGTTTAGATACCTTAAATGAAGCAATTTACTGATTGAACCCGACAGACTTTTTAATACTTGAATTTCTCAAGTCTAAAGCCCTCAAACATTTCCAATTAGCAAATATTGCAGTCAAACAAACCTTATCCATCTTAGAAGAATAAAAAAAATATTCATCGTAAACATAAGAACGTAGTTGACTTTTTTGGGTGAAGAAAACATCTGCAGAATTGCTTCGCTTAAGATGACGAATCTTTTTATCAAGATCCCCTTTCATGCTATGCACTGTCGCCTGGATCTCCATTCCCGCAACTTCTTGAGCAACATCGTGCATTAAATCATGCATCTTAAATCTCCAAATATTATCTCCTTCTACATCCTGAAAAAAGCACCTCTGTGTTAGAAGTTTTACATAATCCTCAGCAACATCTTCCATGCTTTTTCCACCTTCAGATGTAACGTAACCTTGGGCCATCCAATACATGATCAATTCCTGTTTATAAATGAGTTCATCCTTTTGATACAAGGCACAATAAGCAAAACAACTTTTCAAAGGAGATTGAAGTTGGTAGTAACTAAGCTTCAATATGGGTTTGATGCTATTCTCACTTTCAATAATTTTTTCCAATCCTAACTCACGCAAAGACAGCCACTCCCTTTCATCTTGGCCATAGAGAAGACTTCCCAACACTCTTATGGCAAGAGGAACGTGAGCGCATCTCTTAACAATTTCTTCACCAATTTCGACCAGCTTTTGAGGAGGACTTGACTCTTCCGATCCACAAGCTGCCCATTTAAACAAACGCAATGAGTTTTCCATTGACAAACCTTGTAGCTGGTGCACTTGGCCATTTCCTATGATTTTTGCTGTCTTCATTGACCGAGTGGTTACCACAATACAACTTCCTCTTCCACCTCCGATAAAGGATCCTAGCAAGTCAAGCCATTTTTCACGATCCTCGGTCCACACATCATCCAAAACAAGCAAATATCTCTGTCCAGCAAATATGTCTCGTAATTTTCGTTGCATCAATTCAAGTGTGTCACCTTGTTTCTGCTTCTGTAATCCACCAGATTCAAGAATCTTACCAAGAATGTCTTTCGTCAAAAATTGATTTTGATCGTGATCGGCAACACAAGCCCACAACCTCAATGGAAATGAAGTTACCACCGTTGGATCATTGAACAAAAGTCGAGCAAGAGCAGTTTTGCCCAACCCTCCAATCCCCACAATACTAATGAAATAAACATCCTGTTGAACATCATCAGAGTTGGGCAACATACCCTTGATGGTCTCCAGATCTTGGTCTCTTCCAATGATAACTTCTTCCTTATAAGAACAGGTCTCTCGGCTTCTACTATTAATAGGCTTCGGATCAATCTTCAACTTGAACTTGCTATTATCAGCGATATCATCTAACTTCTTTCTGATCTTGTCGATCTTTTTAGAAACAGAGAAATCATCAGCTAACTTGGTGAAGAGGGAGAAGACACGGTCCTTGATACGCGTATTGAGCCTCTTCTGAGCAGCAAGAGTGACAAACTCATCAAACAGATCATCGGCTTCAAAAACAGCATCCTTAAGCTCTTCAATGTAGAGCTTTTCTTGGTGGGACAAAACTTGCTTATGCTCAGCATCAATGAGCACAGCTTGGATTGTTTCAACGGTTTTTTTGAGTTGTTCGAGTTTGGGTTTGCAGTCAAAGCTGGAGCAAAAATCTCTAAGCTCAGAGCATTGAAGTGCTGCTAACAGAGTCTGAACAACGGACATAACAGTTCCAACATCCATTTTTTGTGTTTTGAAGATACAGAGGAAAAGAAATGATCAAATGAATAGTGTGTTTTGGCAAAGAGAAAGACAGTAATGGGAAATGGCTTCTTTTTTAACAAATTTTGTAATATTTGGTGTAAACATCTTTTGGAAGTGGGTGGACCATCCGCTCCTGTATTATTCCAATTCCAATTCCAATTCCAAACAATGGTTGAAATTTTGATAATTAATCTCATCTTCTGCAAGTGGACCTTCTGTTTGTCTTCCACTACTACACTTTTTGCAAGTATTAATAATAGATCGATAAAAATAAAAGAAAAAAGTAGTAGTTTCTAAAGTGGAAATTGCTAAAATTAAATTACTATTTATTCGGTTTGCTGAAAATAAATTTTAATTATTATTTATTTTAATAAATTTATTTATTTTGTTTCATTGTTGAAAATAAATTCAACTATTGTTTATTTATGATCGTTCAACTTACAAATGAATAAATGATGAATATAATAATATGTGAGTTTATTTTTTACAAGTATATCTAATAGATGGATTTATACAATAATAAATAATAGGTATTATTATTGAAAATTAAAATATAGACTAACTTGTTGAAAATTGATTTGTCACTGTGTGATGGTCTCATTGTAATACAGTCATAAATTTATCCAAATATTCAAATTTAATTAATTAAAACACTTACTTTTGTACTTTAAAGATTCAATTTTTGTTGTTTAATCTTTAATAAGTCGCTTTAAATGTTAAATTAGACATTTTAACTATTAAAAGTTTAAAACATCCACTTTATTACTTGTTTAAAAGAAATTTCTTTTGACCTTGTCTCACCATAATACAATGTCATATAAAATTTACTATATAACTGAAGCTCAATTATGACTCGCCCCACTATCAACTCAATTATTGTAGCTTAATACATATCTTAGAGAAAAATTGAAACAAATAAAATTTAAAAACAAAAAAATAATGAAATAAGATTGAAATCAAACTTTTTCAAAAAAATAAGCGTCAAATACCCAGACCTGTGGTTTGGAGCTGTTCGCAGTTACTAAGTGCGAACAGCTTGCTTTGATTGTTTCGACCTATTCGCACTTAGTAACTGCGAACAGGTATGCGGGGTTTTGGGATAACTTTGATTTGGGTCTTATTTCATTATTTTTTTTTAATAATCTTATCTTTTCAAATTTTCTATCTTAGATGGGTTTATTTTATATTGTCTTTCACATGAATGACTAAAGTCAAAAGTCAACAAGTGCATTTTTACATAAATTTTTTTTACTATTTTAAAACTAATTATTACCCCTGTCCCTAAAAAATCCCTCATTCCTTGTAAATATATTATTTTTAACGAGTTTCTTATTAGAAAAATTATCTACAATAATTCAATCTATTTGTGATTTTCCTACAATAATTCCACCTATTGATTAACCATGAATAATCCCAATTTTGAGGGGCATTTTCCTAGAGTTAACCTGGTCACCAGATGACTTGTTATAGCAAGTTTTACTTTTTTTTAAAAAAAAAGATAAATTAAAATAGAATGTGGAAAAAAATGTTAAAAAAATTTTAAAAAAAATTTATGATTTTTTTATTATTTAGAATTTTTAAGGTTAATTTTTAAAAATTTTCTCTAATTTTAAATTAATTTTCAGTCTATTTTTTTGGTGAATCACTTACTATAGTAGGTCATCGGATTACACAAGTTTACTCTAGGCAAATATTCCTTATAGTTGAGATTGTTCATGATTAATCAATAAGTGAGATTATTATAGAAAAATCATGAAAATGTTGAATTATTGTAAGTAATTTTTCCTTTCTTTTATTAACATCTACATTTTAGTAAATTAGTTGATGATTTCTATTCATAAATAATTAAATTTAACTTGCTACTTTGAGTCCCATGCTACTCATATATAACATATATGTACATAGACATTATATATGTTTTATGAATTGAATTGGTGTTTGGCTAATTAATTGTATGTGCAATTTGGGTTGTTTGTTTAGATGTGGACATTAGGTAATATTAGTGTTTGCAAATTGGAATGTTTTTTCTTAGATGTGGACTAAATAACAAGTAAAATTATTGAAAACTACAATGTATTTTTAGTATTTTACAGTTTGAAATTAACGTATATTCTTTAAAATAATGACATTACATGCCGCTTTCAAAATATAAAACTCAAATGCGGATAATTGTCTTAAGTAAAACTTTATTGATCTAGAGATGCTATGAAAAAGAGATGAAAGGTGTAGAAATGTGAAATAATTGTTATAAATAGAAATTAAGTAAAATAATATTGACATAGACCAAATGGTAAAATGTATTAATATCATTTAATATACATATATTCTAATATTCTAATTATAATTAAAGAAGGAAAAAAAAGTACCGAATAACACAAATATTTATTGATTAACCTATCATTATACTCCCTCCGTTCCTTTTTGTTTTTCCACTTTACTAAAACGGGTAGTTTCATAAGTTTTTCCACTTTAGAATACTTTCCATTTTTGGAAATTTTTCATCCCACTTTTACCCCTTTAAACCCCACTTTTCTTACTTCACACTACTATTTAATTATTTTCTCTCTTATACTTCCAATACAATCATTAAATTACACTATTATTAATTATTCTTCTCTCATACTTTTAATATAATCATTACATTACACTATTATTTAATTATTTTTTCTCTTATACTTCCAATACAATCAATACTAGCTTCCCACTACTATATAATTAAAATAATACCCACTACCACCAAAGATTCTATTTTTCTTAATCTTGGTGAAAAACCCAAATAGGAACATCAAAAAGGAACGGAGGGAGTATAATTTTTAATTAACTATAAATAATACTACCAACTTGGAAGTGTGTTTTTCTATAATAATGCCAATTTTTATTTACCCATAAATTTACCTTTGTTTTTTATCAAATAATCTACAATAATGCAATATTTATATTTGTTGATTTACCTATAATAATTAATAATTTTCGTAGAATAATACCAATTTTTATTTTTGTAAATTTACCTTTGTTTTTTTCCGTAAAAGTCTGTATTATTCACGCTAATTTTGCATAAAAAAATGTCCGGCCATCTTGTCCCTTAATCAATCCATTTGTATCTTATTCTTCTCCTTCTCCCCGTTATTTGTATGAAACACCACCACCACCACCACCACTGTTCAGCCCCTACTTGACCGCCAACCCTGTTCACCACCACTTGATCACAGCTGCCATATCAACCACCCTCCTTTGCATCTGCCACCACCAACGCCAAGCTACTGATAGTACAGCCGCCCACCGCCAATCCACCTTCTTGCATTTGGAATCCAATTGTGTGGAAGAAATTCAGTCCCTATTTTTAATGTTAATGGTGATGAACAGAAATTAGGTATTGATTAATCTCTAATCTCTACTCAATTAATTTGGAGGGTCTGCATGCAATTGTTACTATTTCTTCCTAAATCCCCTATTTTATCAACCACTTACTAATTCCTCACGTCCATTTCAAAGATGTTATTGCTGCAAGTTATTTGATTTCATGAACTTGTTTGATCAGTAAGTATAATCGCTTGACATTCTCAACACCTCCTACTTTCAGGTTAGCCGTGGCTCAGACAGTTCGAGATATTCTTCATTCATTCGTCCATCTTTATAAGATTATTCTTCCCAAAAATATTGAGGTACACACTCACCTAAAATGAATTTCTTTGTGTTTAAGTCAATTATATGTGAGTTATAATGTTATTTGGAGTGATTGAGTGAATTGGTGAAGAATTATGAGATATTACTTGAATTGTTAGATAATTGTGTGTAGCATGAAATCGATTATAAATGTCAAATTATAGGGTTATATATTTAATTAGATTTAATTGGTGTTTATTCTTTATGCTTTAAAATTGAAGTAGTTATTTGGAACAACGGAGTCTCTTTGGAATTATATTTGTAATTAAACAAGGCAAAATTTCATATTTTTATATGTAATCATGTCAAATGTGATTGTCATTGTAGGAAACTTCTAAGATGTTGATCTCATGGACTTTGTTTGTCATGTCTTGATGATTCCACTTAGAGAGAAATACTCTTAATCTTGTAGAGATACAACTGTGTTGGATTGTGTCGTAATGCGGCTTTCTAATCCTTTAAAGTACTAAGCCACTTTGTACTTATTGCACTGTCTATACCATCAAATACCGTAGTTTGATCACTTCATACTTATAGCACTGTCTATAGTACCAACATTTAGCGAATATAGTATGTATTTATTGTTCTCTATTACTTGCTTCTTTGTGATCATGATTCATGAGTAAGGGTGGGTCTGATCATTGCCTCATTGGTATTCAAAACAGTAACTTATTCTGAAACACTAGTAAAGCATGAAAAGAAATGTGCAGTAGCTTTTTATAAGAATGTGTCCATAGTCTGTGATAAAATGGATGACCTTTTATGTAAGCACACCCAGCTAATGTATTCTATTTACCAAATCTTACAACCAAAACTTATGGATGACCCTTTATGTAAGCTCGATGCTGCTGTGATCTGCTTCCTTGTGGCTGCATCTGATGCTGCTGTGTGCCGGTTGCTTTAAAGCTTTATAGTTGATGGCTGTTTGATTAAGTTAAACCTCACCGTGAGTCTCTTTAGCACTCCAATTGTTGAACAGGCTCTCTTGTAGGATTCCTTCTAGTGACACAGCTAACAGTTGATGGCTCTGTTTCAACGACTTGCGCATAGTTGGTCCATCTACCTAAATACCAGTAGTGAAATTTACTCTTATGCTTCAACTCAAACCAAAACCAAAAGACATATCCAACATACAAAGTAAGACTATGGTATGTTATATGGAGATTCTAAATAACAACCAAAAGGAATTTTAAATGATAAATGCAACAAAAATATAACAGCCCAAAGCCATTATCAGAAGCAAAGTGTACATGATAAATTCAACAAAAAATAACATCCTATTAGTAGAAACCAAAAGAGAATACTGCTCAAAAGTGACAAAGAATAATTTTGACAGGGTGAGAAAAGAAGACTCTTTAAATCAAAGATGTGAACAACACAAACAGGTGGATTACTGAAAGAGAAATATTGCTCAAAAGTGCCAAAGAATAAATCTGTAGGCGAATGTCGCAAAGACACGAGATATTGCCCTTGTGCTAAGTATAAACCAAAATCAATTGCATTGAGCAAGCATCTCCATAGTTTTCTTTCATGAACAACATCAATCTAAAGCAAATACATACTCTATCAATGAACATATCACACAAAATGCAACACCATTAATCCATTATAAATTTATAATAGAATTATAAACCAACCAACAATCAAGGATACTAGAAAATTATTGCAACAAATTTTTTTCCAATTCAATTTGCAGCGAAGAGCAGAATGCTTGAGAAAGAAGCCACCAAAATGAAACTAAACCAACCCAGGAACACTCGCTAAGGATTCCACTACAAAAGTAAAACAAATTTAGAAATTAAACAAATTCCTAAATGAATTTGTCTACAAAAGAACCAAACACATATGGAAGTTACTATTCATTTTGCATTAAAATAAATAACAACATATCCACTCGGCCCTCCAAAGTATTTATGCTCCATTCAATTGTTGGTACTTAATGGTGGTAATGAGAATGATTTATTGCGTAGATATTCATGAAATATATCTTATAACTCACATGATTAGGGAATTTTAGTCATAAAATGTAGCATTTTTATTCACAATTTTCCATTACCACACACATTATACTACATCTTTAAAATATTGTACAAAAATAAATTTTGTAAAGAAAATGAAGTGATTGATGTAAAACAAACATGTTACATCACTATTAAGCTTCTAAACTTTAGGATATTTTACTTCAACTAAAATTAAGCTAGGATTTCATGAATTTTTCCACCATTTGATGTCAATTGTCAAAGGATTGTGAATTCAGAATCAAAAATATCTAATACTTTTATTATATTCAAACAAAGTAAAAAATCAACCACATTATAAAATTTATCAACTTTACTTAAAAATTGATTAAATGATTATTTACGATTTAGGTTTTAAATTTAAAATAAATTATAAAATACATATTAAATGACATAAACAATAAAGAAATAAATAGAAAATTTCAAAATGTACCATAAAAACAGCGAGAAAGGGTGATATGTAACTTTACCTCATATCATAAGTTATACTTTTGGTGTCCCTTTAATTGGTACGCTTAAAATATAAAGTAAGGAGTGCTTTTAAATGCAATCTGAATCACAGATAAAGGAAGGGATGTGTTGAACGTGAGGCCAATCCAACCCATTTGAACGTTGGCATCGTTTCTCCAATGTTGGTGAACATCCTAGAATATAAAGTTCCTTGAGAGAAGTGAGTTTGGACATCCAACTCGGCAGAGATTCAAGCTGTTTGCAATCATCAATAGTCAGAGATTGAAGGTTGGTTAAGTATTGTATCCAATCAGGCAGGTTCACCATTTGCGGGAGACTCACCAGTGTCAAGTTGTTTAGAGATTTGTTAAGTGACTTGCCACTACCTTCCTCCATCTCTCTTAATAAATTCAGATTAGGGCAAACACTGATTACTAACGTCTTTAGGACAAAGAGATGGATTAAGCCTTCTGACATACTCTTCAAATTGGTGCAACTGTTAATACTTAAATATTGTATGGAAGACGAACAGGTACGAAACACATTCTCAACTTTTCCCAGATTCTCTATGTTTTTATCTTCCGAAATTGACAATTTTTTTAAACTATCAAAAGCCTCCATATGTAGCCCATGATTTAGCCAAGTTGTGTCGTCTATTTCAATTTCCCATGAATTGCTAATTTTATCGCAACGAAAATAGGGGGAGGATGAAAACTTTGGATTACTTGTTTCCTTACCTATACCGGCCTCTAATTCTTCATTCTTCAACCTTCTAGTTATTATTTGTAGTCTTCTATTAAATTTACTTAAATGGAGGGATTTCAAAAGGGGAAAGTGAAAAACTGCTATAAGCTTTGGGCAATTGTTAAATGAAAGATGTTCCAATTGAGAAAAAATAAGGGGTGAGACACTGTTATTATTAACATGGAGCTCATCTGCATCTCCTACCCATCCTTTCAATTTAGGCATATTCCTTAAATCAAGATCCTTCAAAGAGGGAAAAAGCTGTTTGTCTGACTCCACACTAACAACTCTCGCATTGTTGCTGCCTCCTGATTTATATTCCTCAATTATATACTCCAAATTCTCTAGTCCATAAAGATAAAGGCTTTTTAGATGACATAGATTTCCCAAGCATCTTAAGTTGCTCAATTTAGGACAATTCCGAAGACTCAAGAAAAGTAGATTAGGAAGAGACGTTGCCAAGTTTTCTTCCATGGCCCACCCCACCAAACTCGCACCTTGATATGCCGTAACACTTAGATCCTTGAGATAACAATGTGGTCGTAGCATATCCATAATTTCTTCATCATAATTTACTCTTCCTTCACCCTGCTCTCCACTAAATCTAACATACACTCTTTCAAGATGTTCCATGTCACTCAGGCACTCTCTTCTGCAATATTTCTCTTTTTTATAGACATTTGCATCCTTGTTAGTGTATTTGATGCTGATTTTGAGGAAGCTTCTAAGGTTCCTTAGAGATTTCAAGATTTGCATTTCTTTCAACAACTCCTTCCAACTTGAACACCTCTCTCCTCCCACCACAAACATTGCAAGCTCACGAAGATTTGTTAACTTACTTATGCCCCTTGGCATATAAGTCAAACCATCACTCCCTATTATGTTCAAGACCCTAAGATTAACTAGCTTGCTAATATCTTTTGGCAACTCTTTCAATTGTGTGCAAAACTCTAACCTTAAAGTCTGAAGATTATATAGATTTGTAATTGCCCTAGGAAGCACTTCAAAATCATTATTTGAAAGGTTTAGATACCTTAAATGAAGCAATTCACCGATTGAACCTGATAGACTTTTAATACTTGAACGACTCAAGTCTAATGCCCTCAAACATTTCCAATTAGCTAATATTGGAGCTACACAAGCCTTGTCCATCTTAGCAAAATAAAAATAGTTGTCATCATAAACATAAGAACGTAGTTGACTTTTTTGAGTGCAGAAAGCATCTGCAGACTTGCTTCTTTTAAGATGACGAATCTTTTTATCAAGATCCCCATTCATGCTATGCAATGTCGTCTGGATCTCCTTTCCCACAATTTCTTGAGCAACGTCGTGCATCAAATCATGCATCTTAAATCCCCAAATATTATCAGACTCTCTTTCTAGATCTTGGAAAAAGCACCTTTGTATTAAAAGTTTTACATAATCCTCAGCAACATCTTCCATGCTTTTTCCACCTTCTGATGTAATGTAACCTTGGGCCATCCAATACCTGATCAATTGCATTTTATAGATGAGTTGATCCTTAGGATACAAGGCACAATAAGCAAAACAACTTTTCAATGGTAATTCAAGTTGGGAGTAACTAAGCTTCAATATCGGCTTGATGCTATTCTCGCTTTCCATAATTTTTTCCAAACCCAACTCATGCAAAGATAGCCACTCACTTTCATCTTGGCCATAGAGAAGACTTCCCAACACTCTTATGGCAAGAGGAACGTGAGCGCATCTTTTAACAATTTCTTCACCAATTTCAACCAGCTTTTGTGGAGGACTCGACTCTTCCGATCCAAAAGCTGCCCATTTAAACAAACGCAATGAGTTTTCCATTGACAAGCCTTGTAGCTGGTGCATGCGCCCATTTCCTATGATTTTTGCTGTCTTCATTGATCGAGTAGTTACCACAATGCAGCTTCCTCTTCCACATCCGGTGAAGGATCCTAGCAAGTCAAGCCATTTTTCACGATCCTCTGTCCACACATCATCCAAAACAAGCAAGTATCTCTGTCCACCAAATATGTCTCGCAATTTTCGTTGCATCCATTCCAGTGTGTCACCTTGCAACTGATTCTGTATTCCACCAGATTCAAGAATCTTAGCAAGAATTTCTTTCACCTCAAATTGATTTTGATCTTGATCTGCAACACAAGCCCACATCCTCAACGGAAATGAACTTGCCACCATTGGATCATTAAACAGAAGTCGAGCAAGAGCAGTCTTGCCCAACCCTCCAATCCCCACAATACTAAGGAAATAAACATCTTGTTGAACATCATCAGAGTTGGGCAACATACCCTTGATGGTCTTCAGATCTTGTTCTCTTCCAATGATAACTTCTTCCTTATAAGAACAGGTTTCTCGGCTTCTACCGTTAATAGGCTTCGGATCAATCTTCAACTTGAACTTGCTATTATCTGCAATATCATCTAACTTTTTTCTGATCTTGTCGATCTTTTTAGAAACAGAGAAATCATCAGCTAACTTTGTGAAGAGGGAGAAGACACGGTCTTTGATACGCGTATTGAGCTTCTTCTGAGCAGCAAGAGTGACAAACTCATCAAACAGATCATCGGCTTCAAAAACAGCATCCTTGAGCTCTTCAATGTAGATCTGCTCTTGACGGGACAGAACTTGCTTATGCTCAGCATCAATGAGAACAGCTTGGATTGTTTCAACAGTTTTTTTAAGTTGATCAAGTTTGGGTTTGCAGTCAAAGCTGGAGCAAAAATCTCTAAGCTCAGAGCATTGAAGTGCTGCTAACAGGGTCTGAACAGCAGACAAAACAGTTCCAACATCCATTTTTTGTGTTTTGAAGATACAGAGGAAAAGAAGTGAATAGTGTGTTTTTGCAAAGAGAAAGACAGTAATGGGAAATGGTTGGTAACTAGGTATTAGCTCCTGCTGTTTCGAATAGTTTTGTGATTTCAATAATTATGCTAAAAAATGTTTTGCCCGAAGTGGACCACGTGCTCATGTATATTTCCAATGGATTGTTGAAATTTTATTATTAATATTTATATGATCCCATCTTATCATGTCCTCCTCGTACAAGTTAAGTTGTCAATGATGGCTGATGGAATATAGAAATAGAAGTGTTGGACTTTTAATGACATTATTGGACATTGTCTATTTGGTATCGTTTAGTTTTATGTCCCAAAAGAAAGTAGTCTAGACTCTAGACTAAATGTGGTGAAAATAAAGAAAAGGAAAATTTGCTCAAAATAATTTCAATTATTTTCCGTTGGCCAAAAATAATCCCAACTATCAATTAATAGATGAAGGGAAAGAATTAATTTTGAACAGTTAAGTAAAAAAGAAAAAAAGTGAAAAAAATTACATGTTCAGTCGGTAACAAAGGGTAGGTATGTTTTCAACAAATTATGAGAATAGTTGGGATTATTAAAAAATAATTGATAGTTGAGATTATTTTTGGCTAACGGATAATAGTTGGGATTATTTTGACCAAATTTTCCTAAAGAAAAATAGTTAAAAATGTACTTCAAGTTTTATTAGAAACTTTGAAATGAATAAAATAAAAATATTAGTTAAATATATGAAAGAAAAAAAATATTAATAATGACAGAAAGTAAAAATGGGCAAATTTAATAGAACCAACTAAAATGAAAAATAAAGTTAATTCTTTTGGGATAAATTGACAATTACTAGTGATTGATCGGTCAAAACGGTCAAATGGAGGGATTCTACTTGGGTATTTTTCCTTTGAATAATTTTCAAATCAAAATTTTTTACATTTCGGGTGAGTTATTAATATTTTTTTGAGTATTTTAAGTGAGGGGAAAAAATTGATAGGCCTACTTACAAATACTTCACATGATTAAAGTTTGGCAAAGTAAATATTTCCTCCAATTCATTACTAATGTCTTATTTGCTTTATGCACTTTATTTAATATATTTATTTAATTCTTAATATCTCTAATTATACATAATTAAAAATCATAGAATGTTAATATAAATAATCTTTGCATTGAGACGAATCAAACAAGATCCCACTTAACTATATTTTTATTTATAAATTAATAATAAAATACAAATTAAGAGTAAGAAATGAATAGTGTCTAAAAATTAAATGAGACATTAGATAAAAGTTGGAGGGAGTAGCATAGAGGGACGAGAGTACATATTATAGGATGAGTTCAGATCGGAAAACAGAAAATAAAGTATGTATGATAATTAATGAATGCAAGATCAACGGATTATAGGATGAGTTCAGATCAACTGAAGGATATTTGATTAAAGTATCGATTGTAAGTAGGAGGGTGGTTTTTTTTTTATGCAGTAACAGTAGGATGACATATTTTATAATGGTGAATGGAAGTTAGATGGTGAATCAATGTGGAAATCATGGGTGTGATGGGTGAGTTGTAGGTTATGGTTAGTAGTGGATAGTTATTTTAGAAAGTTATTGGACCGAAGTGGATAGTTTATGGTTTGAGTAAATAAATTACGAATTCATTTATTTGACCCCATAACAATAACTATAAGTCGCAATTATTGATTATAGAAAGTTATTTTAAGTATTTTTTAACCAAAAAAAATACTCCATGTAGTTTTAAAAAAAATGTTTATTTTCCAACAATTTTTCGTATTTGGTTTTAAGTAACATGGTTAGAACTTAGAAGTACCCAAGAACCACTTTGCAAAGTATAACCACATTGACATATTATAGACAGGTGTGGCAAAATTCTAAAATATTGTGAAGATTGGCCATGACAGAAATTGTGAATGACGCCACCACTGGGCACGAAGCAATGTCTTTCATGGATTGCACTGCTGGTTGCAATCAAGTTCACATGCATGGCTCCTGAGGATCAGGATGCAACAACCTTTCGTTCTCCAAAATGGATATTTTGCTACAAAGTCATCTTTTTCTGATTAAATTTTGATGAAGTAATTGTTAAGATTCACAGGTGTTGATTGTAAGAGTAAGTTGTTATTTTAACTTTGTGATTGAATTTTGAAATTAGGTATTTGATAAGAATCACAATCGTTAATAATCAGTTACATTGTAATTGTTAATCTGTGTTAAGCTTTGAAATTATGGTAATTGATAAGAGTCGCAATCGTTGAGAATATGAGTCACCGTCGTTATTGTTTCTGTGTGTTAAGTTTTGAAATTATGATAACTTTGAGAGTCGCAATTGTTGATAATAGTCGCGAATTATAAGGACCTAAATGTGTTGATATATTTCCTGTCCTTATGGTTTGATGTTGGATTTAGGTATCATTGTGAGTGACATTGATGCTGTAGGTAACACTATCCTTCATTGATGCCTCAAAGCATCTAAGATTTCAAGCATTGAGCAAATCAGGAAATGGCAACTTGGAAGCTTTTAAAATAGCGTGCATTTGAAATGCTTGCTTAATGATAAAATCGACCCTTTTTATCTCGTTGAAACTTAGTGTTGGGATGATTTGGACTTTTGGATAGTTGTTACTTCTTGCATATCTTGCTAAAGCATGACCCTGTCTGTGTCCATGTTACATCTGAATAACTCTGCTATTTTTTTGCTGTGAAACATGAGTTCATAGACTATGCTCAATTCTTACTCAACTGTGGAGTGAACACAGATGTCCATGATTTTCGGTTAGCTAAAATTCTCTATACTTCATCTTTGCAATTATATTCTGATGTGTTATATCTTTCCTGTTTTGATCATTTCATTGATTTCAATCGACAAAGACCAATTTCTGGCGCAATATCACACGATAGGCGCTCTGCTCTAAACAGAATTAGTGTAGTCAAAACTCATAATTAAGTTAGTTCCTGTTCACTAGTTTACGTTTCTTTGGTTGATGTGGATAATAGCTCAAAGGAAAGTAGCTCTTGATCAACTTATACAAAAGTTATACATTGTGATAACACTATTTCTTGTACCATTAACTCGGCCAATAGGGCAGCTCTGCAGAAATACACTTCCTGCCTGCAAAATGTTCAGGGGGTTTCAGAACACCGGGAATCATTTTTAAGAAAGCCTGCTATTCCTGTGAGCGGTTAGGTTTAATTTAAGCAGCTTATGTAAATTTTGTTTTAATATTGAATAATATAAACGCTTCTATTTTGTGAGTTGCAGTGTCGACTCGAGTGTAGACATCAATTTCTGCACATACGGATCAGTTACAGGATGTGCACGGTCCGCATGCTTTTACAGGCATGGAGAAGAGGAGCTTTGTGATTCAAATTTGAAAGGTAGCGTTCGTTCAACTGTGTTAGCACTTAGCAGAATTCAAGCAGAAGATATCTGTAGGAGGGCCTCCTTAGACTCGGGTAAGTAATTAGTGTGATTTGGATGGAGCCTGCACTTATCTTTGATACTAGTCACTCAAATATGTTACTCCTATTCAGAAATAGTTTTATGCTTTTGGGGAGAAGGATTCACCCAAATTGTTTCCCTAGGCTATCAGCACTCCACCTAGCGACCATGTGTGCTACAGTTTTACGACTTATACGGATATGACTATATCCCAAACCCTCAAAAGCAGGGCTGACCTTATAAGGGGGTAGGAGGGGCATGTTGTAACACCCCAAAATTAGGTCTTATTTTAGAAAAAAATTTAAGGAAAAACAGAAACAAGTCCTAATCATGGGAGCGCTATCCGATATTTGGATTTTCGAATCAGATATCCGATCTGGTTATCACGAGCTCATTGGATAAAATTAGAGGTGTTCATTCTGGTTATCAGGATAATTTCTGGTTAGGTAAATTGGGTCGGTTTAAAACTGAGTCTTGTGTCCATATTAATTTTTACATAATTGTAAATCGTTTTTGAAGTCTGGTCAAATCAAATTCGGTTATAAGGTCGAGTAAATTTTGGGTCATTGAATACCTGTAAATAAAATGTATACACAACTTAAAAATAAGAAATTAGGTTATTAGAAAAGAGAGATCAAGAAACAACTCAACATTCAGATGACATAATCAAGTGACTATACCAAAGAAAGATTCATAATTGATAGTTTCGGTATTTAAAGCACATTTAAGCTTTTGTTAGATGTAAGATTGAACACATATGCCCATTGCCCACTAGTCCTCATTATAAGTTCATGTCCAAGTACCATAATACTGGACTCACATCATTGGTGATTAAACTCATGATCAAAGGAAAAAAAAAAAAAAAAACAAACCATAGGTAGTTGGTCATCTCATTTGGAAACCATAAATCCCCTACTAGATATCTTAATCTCTTAAATATTTAGGTGATAAAACATAAAAGTACACCTTTATTCAGGAGTCACCGCAGGCTTGACTTCGTGACTCAAACTTCGGAACAATTATCAAAGGAGTCACCGAAGGCTTAACCTCTCAACTTAAGCTTTGATTAGTTACATTACTTAAGACTAAAAAATTGGAAATCATAGAACCACACTTTGAACATGAATGTAATAGTCATAATATTAAAGTTTAAAAAGGCATTTCGCTAGCATCTCATACTTCAATAACAACTGAACATAAATTACCGAATGAACACTTAGTCGTTAGTATAGGAATACTATCATTACGATTATACGCATGTAGCGTAATAAGTCAGAATTATTACAAAGATTTTATCCATTTAGCAATCTTTTAGGGACTCTAAAATAGCTCTTCAAGATATTTTCTTATTTCTCACATCTTGGGCCTCCATTCTGATCATTCCGTTGAATTCCTGTGTATATTTTAGACATGAGGGACTCTAAAATTGTTCAACAGGCTCTTGCAGGATCCCTTCTAGTGACACAGTTGAGAGTTAATGACTTTATTTCAATGAGGATACCTCAAATTCCAGCAGTTTTCCCACAAGTCATGCATGGGTTGCCAATCCAGCCTGGTCAATCCACCTAAAAACCAATGAACTTTAAACTAAAAAGAGATGCTAACTTCTTTTATGTATATTTTAGAGGGATCTTCTTATTAAGTCGCACAAACAATCATAACAGAAGCAAATACAAAGTCCTAAACAATCATAACAGCAGCCAATGACACTATCATTTGAACATTTGCACTCTAAAGATGCAATATCAATGTGCATACCATTATGTTTAGAACTTCAAATATACAGATCCAACTGACAAAGCATCAACTATTTGATGAAACTTGCCACACGCAAGTCATGACAGAGCCATTATTAGAAGACAAAGTTTACATGATAAAAGCAACAAAAAATATCAACCTATTATTCGGTAACCAATGCCTGTATAGATTTATGTTACATGGAGATTCTAACTAATTGTTGTCGCCCAATAATATGTTAAATGCTCTATCATAACTACTTCATGATAATTAACTAATAAGTGCTCAAATTTACAAGAAAAAAAGAACCATATAAAGATATTCTTATTCTTAGCAACAAAATATTCACCAAGCCATGAAAAAACAAAAAGAATGAGAAAGGGTTTATTTTGTAGTCCAATAAATACCAAAGGTATATGGATGAAACTGTTGTACTTCCAGGTCAGAAAGCTCTTATCCTGCAGTTATAAAGCAAAAGGTGGTTGGATGCAGTTTGGCTTACTTCTGAAAACTTAAATTATGATTCTTTCAGCTGTATTCACATGAAGATTCATGCTTACACGATGTAGCTATGAAATTGAAGCATGCATCTAGTTATAGCATTTTAAAGTTTATTTTCCGCATTCTTGTTGTTGTACAAAGCATTATAGTAAAGGGTAAGAGGAGTCGAACAAGACCCAAGAGAAATTGGGATAAGCAAATAAAAGTTGGCTTGCATGAGTGGAACCTCTCTAAAGACCTAACTAGGCGTAGAGGTAGTTGGAGGCGCTTTATCCATGTTTCAGATTACTGATTTCCTCTTCGATTACTTGTTGGTGTTCTTGTTCTCTAGCTTTTTCTCGTTTTTATCAGTATTTTTAGTATTATTTTTTTCTTTTTATTTATTTATTTATTTATTTATTTATTTTATTTTAATTTTTTAATTGTTTTTACTTATTTATTTTATCTATATGCATTTTATTATCTTCCCGTTGCAAAAACTTCTCTTAATCTTTCTCGAGGCGGAGACTCTTTTGGCCGCGCTCTCCTTTATTTATGGGTATAAATTGCCGCGGTCTTTCCCTCCTCAGACCCTTACCATAGTTTTCTATGTGCGGGATACACCGGGTATGATGATGATGATGAAACAATAAACAAATAAATATAAAATTTCATAATGGACCATTAAAACAACTAGAAAGAATGATACTTAGTTTTACCTCATAAGTTATATCTTTGGTGTCTCTTCAATTGGTTTCGCCTAGAATATAAAGTGAGTACTGAGGACTGCTTTAAAAACAGTAAAAGGAGGGGATGTGTTGAATGTGGGGCCAGTCCAACCCATTTGAACGTTGGCATCGTTTCTCCAATGTTGGTGAACATCCTCGAATATGAAGTTTCTTGAGGGAAGTGAGTTTGGACATCCAACTCGGCAGCAATTCAAGATGTTGGCAATGTTCAATACTTAGAGATTGAAGGTTGGTTAAGTATTGTATCCAATCGGGCAGATTCACCATCTGCGGAAGACTCTCCAATATCAAGTTGCGAAGAGATTCGTGAAGTGGCTTGCTACTCCCTTCGTCCATCTCTCTTGATAAATTCAGATTAGGGCAGTCACTGATTACTAACGTCTCTAAGACAAAGAGATGTTGTAAGCCTTTTGAGATACTCTTCAAATTGGTGCATCTGTATATACTTAAATATCGTATGGAAGACAAACAGGTACGAAATACATTCTCAACTTCTCCCAGATTCTCTATGTTTCTATTTGTGTCAATTGACAGGTTATTTAAACTATCAAAAGACTCCATGTGTAGCCCATCAGTTAGCCAAGTTGTATCGTCTAGTCTAATTCTTAAATTGCTAATTCTATCAAAACAAAAATAGGGAGAGGATGAAAACTTTGAATTAATTGTTTCCTTACCTCTATTTGCCCCTAATTCTTCATTCTTCAACCTTCTAGTTATTATTTGTAGTCTTCTATCAAATTTATTTAAATAGAGGAATTCCAAAAGGGGAAAGTGAAAAACTGCTATAAGCTTTGGGCAATTTTCAATATGAAGATTTTCCAATTGAGAAAAAACAAGGGGTGACATATAGTTACTATTAATGTCGAGCTCATCTGCATCTCCTACCCATCCTTTCAATTTAGGCATATCCCTTAATTCAAGATACGTCAAAGAGTGAAAAAATTGTTGGCCTGACTCCACATGAACGACTCTCGTGTCGTTGCTACCTACTAATTTATGTTTCTCAATTATATACTCCAAATTCTCCATTTCAATAAGATAAAGGTATCTTAGATGACATAGATTTCCTAAGCATCTTAAGTCACTCAATTTCGAACAACTCCTAAGCCCCAACGAAACAAGATTAGGAAGAGACATTGTCAAGTTTTCTTCCATTGCCCACCCCACCAAACTTGCTCCTTGATATGCCTCAACGTTTAGATGCTTGAGATCACAATGTGGCTGTAGCATATCCATCACTGCTTCATCATAGTTTACTCTTCCTTCACCTTCCTCTCCCCTAAAAATAAGTTTCAGACTTTCAAGATGTTCATTGTCACTCGGGCACTCTCTAATGCAATCTTTCTCGTTCTTATAAAGTTTTGCAGCCTTGTTGGAGTACTTGATCCTGATTACGAGGGAGCTTTTGAGGTTTCTTAAAGATTTTAAGATTTTCATTTCATTCAACAACTCCTTCCAACTAGTACATCTCTCTCCTCCCACTACAAACATTCCAAGATGGCGAAGATTGGTTAACTTACTCATGCCCTCTGGCATATAAGTCAAACCATCACAATGTCTTATGTCCAACACCCTAAGATGAACCAGCTTACCAATATCTTTTGGCAACTCTTTCAATTGATAGCAATGCGACAACTCTAAAGTTTGAAGATTATATAGATTTGTAATTGCCCTAGGAAGCACATCAAAATCATTATGTGAAAGGTCTAGATACCTTAAATGGAGCAATTTACCGATTGAGCCTGGCAGACTTTTAATACTTAAATGACTCAAGTCTAATGCCCTCAAATATTTCCAATTAGCAAGCATTACAGCCACACAGACCAGGTCCATCTTATAAATATCAACCCGGCCTACAAGAATATATGAACGTAATTGACTTTTTTGGGTGTAGAAAACATTTTCAGAGTTGCTTCTTTTAAGATGACGAATCTTTTTATCAAGATCCCCATTCATGCTATGCACTGTCGTCTGGATCTCCTTTCCCACAACTTCTTGAGCAACGTCGTGCATCAAATCATGCATCTTAAATCCATAAATATCATCCCATTCTTTATTTATATCCTGAAAAAAGCACCTCTGTGTTAGAAGTTTTACATAATCCTCAGCAACATCTTCCATGCTTTTTCCACCTTCAGATGTAACGTAACCTTGGGCCATCCAATACATGATCAATTCCTGTTTATAAATGAGTTCATCCTTTTGATACAAGGCACAATAAGCAAAACAACTTTTCAAAGGAGATTGAAGTTGGTAGTAACTAAGCTTCAATATGGGTTTGATGCTATTCTCACTTTCAATAATTTTTTCCAATCCTAACTCACGCAAAGACAGCCACTCCCTTTCATCTTGGCCATAGAGAAGACTTCCCAACACTCTTATGGCAAGAGGAACGTGAGCGCATCTCTTAACAATTTCTTCACCAATTTCGACCAGCTTTTGAGGAGGACTTGACTCTTCCGATCCACAAGCTGCCCATTTAAACAAACGCAATGAGTTTTCCATTGACAAACCTTGTAGCTGGTGCACTTGGCCATTTCCTATGATTTTTGCTGTCTTCATTGACCGAGTGGTTACCACAATACAACTTCCTCTTCCACCTCCGATAAAGGATCCTAGCAAGTCAAGCCATTTTTCACGATCCTCGGTCCACACATCATCCAAAACAAGCAAATATCTCTGTCCAGCAAATATGTCTCGTAATTTTCGTTGCATCAATTCAAGTGTGTCACCTTGTTTCTGCTTCTGTAATCCACCAGATTCAAGAATCTTACCAAGAATGTCTTTCGTCAAAAATTGATTTTGATCTTGATCGGCAACACAAGCCCACAACCTCAACGGAAATGAAGTTGCCACCGTTGGATCATTAAATAAAAGTCGAGCAAGGGCAGTTTTGCCCAACCCTCCAATCCCCACAATACTAAGGAAAAAACATCCTGTTGAACATCATCAGAGTTGGGCAACATACCCTTGATGGTCTCCAGATCTTGGTCTCTTCCAATGATAACTTCTTCCTTATAAGAACAGGTCTCTCGGCTTCTATTAGTAATAGGCTTCGGATCAATCTTCAACTTGAACTTGCTATCATCTGCAATATGATCTAACTTCTTTCTGATGTTGTCAATCTTTTTAGAAACAAAGAAATCATCAGCTAACTTGGTGAAGATGGAGAAAACACGGTCCTTGATACGCGTATTGAGCTTCTTCTGAGCAGCGAGAGTGACAAACTCATCAAAAAGATCATCAGCTTCAAAAACAGCATCCTTGAGCTCTTCAATGTAGAGCTGTTCTTGACTGGACAGAAGTTGCTTATGCTCAGCATCAATGAGCACAACTTGGATTCTTTCAACGGTTTTCTTGAGTTGTTCGAGTTTGGGTTTGCAGTCAAAGCTGGAGCAAAAATCTCTAAGCTCAGAGCATTGAAGTGCTGCTAACAGAGTCTGAACAACGGACATAACAGTTCCAACATCCATTTTTTGTGTTTTGAAGATACAGAGGAAAAGAAATGATCAAATGAATAGTGTGTTTTGGCAAAGAGAAAGACAGTAATGGGAAATGGCTTCTTTTTTTAACAAATTTTGTAATAATTAATTGTTGTAAACATCTTTTGGAAGTGGGTGGACCATCCGCTCCTGTATTATTCCAATTCCAATTCCAATTCCAAACAATGGTTGAAATTTTGATAATTAATCTCATCTTCTGCAAGTGGACCTTCTGTTTGTCTTCCACTACTACACTTTTTGCAAGTATTAATAATAGATCGATAAAAAAAAGAAAAAAGTAGTAGTTTCTAAAGTGGAAATTGCTAAAATTAAATTACTATTTATTCGGTTTGCTGAAAATAAATTTTAATTATTATTTATTTTAATAAATTTATTTATTTTGTTTCATTGTTGAAAATAAATTCAACTATTGTTTATTTATGATCGTTCAACTTACAAATGATTAAATGATGAATATAATAATATGTGAGTTTATTTTTTACAAGTATATCTAATAGATGGATTATTACAATAATAATTAATAGGTATTATTATTGAAGATTAAAATATAGACTAACTTGTTGAAAATTGATTTGTCACTGTGAGATGGTCTCATTGTAATACAGTCATAAATTTAACCAATATTCTAATTTAATTAATTAAAACACTTACTTTTGTACTTTAAAGATTCAATTTTTGTTGTTTAATCTTTAATAAGTCGCTTTAAATGTTAAATCAAACAGTTTAACAATTAAAAGTTTAAAACATCCACTTTATTATTACTTGTTTAAAAGAAATTTCTTTTGACCTTGTCTCACCAATCCATAATACAATGTGAAAAATTGAAAAGGATAAGCAAAAAAATAAAAAAAAATCAATAAATAAAACGTTTTTGAAACTTTATCTCAAAATAAGCACTTTTTCTCCTAAGCTTAGGTTGGGACCGGTTCGTTGTTAGTAACAGCGAACAAAGGGCTTTTTTTTAAAAACACAGTGTCAGTGTGTTCGCTGTTACTAACAACGAACAAAATAAAATTGGTCAAATAAAAGTAATCTCAATTAATAAAGGAAAAATTAAAAAAAAAAAACAAATTGGGTGTTCACTGTTATAAACAGCGAACTAAAGCTTTAGGGATTCATCATCACTCCTTCATTTTCATTACCATCATCATTCATCATCACTAAATGATGAATCACTTACTATAGTAGGTCATCGGATTACCCAAGTTTACTCTAGACAAATATTCCTTATAGTTGAGATTGTTCATGATTAATCAATAAGTGAGATTATTATAGGAAAATCATGAAAATGTTGAATTATTGTAAATAATTTTTCCTTTCTTTTATTAACATCTACATTTTAGTAAATTAGTTGATGATTTCTATTCATAAATAATTAAATTTAACTTGCTACTTTGAGTCCCATGCTACTCATATACTCCCTCCGGTCCAGTTTAGATGTCCCATTTGACTGGGCACGGAGATTAAGATAGTGGTGGGGTATATGTAAAAAGGTGGTAGTTGGGTATTTTAATTGATTAAATTAATTATAAAGGTGATAGTTGGGTATTGGGAATTGAAAAAGTGGGGGTATTTAGGTAAATAAGGATATCCAAAAAAGGAAATGGGACAAGTAAAGAGGAATTGCCAAAAAAGGAAATGGGACAAGTAAACTGGACCGGAGGGAGTATAACATATATGTACATAGACATTATATATGTTTTATGAATTGAATTGGTGTTTGGCTAATTAATTGTATGTGCAATTTGGGTTGTTTGTTTAGATGTGGACATTAGGTAATATTAGTGTTTGCAAATTGGAATGTTTTTTCTTAGATGTGGACTAACTAAATAACAAGTAAAATTATTGAAAACTACTAAAAAAATGAATTACGAATGTATTTTTGGTATTTTACAGTTTAAAATTGACGTATATTCTTTAAAATAATAACATTACATGCCGCTTTCAAAATATAAAACTCAAATGGGGATAATTGTCTTAAGTAAAACTTTATTGATCTAGAGATGCTATGAAAAAGAGATGAAAGGTGTAGAAATGTGAAATAATTGTTATAAATAGAAATTAAGTAAAATAATATTGACATAGACCAAATGGCAAAATGTATTAATATCATTTAATACACATATATTCTAATATTCTAATTATAATTAAAAGAAGGAAAAAAAAGTACCGAATAACACAAATATTTATTGATTAACCTATCATTATATAATTTTTAATTAACTATAAATAATACTACCAACTTGGAAGTGTGTTTTTCTATAATAATACCAATTTTTATTTACCCATAAATTTACCTTTGTTTTTTATCAAATAATCTACAATAATGCAATATTTATATTTGTTGATTTACCTATAATAATTAATAATTTTCATAGAATAATACCAATTTTTATTTTCGTAAATTTACCTTTGTTTTTTTCCGTAAAAGTCTGTATTATTCACGCTAATTTTGCTTAAAAAAATGTCCGGCCATCTTGTCCCTTAATCAATCCATTTGTATCTTATTCTTCTCCTTCTCCCCGTTGTTTGTATGAAACACCACCACCACCACCACCACCACCACCACCACCACCACTGTTCTGCCCCTACTTGACCGCCAACCCTGCTCACCACCACTTGACCACAGCTGCCATACCAACCACCCTCCTTCGCATCTGCCACCACCAACGCCAAGCTACTGATAGTACAGCCGCCCACCGCCAATCCACCTTCTTGCATTTGGAATCCAATTGTGTGGAAGAAATTCAATCCCTATTTTTAATGTTAATGGTGATGAACAGAAATTAGGTATTGATTAATCTCTAATCTCTACTCAATTAATTTGGTGGGTCTGCATGCAATTGGTACTATTTCTTCCTAATTCCCCTATTTTATCAACCAATTACTAATTCCTCACGTCCATTTCAAAGATGTTATTGCTGCAAGTTATTTGATTTCATGAACTTGTTTGATCAGTAAGTATAATCGCTTGACATTCTCAATACCTCCTACTTTCAGGTTAGCCGTGGCTGAGACAGTTTGAGATATTCTTCATTCATTCGTCCATCTTTATAAGATTATTCTTCCCAAAAATATTGAGGTACACACTCACCTAAAATGAATTTCTTTGTGTTTAAGTCAATTATATGTGAGTTATAATGTTATTTGGAGTGATTGAGTGAATTGGTGAAGAATTATGAGATATTACTTGAATTGTTAGATAATTGTGTAGCATGAAATTGATTATAAACGTCAAATTACAGGGTTATATTTTTAATTAGATTTAATTGGTGTTTATTCTTTATGCTTTAAAATAGAAGTAGTTATTAGGAACAACGGAGTCTATTTGGAATTATATCTTGTAATTAAGCAAGGCAAAATTCATATTTTTATATGTGGTCAAGTCAATTGTGATTGTCATTGTAGCAGACTTCTAAGATGTTGATAGGGTTTCATATTTTGATCTCATGGACTTTGTTTGTCATGTCTTGATGATTCCACTTAGAGAGAAATAATCTTAATCTTGTAGAGATACAACTGTGTTGGATTGTGTTATTTATAATGTGGCCTTCTAATGCTTTAAAGTACCAATCCACTTTGTACTTATTGCAATGTCTATAGCATCAAATAACGTAGTTTGATCACTTCGTACTTATAGCACTGTCTATAGTACCAACATTTAGCGAATATAGTATGTATTTATTGTTCTCTATAACTTGCTTCTTTGTGATCATGATTCATGAGTAAGGGTGGGTCTGATCATTGCCTCATTGGTATTCAATACAGTAACTTATTCTTAAACACTAGTAAAGCATGAAAAGAAATGTGCAGTAGCTTTTTATAAGAATGTGTCCATAGTCTGTGATAAAATGGATGACCTTTTATGTAAGCACACCCAGCTAATGTATTCTATTTACCAAATCTTACAACCAAAACTTATGGATGACCCTTTATGTAAGCATGATGCTTGCTGTGATCTGCTTCCTTGTGGCTGCATCTGATGCTGCTGTGTGCCGGTTGCTTTAAAGCTTTATAGTTGATGGATGTTTGATTAAGTTAAGTCTCACTGTGAGTCTCTTTAGCACTCCAATTGTTGAACAAGCTATCTTGTAGGATTCCTTCTAGACACAGCTAACAATTGGTGGCTCTGTTTCAACGACTTGCGCATATTTGGTCCATCCACCTAAAAACCAGTAGTGAAATTTACTCTTATGCTTCAACTCAAACAAAAACCAAAAGACATATCCAACATACAAAGTAAGACTATGGTATGTTATATGGAGATTCTAAATAACAGCCAAAAGGAATTTTAAATGATAAATGCAAAGTGTACATGATTTATGCAACAAAAATATAACAGCCCAAAGCCATTATTAGTAGCAAAGTGTACATGATAAATTCAACAAAAATAACAACCTATTAGTAGAAACCAAAAGAGAAATACTGCTCAAAGTTGCCAAAGAATAATTTTGACAGGGTGAGAAAAGAAGACTCTTCAAATCAGAGATGTGAACAACACAAGCAGGTGGATTACCAAAAGAGAAATATTGCTCAAAAGTGCCAAAGAATAAATCTGTGGGCAAATGTCGCAAAGACGCGAGATATTGCCCTTGTGTAAAGTATAAACCAAAATCAATCACACTTGCATTGAGCAAGCATCTCCATAGTTGTCTTTCATCAACAATATCAATCTAAAGCAAATACATACTCTATATCAATGAACATATCACTCAAAATGCAACACCATTAATTAGTTATAATGGAATTACAAACCAACTAACAATCAAGGATACTAGAAAATTATTGCAACAATTTTTTTTTCCAATTCAATTTGCAGCAAAGAGCAGAATGCTTGAGAAAAAAGCCACCAAAATGAAACTAAACCAACCCAGAAACACTAGCTAAGGATTCCACAACGAAAGTAAAACAAGTTTAGAAAATAAGTAAATTTCTAAATGAATTTGTCAACAGAGAACTAATTACTCATGAAAGTTACTATTCATTTTGCTTTAAAATAAATAGCAACATATCCACTAGGTTCTCCTAAGTATTAATGCTTTATTCAGTTGTTTGTGTTTGATGGTGCTAATGAGAATGATTTATTGGGTAGATTTTCATGAAATATACCGTATCATTCACACGATTAGGAAATTTTAGTCATATAAAGTATTTTTGTTCACAATTTTCCATTACCACACATAATACATCTCTAAAATATTATACACAAATAAATTTTGTAAAGAAAATGAAATGATTGATGTAAAACAAGCATGACTATTAAACATTTAAACTTTTAGGATAGTTTATTTCAACTAAAATTAAGCTAGGTTTTGATTAATTTTTCCACCCTTTGATGTTAATCATCAAAGGGTTGTGAAGTCAAAAACAAAAATATCTAACACTTTTATTATATTCACTCAAAATAAAAAATCAACCACATAATAAAATTTAGGAAAAATTGCCCACAATAATCCAAACTTTTTCTGATTTTCCTACAATAATCCCAAGTATCGATTAACCATGAATAATCCGAAGTATTAGTATTGTTTTCCTCTGGCACACTTTCTTTACCTGTTACCTGAAAGATAAGTCAATATTATTTTTTTTATTTTGTTTACTTTATCAAAACTCAAAACTCTCCCTCATCAACCATGGGCTTTGGAAAGAACAAGAGAAATTGAAAGGGTAAGAAGGCAGGCAACAAAAAGTTTTTGATTAAGGCAAGAAGAATTGGTGTGACATTAAGCACAAATCTTTTTAGGTTTACAAAGGCTAATCTTCAAAAGGATGAAAATCAGTTCTTGAGGAAGATCCATTTGGGAGCTGAGGATGTGCAGAGATGCAATATACTCACAAACTTCTAGGGTATGAATTTCACTACCGACACAATTGGCAATCTTTGATTAAGCTCATGTTAATGCCAAAGGCTAATCTTCAAAAGGATGAACAGTTTAAGAGTTTAATTAATGGAGGACAAGAAAGCTATCAGACTATTAATGGAGAAGAAGATGATAGAAAATATAAAAAAAATGAATCTATGACCTGATATAACCGGTCATACACATAACAACAATGCCACAGGAAAACAATAGCAATACTTGGGATTATTAATGGTTAATTGATACTTGGGATTATTGTAGGAAAATCAGTAAAAGGTTGGATTATTGTGGGCAATTTTTCCTAAAATTTATCAACTTTACTTATAAATTGATTAAATGATTATTTATGATTTAGGATTTTAATTTAAAATAAATTATAAACTACATATCAAATGACATAAACAATAAACAATTAAATAGAAAATTTCAAAATGTACCATAAAAACAACAAGAAAGGGTGATATTTAATTTTACCTCATATCATAAGTTATACTTTTGGTGTCCCTTTAATTGGTATGCCTGAAATATAAAGTAAGGAGTGCTTTTAAAAGCCTTCAATCGAATTCACAGATAAAGGAAGGGATGTGTTGAACATGTGGCCAATCCAACCCATCCGAACGTTGGCATCGTTTCTCCAATGTTGGTGAACATCCTTGAATATGAAGTTCCTTGAGAGAAGTGAGTTTGGACATCCAACTCGGCAGAGATTCAAGCTGTTTGCAATTCTCAATAGTCAGAGATTGAAGGTTGGTTAAGTATTGTATCCAATCAGGCAGATTCACCGTTTGTGGGAGACTCTCCAGTGTCAAGTTGCGAAGAGATTTGTTAAGTGGCTTGCCAATGCATTCCTCCATGTCTCTTGATAAATTCAGATTCGGGCAATCTTTGATTTGTAACGTCTCTAAGACAAAGGGATGTTGTAAGCCTTCTGAGATACTCTTCAAATTGGTGCAACTTTTAATACTTAGAAATTGTATGGAAGACGAACAGGTACGAAACACATTCTCAACTTCTCCCATATTCTCTATGTGTTTATCTTCCTGAATTGAAAGTTCTTCTAAACTACCGAAAGCCTCCATGTGTAGCCCATGATTTAGCCAAGTTGTATCGTCTAGTTTAATATTCCTTAAATTGCTAATTCTATCACAACGAAAATAGGAAGAGGATGAAAACTTTGGATTACTTGTTTCCTTACCTTCATCTACCTCTAATTCTTCGTTCTTCAACCTTCTAGTTTTTATTTGTAGTCTTTTATTAAATTTATATAAACAGAAGGATTCCAAAAGGGGAAAGTGAAAAACTGCTATAAGCTTTGGGCAATTTTCAATATAAAGATTTTCCAATTGAGAAAAAACAAGAGGTGACATATTGTTACTATTAACATGGAGCTCATCTGCATCTCCTACCCATCCTTTTAATTTAGGCATATCCCTTAATTGAAGATCCTTTAAAGAGGGAAAAAGTTGTTGGTCTGACTCCACATGAACGGCTCTCGCATTGTTGCTAACTCTAGATTTATGTTTTTCAATTATATACTCCAAATTCTCCAGTTTTAGAAGAGAAAGCCTTTTTAGATGACATAGATTTCCCAAGCATCTTAAGTTACACAATTTAGGACATCTATAAAGCTCCAAGAAAACAAGATTAGGAAGAGATGTTGCCAAGTTTTCTTCCATTGCCCACCCCACCAAACTCGCACCTTGATATCCCGCAACCGTTAGCTGCTTGAGATAACAATGTGGTCGTAGCATATCCATCACTGCTTCATCGTGGTTTACTCTTCCTTCACCCTCCTCTCCTCTAAATCTAACATCCACAATTTCAAGATGTTCCTTGTCACTCAAGCACTCTCTTTCGCAATCTTTCTCGTTCTTATAAACATTTGCAGCTTTGTTGGAGTATTTGATCCTGATGCTGAGGGAGCTTCTAAGGTTCCTTAGAGATTTCAGGATTTTCATTTCATTTAACAACTCCTTCCAACTTGTACACCTTTCTCCTCCCGCTACAAACATTACAAGCTCACGAAGATTAGTTAACTTACTCATGCCCCTTGGCATATAAGTCAAACCATTACAACCTCTTATGTCCAACACCCTAAGCTGAACTAGCTTGCCAATTTCTTTTGGCAACTCTTTTAATTTCGAGCAATACACTAACTCTAAAGTCTGAAGATTATATAGATTTGTAATTTCCCTAGGAAGCACTTCAAAATCATTAAATGAAAGGCTTAGATACCTTAAATGAAGCAATGTACCGATTGAACCTGCCAGACTGTTAAGACCTGAATTACTCAAGTCTAATGCCCTCAAACATTTCCAATTAGATAACATTGCAACCACCCAAACCTGGCTTATGTTAAATGATGTATAATTGTTGAAATCAACATAATGAACATAAGAACGTAGTTGACTTTTTTGGGTGCAGAAAACATTTGTAGGGTCGCTTCTTTTAAGATGACGAATCTTTTTATCAAGATTTCCATTCATGCTATGCAATGTCGTTTGGATCTCCTTTCCCACAACTTCTTGAGCAACGTCGTGCATCAAATCATGCATCTTAAATCCCCAAATATCATCAGACTCTCCTTTTACATCCTGGAAGAAGCACCTCTGTATTAGAAGTTTTACATAATCCTCAGCAACATCTTCCATGCTTTTTCCACCTTCTGATGTAACGTAGCCTTGGGCTATCCAATACCTGATCAATGTTATTTTATGTATGAGTTGATCCTTAGGGTACAAGGCACAATAAGCAAAACAACTTTTCAAAGGAGATTGAAGTTGGTAGTAACTAAGCTTCAATATCGGTTTGATGCTATTCTCACTTTCTATAATTTTTTCCAATCCCAACTCACGCAAAGATAGCCACTCACTTTCATCTTGGCCATAGAGAAGACTTCCCAACACTCTTACGGCAAGAGGAACGTGAGCGCATCTCTTAACAATTTCTTCACCAATTTCAACCAGCTTTTGAGGAGGACTCGACTCTTCCGATCCAAAAGCTGCCCATTTAAACAAACGCAATGAGTTGTCCTTTGACAAGCCTTGTAGCTGGTGCATTTGGCCATTTCCTACGATTTTTGCTGTCTTCATTGACCGAGTAGTTACCACAATACAACTTCCTCTTCCACCTCCGATAAAGGATCCTAGCAAGCCAAGCCATTGTTCACGATCCTCTGTCCACACATCATCCAAAACAAGCAAGTATCTCTGTCCACCAAATATGTCTCGCAACTTTTGCTGCATCAATTCTAGTGTGTCACCTTGGTTCTGCTTCTGTAGTCCCCCAGATTCAAGAATCTTCCAAAGAATGTCTTTCACCTCAAATTGATTTTGATCTTGATCGGCAACACAAGCCCACATCCTCAACGGAAATGAAGTTGCCACTGTTGGATCATTAAACAAAAGTCGAGCAAGAGCAGTCTTGCCCAACCCTCCAATCCCCACAATACTAAGAAAATAAACATCTTGTTGAACATCATCAGTGTTGGGCAACATGCCCTTGATGGTCTCCAGATCTTGGTCTCTTCCAATGATAACTTCTTTTTTATAAGAACAGGTCTCTCGGCTTCTACTGTTAATAGGCTTCGTATCAATCTTTAACTTGAACTTGCTATTATCAGCGATATCATCTAACTTCTTTCTGATCTTGTCAACCTTTTTAGAAACAGAGAAATCATCAGCAAACTTGGTGAAGAAGGAGAAGACACGGTCCTTGATACGCGTATTGAGCTTCTTCTGAGCAGCAAGAGTGACAAACTCATCAAACAGATCATCAGCTTCAAAAACAGCATCCTTCAGCTCTTCTATGTAGAGCTTCTCTTGGTGGGACAAAACTTGCTTATGCTCGGCATCAATGAGCACAGCTTGGATTCTTTCAACGGTTTTTTTGAGTTGTTCGAGTTTTGGTTTGTAATCAAATCTAGAGCAAAAATCTCTTAGCTCAGAGCATTGAAGTGCTGCTAACAGAGTTTGAACAACAGACATGACAGTTCCAACATCCATTTTTTGAGTTTTTGAAGATACAGAGAAAAAGAAATGAATAGTGTGTTTTGGCAAAGAGAAAGACAATAATGGGAAAGTGGTTGATTACACCATTTGCCATTTTCAAAAGTGTGATTCCATCTTCCGTAAACGACCACGTGACCACGTGCTCTCTGTATTTCCCCAAAGCATGTGTTCCTATTAATTAATTCTTACAAATTAAGATGTCAGTGATGATTATATTGGATGTTAATGACATTCGTATTGGTATCCTTCATTCCCTTTGTCCTATAAAAATTGTCGGAGACTATAATGGGTAATAATCAAGAAAAATAAGTAAAAATGGTAAAAATTTATCATTTATTAGTGTTGAACCTTTTGCAATGCACAGTTTTTTCAACATCGACACATATATATAAACATATGATTTTAAAAAATGCTAGAAATATTATGGAGTTGAAACACTCAATTTTGATTGTTACATGTATAACTCTGTAATTTTGAAAATTATTAACAATATACTTCATTAAGCAATATATGATATTCTTTAATTTACTCAATTTAACTATAAATAAATGTTAGTCAAAGTACTTTAATATAGTAGGTATATTGCTCAAAATCAATTGCCATGTCATTAGTCTTTAGTCTATAAGTAAATTTTATTTGGCAAGCTCTCTTAAATTGTGACACTAAGAATTTTCCAAATTTTTTATTATGATGTATGATTAGAAAATGAGAGAAATTTGTGGATATGATGAAAAATAAAAACGGGTAAATCCTACGAGATATATTAAAATGAAAGATAAGGTTAATTCTTTGGTACGAAAAGAGTATTACTTACAACTAACCAGTCGAACAGTGGGGTGGATGTTATCTAATTGGATATTTTTCCTTTGAATAATTTTTAAATCAAGTCATTCTATGTCTGGCGAATCACTAATTTACTAATTTTCTTGTTAAGTATTTGAAGTCTGGGCAAAAGAAAGAAAAATAGGCCTCTACTCACAAAATGGTTCACTTGATTGATGTCTGAATGTATTTTAACATTGAAATTAATACTCTAACTTTTTTGTTATTATCACTTTTGAAAAATACTGCTTCCTCCGTTCTTTTACACTTGTAACATTGTTAACTTCGACACTATTTAGCAAGCAAATTGATTTAAAAATACAAAGTTTAATCCATGAAACTATAGTAATTTTTGTTAAATTTTTATAAGTTAAAAAAAGAGTAGTGATATTATGATATAAATCTATTAGTTTATTAAAAAATGTTTAGATTAGGATTTGATGTCTATGTTATAAATGTGCTGATTAATCCATTAAGCTACAGTAATTTTTGTTATATTTTTATACTCTTTAAACTATATATCATAAATTAGTAAGGGGGGCCAAAACTAAAAATACAAAATATCACATTTTCGGCATGGGGGGCCGAGCCTCCCCCGGCCCCGGTGTAGCTTCGCCCCTGTTTATGATTGCCAAATGTAGAATTAGATGAGCATCCTCTTGAGAGATTATCTTTCAGTGAGACTTTCTCACACAAAAATTTGTATATTTTTTAATAATTATATTAGTTGGGTTATTTAATATATGTCTGAAAAATATTTACGATCTCACACAAAAATTTATCCAACTTTAGATTGTTAAGAATAAAGTCTAAAAGGTCCGGCCCGTTGGGGAGGTAAATCATAGTCAAGAAACAATCTATTACCCCCGAACAAACTGACCGTTTTTGGCATACATTGAAAGAGGAATCATTTCAATTAGTTTAATAAGGTTGCTTATTAACAACATCCTTGTAAGACACACTTCAAAGAAGAGGGAAGAGGATTCACAATGGCTACTGCCTCCGTTCTATAGAATTTGCAATATTTTTCATTTTGGTCTGTTTTATTTAATTTGCATTATTTCTATTTTAGATGATGACCCCTCACTTTCATTTAATCTCAATTCTCATCTATCTATTAACTCTTTTTAAATCTTAGTTATAGAATTCATTCTCTCTTTATTTATTACCACATTTTTAAAAACTTAACTTTTTTCTCTTTGATGCAAATCAAAAAGGATAAAGCGAGTATAAATTGAATTGTTCAACCCAAATATCCAATATTGCACGAAACGAAATTTATTACGAGAAACGTAAATAAAGCGAAAATGATAAATATCAGTTTCGAAAATATAGGAAACGAAATACGATCCTATGATGCAGAAATAAATGCAAAATTATGTAAGGTCGCGTTCAGGAACGTCCATTTCATTTCGAATTGTAGATTTCAATTATGGATTCATTAATTAAGAATTTGAGAATGACAAGGTGTAAGAAGTTATTCTCAAATTCTCATTTTTAACGACTTTTATAACCATACTGGATTTGACTCATCTAAATTTGAAAATTTTTGATTTGCTAAACAATAAATTTGAGTTAATTCCAAATTTTTATGGTATGTTTGACAACTTGGAATTCATTTTCAAATATTAAATTGGCACAAATCCTATATTTGACAAATCTTGAATTTGAAAATGTAGAATTGAATCAACGCTACCTAGAAGTTCAATAGTAGTGTAAAATTGGTCAAGAATTAAAATTTGCAAATTTTAAATGTTTGGGTGTTATTTACAATTCTTGAATTTAAATACCAAATTTAAATTCTCAATTTTCAAATGAAATATACGTTGCAATACTACCTAAATTAAATCCTTATTTTCAAACATAACATTAGAAAAGCTTTTTTTAAAAAAATTGAAGAGACATAAATGACACATACATGTTTTAAAAAAAATGACACATATACATTGATTTTAATTTTTGTAGGCAATTGTAATTTTAATACGTTGATATTTTAGTGAAATTTTATACGAACGAAAATATTAAATGAAGGTGCGTGAGTGTGATAAATTATTTACATACATTGTAATTAAAAAAAAATTAAATATAAAAACACAAAATAGGTTGTTAATAAAGAGTTCATAAGTTTTGAAACACCTCTTTATATACTACATTCTCAGTACAATGACATATTTCAAAATCCTGCCGTTTTAAATTTATAGAAATTTTGTCTCAGTTGTCAAAATTCCTAGTCATAAATTAAATTAAATCACTATACTATTATTGCCATAAATAAAAAAATTACTGGTCAAAATCTCTGATCTCATTGTTATTATTGCCATATTGTTATATAATTACTATGCTAAACATTAAAAATCTCTGGTCAACATTACTTCTGCCGTATTTAGGAAAAGACTCCTAGTCATATAATTACTATACTAAACATTAAAATCCTTGGTCATAAATAATCCTGTTGTATTTAAAAATCCCTAGCTATAAATACTCCTGCTAAAAATACTGACCAATAAAAAAATTACACTTGTCAATCTCATATTCACTTGACTTTTTCATCACTATACATTAAAATTAATATAGTGTATGATAGCAAACAACCCAACAATTGTGAACATTGATGAACCTGTAATCTGTATCTTCACAAATTGATCCAACTTCCTTTTTTCTTTTCAACTTCAAGATTATCATGTGGAAGAAATTCAATCCCCATATTCAATGTTAATGGTGATGAACAGAAATTAGGTATTGTTTTATCTCCAATCTCTGCTCGATTAATTTGTTGTGTCTGCATGCAATTGCTACTATTTCTTCCTAATTCCCCCATTTTATCAACCAATTACTAATTCCTCACATTCAATCAAAGATGTTATTATTGCTGTAATTTATTTGATTTTTATGAACCCTTGATTGTTTTTCAACTTGTTTAACCCCAAACTAATTTCAGGTTTATCTCAAAAAAAAAAAAAAACTAATTTCAGGTTTATAAATTGATGTTGTCTTCTCTCTAATTTGCCGTTGATTACCAAGTATAAAACTGATTATAAAGGTCAAATTATAGGGTTATATGTTTAATTAGATTTAATTGGTCTTTATTCTTTATGCTTTAAAATAGAAGTATTTACTACGAACAACAGATTCTTTTTGGAATTATATCATGTAATTGAGCAAGGTAAAAATTCATATTTCTAAATGTAATCATGTCAAATGTGAATATATGATTGTCATTGTAGCAGACTTCTTTGTGAACATTGCTAATTCAATACATAAACTGATTCTGAAAAAAACAGTAGTAAAAAGCTTGAAAAGAAATGTGCAGTAGGTTCTGTGATACAATGGATGTCCCTTTATGTAAGCACACTCAGATAATGTATCCTATTTACCAAATCTTACAACCAAAACTTGTGGATGACCCTTTATGTAAGCTCGATGCTGCTGTGATCTGGCTCCTTGGGGCTGCATCTGATGCTGCTGTGTGCCGGTTGCTTTAAGCTCTATATTTGATGGATGTTTGATTATGTTCAGTCTAAATACCCAATGGAATGTATTTCACTGTGAGTCTCCTTAGCACTTCAATTGTTGAGCAGGCTCTCTTGTAGGATTTGACTTGCGAATACTTGGTCCGTCCACCTAAAAACCAGTAGTGAAATTTACTCTTATGTTCAACTCAAACAAAAACCAAAAGACATGTCCAACATACACTATAAGCATCAACAATTTAATCAAACTTGACAAAAATAGAGCCATTACTAGAAGCAAAGTGCACTTGATAATTGCTACAAAAAATAACAACCTATTAGTCGGTATCCAAAGCCCGTTTAGATGTATGTTATATGGATAATCTAAATAAGACTATGATCACTTAATGGTATATGCATATATCAGTGATGAGTATATACCGTGTTATGCGGGTACAACCAATAGCTTAAGCTAATGATTGGAGCTAAAAATATGTTATGTGATCTATTATTACTACTACTTCATAATTAACTAATAATTTCTCAAACTTCTAAGAGAAAAGAACCATATAAAGATATTGTTAGTAAAAAAAAGTTCACTAACCCAAAAAGATAACAAAAGGAATGAAAGAAAGAGTTTATTTTGTAGTCCAAAATATACCAATGGTATATGGATGAAATTGTTGTGGCTCCACCATCTCAAAGCTCTTATCCTGCAATTATAAAGCAAAAGGTTATATGCAGTTTAGCGTACTTTTGAAATCTCAAATTATGATTATTTCAGCTGATCTGATATTCACATTAAGAGTCATGAAAGTGAAGCATGCATCTTGCATTTTTAAGTTCATCCTTCGAATTATTGACATAATGAATACAACTTTGACAGGGTGAGAAAAGAAAAACCCTCAAATCAGAGATGTGAACAACGAAAGAGAAATACTGCTCAAAAGTGCCAAAGAATAAATCTTAGGCTAATCTCGCAAAGATGCGAAATATTGCCATTGTGTAAAGTATAAACCAAAATCAATCACACTTGCATTGAGCAAGCATCTTTAGAGTTGTCTTTCATGAACAATATCAATCTAAAGCAAATACATACCCTATCAATGAGCATATCACACAAAATACAACACCATTAATCCATTATATTAGAATTATAAACCAACTAACAATCAAGGATACTAGAAAATTATTGTAACTAACACTCGCTTACAATTCTTAATATGAAACTAAACTAACCCAGAAACACGAGACAAGAATTCTTAAAAATCAAACTCGAAATCGAGCAAAATGACAAAAATTAACAAAACTAACCTATATGTAATGAATAATGAAGTTCAAATCTGAAAGAAATAAACATTGAATAAAAGCGACATAATTAAAAACAAGTTTTGGAAGAAATAAAACTAAATTCAGGAAAACAAAACAATTGAGAGAGAATGACCAAATTTAGACAAAATAACGCAAGCTTTTCATTAACTTTTCACCATTTATTGTCGATCATGAAAAGGGTTGTGAAGTCAAAAACAAAATATCAAATACTTTCATTTTATTTAAACAAAGTAAAAAAATCAATAATTTTATAAAATTTAACAAAATTAATTATTAATTGATTATGTATGAAGTAGGTTTCTAATTTAAAATAAAATATAAACTACATATTAAATAACATAAACAATAAACAAATAAATAGAAAATTTTTAAATGGAGCATGAATGTTTTACCTCACAAGTTCCTTTGGTGTCCCTTTGATTGGTTACGCCTAAAATCAAAAGTATTCATTAGTACAGAAAAAGGAAGGGATGTGTTGAACGTGTGGCCAATCCAACCCATTTGAACGTTGGCATCGTTTCTCCAATGTTGGTGAACATTCTAGAATATGAAGTTCCTTAAGAGAAGTGAGTTTGGACATCCAACTCGGCAGAGATTCAAGCTGTTTGCAATTCCAAATAATCAGAGATTGAAGGTTGGTTAAGTATTGTATCCAATCAGGCAAATTCACCATTTGCGGGAGACCATTTAGTGTCAAGTTGCGAAGAGATTTGTTAAGTGGCTTGTCAATGCAATTCTCCATCTCTCTTGATAAATTTAGATTAGGGCAATTATTGATCACTAATGTTTCTAAGACAAAGAGATGTTGTAAGCCTTCTGACACACTCTTCAAATTGATGCAGCTTTGAATATCTAAATATTTAATGGAAGACAAATAGTTATGAAACACATTCTCAACTTCTCCCAGGTTCCCTATGTGTTTATCTTCTTGAATTGTCAAACTTTTAAAACCATCAAAAGACTCTATTTGTAGCCCATGATATAGCCAAGTTATGTTGTCTATACGAATGCCCCATAAATTGCTAGTTCTATCACAACGAAAATAAGGGGAGGATGAAAACTTTGGATTACTTGTTTCCTTGCCTTTATCTGCCTCTAATTCTTCATTCTCTAACCTTTTAATTATTATTTGTAGTCTTTTATTAAATCTTCTTAAATTCATGGATTTCAAAAGGGGAAAGTGAAAAACGGCTATAAGCTTTGGGCAATTTATTATAGAAAGATCTTTCAATTGAGAAAAAATAAGGGGCGACCTGTTGTTACTATTAACATCGAGCTCATCTGCATCACCTTTCCATTCTTTCAATTTAGGCATATCCTCTAATAAAAGTATCTTCAAAGAGGGAAAAAATTGTTGGTCCGAGTCCACATGAAGTGCTCTCGCATTGTTGCTACCTCCTGATTTATGTTTCTCAATTATATACTCCAAACTCTCTAGTTTACGAAGAAAAAGCTCTTTTAGATGACATAGATTTCCCAAGCATCTTAAGTCGCTCAATTTAGGACAATTCCGAAGAATCAAGGAAACAAGATTAGGAAGAGACGTTGTCAAGTTTTCTTCCATTGCCCACCCCACCATACTCGCACCTTGATATGCCTCAACACCTAGCCCCTTGAGATTACAATGTGGCCGTAGCATATCCATCACTTCTTCATCGTGGTTTTCTCTTCCTTCACCCGTCTCTCCACTATAAGTAACATCCAGGTATTTAAGATGTTCCTTGTCACTCAAACACTCTATTTCGCAATCTTTCTCTTTCTTATTAAGATTTGCAGCCTTGTTGGAGTATTTGATCCTGATTTCGAGGGACCTTCTAAGGTTCCTTAGAGATTTTAGGATTTGCATTTCATTCAACAACTCCTTCCAGCTTGAACACCTCTCTCCTCCCACCACAAACATTTCAAGCCTACGAAGATCAGTTAACTTACTTATACCCCTTGGCATATAAGTCAAACTAATACAGCCCAATATGTTCAACTCCCTAAGATGAACTAGCTTGCCAATATCTTTTGGCAACTCTTTCAATTGTGTGCAAAACTCTAACCTTAAATTCTGAAGATTATACAGATTTGTAATTGCCCTAGGAAGCACTTCAAAATCATTACCTGAAAGGTTTAGATACCTTAAATGAAGCAATTTACCGATTGAACCCGACAGACTTTTAATACTTGAATTTCTCAAGTCTAAAGCCCTCAAACATTTCCAATTAGCAAATATTGCAGCCAAACAAACCTTGTCCATCTTAGAAGAAAAATCAACATCAACATTTTCATTGTAAACATAAGAACGTAGTTGACTTTTTTTGTTGAAGAAAACATCTGCAGAGTTGCTTCTTCCAAGATGACGAATCTTTTTATCAAGATCCCCTTTCATGCTATGCACTGTCGTCTGGATCTCCTTTCCCACAACTTCTTGAGCAACGTCGTGCATCAAATCATGCATCTTAAATCCCCAAATATCATCAGAGTCTTCACTTACCTTTACATCTTGGAAGAAGCACCTTTGTATTAGAAGTTTTACATAATCCTCAGCAACATCTTCCACACTTTTTCCACCTTCCGATATAATGTAGCCTTGGGCTATCCAATAAGTCATCAATTCATCTTTATATATGAGTCCATCCTTAGGGTACAACGCACAATAAGTAAAACAACTTTTCAATGGAGATTCAAGTTGATAGTAACTAAGTTTCAATATCGGTTTGATACTATTCTCGCTTTCTATAATTTTTTCCAATCCCAACTCACGCAAAGATAGCCACTGACTTTCATCTTGGCCATAGAGAAGACTTCCCAACACTCTTATGGCAAGAGGAACGTGAGCGCATCTCTTAACAATTTCTTCACCAATTTCGACCAGCTTTTGAGGAGGACTTGACTCTTCCGATCCAAAAGCTGCCCATTTAAACAAACGCAATGAGTTTCCCATTGACAAGCCTTGTAGCTGGTGCATTCGCCCATTTCCTATGATTTTTGCTGTCTTCATTGACCGAGTAGTTACCACAATACAACTTCCTCTTCCACCTCCGATAAAGCATCCTAGCAAGCCAAGCCATTGCTCACGATCCTCTGTCCACACATCATCTAAAACAAGCAAATATCTCTGTCCACCAAATATGTCTCGCAATTTTCTTTGCATCATTTCCCGTGTGTCGCCTTGGTTCTGCTTCTGTAGTCCACCAGATTCAAGTATCTTTGCAAGAATGTCTTTCACCTCAAATTGATTTTGATCTTGGTCGGCAACACAAGCCCACAACCTCAATGGAAATGAAGTTGCCACCGTTGGATCATTAAATAAAAGTCGAGCAAGAGCTGTCTTGCCCAACCCTCCAATCCCCACAATACTAATGAAATAAACATCCTGTTGAACATCATCAGAGTTGGGCAACATACCCTTGATGGTGTCCAAATCTTGGTCTCTTCCAATGATTACTTCTTTCATATCTGAACAAGTCTCTCGGCTTCTAATATTGATAGGCTTTGGATCAATCTTCAACTTGAACTTACTATTATCAGCGATATCATCTAACTTCTTTCTGATGTTGTCAATCTTTTTAGAAACAGAGAAATCATCAGCAAACTTGGTGAAGAGGGAGAAGACACGGTCCTTGATGCGCGTATTGAGCTTCTTCTGAGCAGCAAGAGTGAGAAACTCATCAAACAGATCATCAGCTTCAAAAACAGCATCCTTAAGCTCTTCAATGTAGAGCTTCTCTTGATGGGACAAAACTTGCTTATGCTCAGCATCAATGAGCACAGCTTGGATTGTTTCAACGGTTTTTTTGAGTTGTTCGAGTTTGGGTTTGCAGTCAAAGCTAGAACACAAGTCTTTAAGCTGAGAGCATTGAAGTGCTGCTAACAGAGTCTGAACAGCAGACATGACAGTTCCAACATCCATTTTCAGGGTATTGAAGATACACAGAAAAACAAGTGAATGGTGTGTATTGGAAAAGAGAAAGACAGTAATGGGAAAGTGGTTGGTGTTAGCTTGTGCTGCTTTTGCCATTTTCAAAAATGTGATCCCATCTTCCGCATGTGACCACGTGACCACGTGCTCCTGTATCTTCCCAAAGGATTGTTTATTTAATAATGTGATCCCATCTTCCTATTAATTTGTATACAATTTAAGATGTCAGTGATGATTATATTGGATTCTAATGACATTATTGCCTTATTGGTTAATATGTAAAAATGAGAAAAATTCGTGGATATGATGAAAATATAGATTGCATATATAAAAGAGAATTAAAAAAAGTATTGATTGTATTTCCAAAAAAAAGTATTGATTGTGATAAAAAAATAAAAACGGGTTAATTCAATGGGACATTTTAAATGAAAGATGAGGTTAATTCTTTAGGACGTACAGAAAGAGTATTACTCACAACTAACCAATCGAACGGTCAATTGGGTGGTATCTAGTCTACTACTTGGGTATTTTTCCTTCAGAAAGTCTCCTGTGAGATTGTCTTATTCGTGCAATCAGCCTAGACCCAATAAGTTTTTTTAGAATATTCTGACATATTAATTTTAAGACTTAAAAGGACAATTTATAGACTTAAAAATCCAATTTTAAGAGGTCTATTTCAAAGTTTTAATATCAACATTAATATTTGAGTCATTTTACTTTGAAGTTGAAATGAAAATTTTAAGTCTTAAAATTGGTTTTTTAAGTATTAAAATTAAATTTTTAAGTCTTGAAATCGTCAAATTTCACTATTTAAAATGTCAATTGTAAATTCTTGAAATTGTTCTTTTAAGTCTTCAAATTAGTTTTTTAACTCTTAAAATTGACATTTTAATTTGTAAAATTGGTAGAAAAATCCATGTGGCAAATTGTTATCCTATAATTCAGAAATAAATGCAAAATTACGTAAAAGTTTATTTAGAAATTGAAGAGACATAAATGATACTACATATACACTGATTTTAATTGATCCAACTTCATTTTTCTTTTCAACGATAAATTTGAGACATAAACGATAAATTTTTCAATACATGCGAGGAATTCACGGGATAAAGAGGATCACCAGACTCGAGAACAAGATTATTTGATCCAACTTCATTTTTCTTTTCAACTACAAGATTATTATGTGGAAGAAATTCAATCCCCATATTCAATGTTAATGGTGATGAACATAAATTAGGTATTGTTTTATCTCCAATCTCTGTTCGATTAATTTGTTGTGTCTGCATGCAATTGCTACTATTTCTTCCTAATTCCCCCATTTTATCAACCAATTACTAATTTCTCACGTTCATTTAAAGATGTTATTGCTGTAAGTTATTTGATTTTTATGAACCCTTGATTGTTCTTCAACTTGTTTAACCCCAATTTAAGTTAAGGTTTATAAATTGATGTTGTCTTCTCTCTAATTTGCCATTGATCACTAAACTTAGGCTTAAACTGTTTGAGATACTCTTCATTCTTTCGTCCATCTTTATAAGCTTATTCTTCCCAATAATACTGAGGTACACACTCACGTAAAATGATTTTTTTGGGGGTTTTAAGTTAATTATATGCGAATGTTATGTTAATTTGTACTTTTGTAGTGATTGAGTAGATTGGTGAAGAATTATGAGATATAACTTGAATTGTTGGATGATTGTATGTAGTATGAAATTGATTATAAATGTCAAATTATAGGGTTATATATTTGATTAGATTTAATTGCAAATGTGAGTTTCAAGTAAAATGCATTTGTTTCTATTATATGCAAGTAAATCACTAAAGTAGTAGTATTGTGCTCATCTTTGATGCTTTTTCTTCCAATATATTCTGTTCTCTACACATGTACAAGATAGGTAAAAGAAAATTAATGAAGAATTTATTCTTAAAAAGTAGACAAATAACTAAAATGTTTATGCGAAAGCGAAGCATCCAAGATATCAAAATGTTACGAAGAAAAAACAATAGGCCTTAATCAACGATAAAAGTGTGGATCTGATCGTTGCTAACTCAATACAGGAACTGATTCTGAAACACTTGTAAAGCTTGAAATGAAATGTGCCGTAGGTTCTAATAAGATGTATCCATATTCTGTGAGACAATGGATGACCTTTTATGTAAGCACACCCATCTAATGTATCCTATTTACCAAATCTTACAACCAAAACTTATAGATGACCCTTTATGTAAGCTCGATGCTGCTGTGATCTGGTTCCTTGGGGCTGCATCTGATGCTGCTGTGCGCCGATTGCTTCACTGTGGAATGTATTAAATTAAGTCAAAATACCTAATGGAATGTATTTCACTGTGAGTCTCCTTAGCACTCTAATTGTTGAACAGGCTCTCTAGTGACACAGTTGACATTGATGCATACTTAGTCCATCCACCTAAAATCCAGTGAAGTTTACTCTAATGCTTCAACTCAAACAAAAACCAATATACAGGTCCAACATACAAAGTAAACGTCAACAATTTAATCAAACTTGATACTAAAAATTGTATTGATAGAGCCATCACAAGAATTTAGAAGACAAAGTGTACATGATAAATGCAACAAAAAAATAAAGACCTATTAGTCGGTATCCAATGCCCATTTAGATGTATGTTATATGGAGATTCTAAAAAAGATTCTAGTGGTATATTAAATGATTGCTTGGTAGTATAGGCATAATTCAATGATGAGTATATACCATGTTATGCGTGTACAACCAAAAGCTTAAAGCTAATAATAGAAGCCCTATATGCTCTATTGTTACTAAATGATAACTAACTAATAATTGCTCAAACTTCCAAGAAAAAAGAACTGCTTAAACATATTCTTAGGGCCTGCCTGGATTCCAATAACAAAGTAAGGCAGTAAAATTTGTGGAGCAAAACTCCCCATAGAATATAGTAATGGGAGAAATGGTTATTTTTCATTAGTTTGGTATTTTTCATTCGGTAAAAATATAATCTTTTTTCCTTTTCAAATCATCAGAAGTTAAATGTAGACTTTCCATTCTTAAGTTCTCATATCTACATTTTTTCATTATCATTTCATTAACATAATTTTCATTCCCTAAAACCAACATACCTTAAAAACCTCAAAACCCCTTTCATTAACGACATCAATTTCTTTGAAAGGAGAAGCTTAGTGAGAAAAATGTTTAGTATTCACTCATGTTCTTATAAAAAGCTCTAGCTTGCTCCTCTGTTCAGAATTTTTGAAACTTGTTTTTAGAACCCATATTTTAAATTTTAATTCCTTTTCTTTGAAGCTTCTAACAATTAAAATGGTGGAGATTTTAGATTTTTGATGGTGTTTATGGAAAAAGGTGGATAGTATCATGGGAAGGAAAAGAAGGTAGAAGAAGAGCTAGATAGATTGGAATGAATTCAAAGATAGAAATGGGCAATTAGTTTTACTGGAATAATATTTCCTTCGGGTCCCCTTGGAGTAAATATTAAATCCTCTTTTTGACATACTGCTTTACTCCATTACTACTTACACTTACTCCAAACACTAAAGTATCCAGCATTTTATCCCCCTTAACTAATACTCCCCTTTTCCCTTGATTCCAGGCGATTAGTAACAAATTGTTCACCAACTCCAAAAACTAACAACATGCTCACCAACTCCAAAAAACTAACAAAAGGAATGAAAGAAAGAGCTTATTCCGTAGTCTAAAACAAACAAAAGGTATATGGATGATGAAATAATTGCTAGGATCGATACGATCCGAAATACTTTGATGAACGATAACTATTTTAATGGCTTAACAATGTTTAAACGAAATAAAACAAATGCAAAGAGCACAAAGATTTAAGGAGGTTCACCCAATGATGGCTACGTCCTCCATGGTGTGTAGGTGCTTGTTTGTATTATATCATATGAGTAAAACACTCTGAAGTATTACAATAGATGTAAGAGATAAAACAAAAGGCTATGTATTTGGCTAAGGGATTTGTGTTTGATGTGTTTAGGATTGCTAATGAGCTCACTATATATAGTGGTAATTACATTCAATGAGTAATTTAGATTTAATGCTAAGAATTAAACATATTGAAACAGCTCCAAGGTGAAATGAAACGCCAGAGAAACGAATCCAATGCTTCTGATTGCACTGCTCGTTTGAGCCACAAGGGTGCTCGTTCGAGTAGCTCCCATCTGCTGCTTCTGTTCACTCCAGCACTAGGTGTTCGTTCGAGCATGTATACCGCTCATTCGAGCACTGCTCTGCCAGACTCCACTGTGACATTTTGATCTTGATGCTCGAACAAGGTACTTTGGATATTTAGCTTGCCTCGTTCAAGGCACATTACAGAGGACCAGAAGCTGATGCAACACCTCATTAATCTCATCATTCATCATGCCATTTACACCCAAATTAAACTCCTTCAATACGCACTTAAGTTCAAGCATTGAATCATCACACTTAATCTCCACATTCAACACTCACATTAAGTTATGAACTTAAACATCCACATTAACACACTCATAGGATTCCATCCCAAGAGTCCACACATGAATGCACACTTTAATTTGTGCACTCAAGTCACAATTCATAAAAGATAAAAATGTTGTGACTCCATCGTCATGAATCTCTTATCCTGCAATTATAAAGCAATAGGTTAGATGCAGTTTAGTTTACTTCCGGAAACTTAAATTATGCTTAGATGATGTAGATATGAAATTGAAGCATGTACCTAGTTATAGCATTATGAAGTTCATCCTCCACATTGTTTTTATAATGCATACGACTTTGGCAGGGTGAGAAAAGAAGACTCTTCAAATCTCACAAAGACGCGAGATATTGCCATTGCGTCAAGTATAAACCAAAAATCAATCACACTTGCATTGAGCAAGCATCTCCACAGTTGTCTTTCATGAACAATATCAATCTAAAGCAAATACATACTCTGTCAATGAGCATATTACACAAAATGCAACACCATTAATCCATTATAATAGAATTATAAACCAACTATCAATCAATGATACTAGAAAATTATTGTAACTAACACTCGCTAAGAATTATTAAAATGAAACTAAAGCAACCCAGAAACACTCTACAAGAATTCTTAAAAATCAAACTCGAAATCGAGCAAAAAGAAAAATAAACAAAACTTACCTATATGTAATGAAGGTCAATTCAGAAAGAAATAAACATTGAATAAAAGCAACATAAATAGAAACAAGTTTTGGAAGAAATAAAACTAAATTTAGGAAAACAAAACAATTAAGAGAGAATGGCCAAATCTAGAAAATTTAAGAAACAATTGAAAGAAAAAATAAACAAGAATGTTTTAGAAAATAAAAACTTGTTAAACTCTTCATCATTGATCATCAAGTTCAAAAACACAAAATTTTAATTTGAATCTATTTAAGTCCTTCCATTAAAAATGTTCCACAACAAAAGTGACAAACAAAGGCCTATTTTAGATATTAAATAAATTCCTAAATAAACGTGTCGACAAAAAAAAGCAATACTTAGGGAGTTAACAAATCATTTTGCACAAAAATAAAGAGCAACGACATATCCACTAGGCCCTCCAAAGTATTTATGCCCCGTTGAGTTGTCGATATTTAATGGTGCTTTAATAAAATATACCGTATCATTCACACGGTTTGGAAATTTTTTGCATAAAAAGTATTTTTATTCTTAGTTTTTCATTATCGCACACATTATACCACATCTTCAAAAGATAATGCATTGAAATAAAGTTTGTAAAGAAAATTTAATAATTGATGTAAACCAACCATGACTATTAAACTTGTTAAGATATTTATTTCAACTAAAATAACGCTAGCTTTTCATTAACTTTCCACCATTTATTGTCGATCACTAAAGAGGTTGTGAAGTCAAAACCAAAATGTTGTTTAAACAAATTCAACCCTAGTATAAAATTTATCAACTTTACTTATATATGATTATATATGATTAGGTTTCTAATTTAAAATAAATTGTAAATTACATACTCCCTCCTATTCATAGAGAATGAGACATTTGAATTTTGCACCAAAACCAAGGAGAGGTGGGGGACCACTTAAAGTGAGTGGAATACTCTCTTTTCCATAAAGAGTATTGATATTTTTGTGTTGTTGTATTATTGTAGTAAGGATAAAAAGGTAAAAAAGAATGACAACAATAGAAATGGAACTTTTTCAGTGAATTGGCCCCCTAAGGAAATGTCCCATTCTCTAAGAATAGGAGGGAGGTATTAAAAATGACACAAACAATGAACAAATAAATAGAAAATTTTAAAAAGGAGAATGAAAATTTTACCTCATAAGTTACCCTTTTAATTGGTTATGCCTAAAATCAAAAGTATTCAATATTATTTACAGATAAAGGAAGGGATGTGTTGAACGTGTGGCCAATCCAACCCATTTGAACGTTGGCATCGTTTCTCCAATGTTGGTGAGCATCTTAGAATATGAAGTTCCTTCAGAGAAATGAGTTTAGACATCCAACTCGGCAGAGATTCAAGCTCTACGCAATTCTCAATAGTCAAAGATTGAAGGTTGGTTAAGTATTGTATCCAATCAGGCATGTTCACCATCTGCGGGAGTCTTTCCAGTGACAAGTTGCGAAGAGATTTGTTAAGTGGCTTGCCAATGCATTCCTCCATCTCTCTTGATAAATTCAGATTCGGGCAATCAATGATTTCTAACGTCTCTAAGACAAAGAGATGTTGTAAGCCTTCTGACACACTCTTCAAATTGGTGCATCTATTAATTTCTAAATATTTTATTGAAGACGAACAAGTTCGAAACACATTCTCAACTTCTCCCAGATTCTCTATGTGTTCATCTTCCCGAATTGAAAGTTCTTCTAAACTATCCAAAGCCTCCATGTGTAGCCCATGATTTAGCCAAGTTGTATCGTCTAGTTTAATTTCCCTTAAATTGCTAATTCTACCACAACCAAAATAGGGGGAGGATGAAGACTTTGGATTATTTGTTTCCTTGCCTTTATCTGCCTCTAATTCTTCATTCTCCAACCTTCTAATTATTATTTGTAATCTTCTATTAAAGCTATTCAAATCGAAGGATTTCAAAAGGGGAAAATGGAAAACCGCTATAAGCTTTGGGCAATAATTAATACAAAGATTTTCCAGTTGAGAAAAAACAAGGGGTGACATACTGTTATTATTAACATGGAGCTCATCTGCATCTCCTACCCATACTTTCAATTTAGGCATATTCATTAATTGAAGAGTCTTCAAAGAGGGAAAAAATTGTTGGTTTGAGTCTACATGAAATGCTCTCGCATTGTTGCTACCTCCTGATTTATGTTTCTCAATTATATACTCCAAATTCTCCAGTCCATCAAGAGAAAGGCTAACAAGATGACATAGATTTCCCAAGCATCTTAAGCCGCTCAATTTAGGAAAACTCAGAAGACTCAAGAAAAGTAGATTAGGAAGAGACGTTATCAAGTTTTCTTCCATTGCCCACCCCGCCATACTCACACCTTGATATGCCTCAATTGTTAGCCGCTTGAGATTACAATGTGGCCGTAGCATATCCATCATTGCTTCATCGTAGTTTACTCTTCCTTCACCCTCCTCTCCACTAAAACTAACATTTACCCATTCAAGATGTTCCTTGTCACTCAAGCACGCTCTTTCGCAATCTTTCTCTTTCTTATAAAAATTTGCAGTCTTGTTGGAGTATCTGATCCTGATTTCGAGGGAGCTTTTGAGGTTCCTTAGAGATTTTAGGATTTGCATTTCATTCAACAACTCCTTCCAGCTTGAACACCTCTCTCCTCCCACCACAAACATTCCAAGCGTACGAAGATTAGTTAACTTACTCATGCCCCTTGGCATATAAGTTAAACCATTACAATGAGATATGCTCAACACCCTAAGATGAACCAGCTTGCCAATATCTTTGGGCAACTCTTTCAATTGTGAGCAAGACTCTAAAATTAAAGTCTGAAGATTATATAGATTTGTAATTGCCCTAGGAAGCACTTCAAATTCATTATATGAAAGGTCTAGATACCTTAAATGAAGCAATTTACCGATTGAACCCGGCAGACTTTTAATACATGAACTTCTCAAGTCTAAAGCCCTCAAACGTTTCCAATTAGCTAATACTGAAGCCACACCAACCTGGTCCATCTTAGTATAAACAAAAAGGCTGCCAACATGAACATATGAACGTAGTTTACTTTTTTGGGTGTGGAAAACATCTGCAGAGTTGCTTCTTTTAAGATGACGAATCTTTTTATCAAGAACCCCTTTCATGCTATGCACTGTCGTCTGGATCTCCTTTCCCGCAATATCTTGAGCAACGTCGTGCATCAAATCATGCATCTTAAATCCCCAAATATTTTCAGACTCTCCTTCTAGCTTTACATCCTGAAAGAAGCACCTCTGTATTAGAAGTTTTACATAATCCTCAGCAACATCTTCCATGGTTCTTCCATCTTTTGATGTAATGTATCCTTGGGCCATCCAAAACCTGATCAATTTCCATTTATGAATGAGTTGATCCTTAGAGTACACGGCACAGTAAGCAAAACAACTTTTCAAAGGAGATTGAAGTTGGTAGTAACTAAGCTTCAATATCGGTTTGATGTTATTCTCGCTTTCTATAATTTTTTCCAATCCCAACTCACGCAAAGCTAGCCACTCACTTTCATCTTGGCCATAGAGAAGACTTCCCAACACTCTTATGGCAAGAGGAACGTTAGCGCATCTCTTAATAATTTCTTCACCAATTTCGACCAGCTTTTGAGGAGGACTTGACTCTTCCGATCCACAAGCTGCCCATTTAAACAAACGCAATGAGTTTTCCATTGACAAACCTTGTAGCTGGTGCACTTGGCCATTTCCTATGATTTTTGCTGTCTTCATTGACCGAGTGGTTACCACAATACAACTTCCTCTTCCACCTCCGATAAAGGATCCTAGCAAGTCAAGCCATTTTTCACGATCCTCGGTCCACACATCATCCAAAACAAGCAAATATCTCTGTCCAGCAAATATGTCTCGTAATTTTCGTTGCATCAATTCAAGTGTGTCACCTTGTTTCTGCTTCTGTAATCCACCAGATTCAAGAATCTTACCAAGAATGTCTTTCGCCAAAAATTGATTTTGATCGTGATCGGCAACACAAGCCCACAACCTCAATGGAAATGAAGTTACCACCGTTGGATCATTGAACAAAAGTCGAGCAAGAGCAGTTTTGCCCAACCCTCCAATCCCCACAATACTAATGAAATAAACATCCTGTTGAACATCATCAGAGTTGGGCAACATACCCTTGATGGTCTCCAGATCTTGGTCTCTTCCAATGATAACTTCTTCCTTATAAGAACAGGTCTCTCGGCTTCTACTGTTAATAGGCTTTGGATCAATTTTCAACTTGAACTTGCTATTATCAACGATATCATCTAACTTCTTTCTGATCTTGTCAATCTTTTTAGAAACAGAAAAATCATAAGCTAACTTGGTGAAGAGGGAGAAGACACGATCCTTGATACGCGTATTGAGCCTCTTCTGAGCAGCGAGAGTGAGAAACTCATCAAAAAGATCATCAGCTTCAAAAACAGCATCCTTAAGCTCTTCAATGTAGAGCTTCTCTTGCTGGGACAGAGCTTGCTTATGCTCAGCATCAATGAGCACAGCTTGGATTGTTTCAACAGTTTTCTTGAGTTGTTCGAGTTTGGGTTTGCAGTTAAAGCTGGAACAAAAATCCCTAAGCTCAGAGCATTGAAGTGCTGCTAACAGAGTCTGAGCAACAGACATAACAGTTCCAACATCCATATTTTGTGTTTTGAAGATACAGAGAAAAAGAAGTCAATGGTGTGTTTTGGCAAAGAGAAAGACAGTAATTTGAAATGGTTGAAGTGTTAGCTTCTACTTCTGCTATTTCAATAATTGCAAAAGTTGACTAAAAACATGTTTTGCTCAATAATTTCAATTATGTATTATTCCATCATTTTCAAGTGGACCATGCGTTCCTATTAATTTTTTCCAATTAAGTTGTCACTGATGCATATATTTATATCCTAATGACATTATTGGTATCGTTACTCCGTCCCTCCATAAGAGGTTCTGTGCATATTCAACATGTTCGGCCGCACAAGGCTCGAATAGTTAGGGGCCTCATATTAAATTACTTAGTATATATTAAGTGTTCAAAGATACAAAATTGTTAGAAAAATATCATAGTTTTAAAAATTGCACAGGATCTTCATAAAAATTGTCAATTTTTGCTGCGCCCCATCGTCCGTCCTAAAATGTAAGTTTTATACAATAGTGAGACAAATATGTGGATTAGAAGAAAGATAAGCTAAACATACGACAGTCAATTAAAAAATATTGATAATAATAGACGAATTCAATAAAATAGACTATTTTAAAAGTTTAGGCTAATTTTCTTTTTGGAACGAGAGGAGTATTGCTCACAACTAATCTGTCCTTTTTCCTTTGGACAATTTTTAGATGAAGTCATTTTGATATCAAGTTGTTATTAATTTTCTGTTTTAAGTACTTTGCAACTATTTTTCTGCCTCTACAACAATTAAATTTACTAATTTATCATTTATCAATTTTATTTTCTTACTTTGACTTTTTTATCCACTTAAATATTTACACCCAATATAAACATGCCTTTATATTAACATAATTCAAATAAGATTTCATTTACCTATATTTAACTTAAGGATTAAAATTTATTCCCAAATTAAAAATAATGAGTTAATAATGTAATATTTTTAACATTGCGGATAACTTGTAAAGAGAGGTAATAATCTGTTTAAACAATAATACCTAGGATTAACTGTTCTTTTCCTAATTCCGAAGCTCAATAATTCTGTCCCTCACACTCTCCCAAGTCCCACTATCACCAACAATGGCGTTTTACCTCCATAGGAGAATCTCCTTCTCTATCATCATCTTCCTACTCTACACCTCTCCTCTTCTCTCCTCTCAGCAAGATGAAGACTCCATTAATGAAAACCCAATCATCACCCGATTCCAAACCTACCTGCGTTTCAAAACAGCCCACCCTAATCCCAACTACACAGCTCCTGTTTCCTTCCTTATTACCCAAGCTCACTCCATCGGACTCCAAACCCGTACACTAGAGTTTATTCCCAATAAACCCGTTTTAATCATCACCTGGCCCGGTTCCAGACCCGACCTTCCTTCTATCCTCTTCAACTCCCATCTGGATTCCGTCCCCGCTGAGCCAGACAAGTGGGTCCACCCTCCATTCTCTGCTGTTCGAACTTCTGAAGGTAAGATATTCGCTCGTGGAGCTCAGGATGATAAGTGCATCGGTATACAGTATCTGGAAGCCATCCGGAACCTTCGAGAACGAGGTATGAAGCAGCAAAATTTGTGGGTTCTGAAGAATTTGATGAATTGAATGTTGGGTTTGTGATGGATGAAGGTCAAGCGTCTCCTACTGATGAATTTAGGGTTTTTTACGCTGATCGATCGCCATGGCATGTGACGATTAAGGCTACTGGATCACCTGGTCATGGGTCTAGAATGTATGATCATAGTGCTATGGAGAATTTGATGATTAGTATTGAGATGATTACTAAATTTAGGGACTCCCAATTTGATTTGGTTAAGAGGGGTTGGGCTGCCAATTCTGAAGTTGTTTCAGTTAATCCTGTATTTTTGAATGCTGGAATTTCTACTTCTAATGTTAGTGCTTCTCTCTTCATTCTTTTTTGCTGCTGCTTTTCATCTAGTTTGTGGATTTTACTGCCCGTTTGGTTGTTAGTATTAAACGATGACATTAGTTATAATTTTTTTGATGTAATTTATTTAGGAAAATTATTTTGACAAGGTTTAGGATCATGCTTAGAGGCAAGCATATAGTAATATATTAATAGTATAGGTGGTTGAATACTCATCTTTACATGTTTACGAGTGAATTTGACTATCATGTTTATGTGTTTGATGTTATTGAATTCAAGATTATTAGGGTTTTTAAGCAAATGATCTGGTAAGAGTTAGATTCCACCTTGAGTTGGGATAGTTTGTCTTACATCGATGGATGGATCTTTTGGCTTATGGAGTTCGTGCATACTTTATAAGTCATTTAAGCCCTTGCTCCCTTGGCCATATGATTTTGGGATGGATCTTTTGTCTTATGGAGTTCGTGCACCTCGTGTTTTCTCGATAATATTATGACATTCACAATAAGTTTAGATTAATTTGGTATGTATTAGAACCGAAAGTTTCAACTAAAAGTTAAATGGTAGGTCTGAAAAGAATGACGCTTCTGCTTTTATTGATTACTATGCATGCGAACTTTATCTTGTGAAAACTAATATGTCCTCATTTTCATTGCCACCGTTTAACGCTAGGAACCCTGGCCTGTTAGTTCTTTTGTTTTGGTTATGATTTTTCGTGGGGATCGGATATACGCAGGGGTTTGCTATGAACATGCAGCCATCTGAGGCCGAGGCTGGGTTTGACATTCGTTTTCCGCCCAGCGTTGATTCAGAGCTTATTAGAACTAGAATTGCTAATGAATGGGCTCCTGCATCAAGGAACATGACTTTTCAGGTTATGTTATACTTTCTGCAATGCTCATTTCTTGCCCATGATATTGTGTTGTTACTCCTGATAATTCAATGTGACTGATCTTTCTACTTCTTGCTGAAAGCCGTTCAATTTTGTTCATCTTTTCTAGATCGTGGAAAAAGGGTGCAATAGAGACTTCCAAGGCCGCCCTTTGATGACTTCAACCGATAATACCAATCCGTGGTGGTCTGTTTTTGTGCAAGCTATTACAGCCGTTGGCGGAAAACTTGGGAAGCCGGAAATCTTGGCTTCTACAACTGATGCTAGATTTATGAGGCAGAGAGGAATCCCCACCTTGGGGTTTTCTCCTATGATAAATACTCCTATTTTACTTCATGATCACAATGAGGTATAACAAAACTAAACATACAACTTAGCTCTCGATCTAGCGATATCTACATTTTTTTTGTTACGTTAATTGCTTAATGCCATAGTCATCAACCCAATATGTCCGATAAGGCCGTTCCTAACCATAGTAAGGTAGGCATTTGCCTAGCGCCCATAGTTAAAAAGAGCCCTAATATCTGAAAATTTTGGTCAATGAGGCAGACACTTAAAATTTTGAAATATACAATTAGTTCTTACATATATAATGATATAATATATAGGGTGTGTCTCTGTTATTTTTCCAATTCGCCTTAAAGTTCAGAATCGACCCTCCATAGAGAGGCCCATTTCTTTCAGTTTGTACAGGGTCCATAAAATGTCAGAAACGGCTGTCGTTGTTAATTGCTTGATGCTTAGAATGTAATTTTCTTTGCAGTTCCTACAAGATGATGTATATATAAAGGGAATTATGGTGTATGAATCTGTTATCAGCCATTTGAGTTCTTATAAGGGAGATGACATATAAAGCCGGTGTCGTATCTAGATGCCAATCGTCAGCTACTGACTGTTACTTAAACCGTTTTACGGGAGATGATAAATGAAGCTGGATTTGTACATACATTTTGATCATCAGCTACACTCAATGGGATTACATCTGTACTCAGCGTGGTTGTGGCGCGCGTTGAATCTCCATTGTCATTGTCCTTACTCCTTACCCTGAAATCGTATCTCAGACTCGTTCGGTTGATTTGGGTTTTCTTGGCTTGGAGCTTATATTTCTAGTTATATTTGTTTAGATTTCATGTGTTGGTCATTTTGCCTTGAAATGTTGAGTTAGCATCAGGTTTTGCCTGGAAATGTTAAACAAATAATTCAGGTAAATTAGACATGCAAAAAGGAATAGACTAACTATTATTGTATAGAATCAATAAGGTATTGTTATGAAGAACTGAAGAATGTTGTGTGAAACCTGAAATCCCCCAACTTTTCAGTTGATTTTTTCAATGGAATGAAAGAACTTTTACCCAGAACTCCATGTCTATATTTTCTAAAATTTATTTAAAATAACAGCATACTTCCTCCATTTTGAAATATTTGCTGTATTACGATAATTGACATTATTCATCATTAAGTTTGTTTTATACTCCATCCGAATCATTTTAGATGTTTCATTTCTTTCTTTGACAAATTCATATTAATTGTCTCATTTCCTTTTTTGACTTTTTTTTTTTACCTAAATATCTCCACTTTTCTTACTCTCAGTAACCAACTACCACCTTTACTCCACTTTTTCAATTCCCAATACCCCAATTACCACCTTTACAATTAATTTAATCAATTAAAATACCCAACTACCACCTTTTTAATGGACTTTACACCACCCTTAATAACCGTGAAATCCCAAATGGAACATCTAAAATAATTCGGAGGAAGTATATTGCATCAAATGGGTAAAAACAAAATATAATCAAATAAAATCTTGTTTTTCTTTTTGAAATGAAATAAAATCTTGTTTGAATCACATATATTCATGTTATTAATTTTTAATTCCTTCGTTCTCTTTTGTTTTTCTCACATTTCCCATTTGGAAAATTTAAAATGTTCTTTTCTTTTAGAATTATTCCAATTTAGTAATTCACATATTAGATTAAGAATTTAATAAAATTCTAAAAAGTTTATATCAATACAATTTATGATATAATGTATCAAATAAGATTTTACTTGACTATATTTTAACTTATCAGATTAAAAACAAAGTATATAATAAGTGTAATTGATAAATAATTTAAAATTATGGAAAATCAAATAGGACATTTGAAATTTTGAATGAAGAGTATAAAGGAAAAAAATTTGCCGTTTCCCATACCTTTTTACTCCATTCGCAGACTTGAATTTTCAACCTTCCAGACAGCCGACAGGTGTAGCAAAATTTACAGACACACAGAAGATTGGCCATGACAGAAATTATGAATGACGCCACCACTTGGCACTGGGTACGAAGCGTACGAAGCATTGCCGTTCATGGATTGCAGTGCTGGTTACAATCAAAAAAACATGTATGGCTCCTGAAGATCAAGATGCAATTACCTTTCGTACTTCAAAACGGATATTTTGCTTCAAAGGCATCCCTTTCTAATTAAATTTTGGTGAAGTGATTGCTAAGCGTCTCAGGTGTTGATTATAAGAGTGAGTTCTTATTTTTACTTTGTGATTGATTTTTGAACTTATGTTAATTGATAAGAATCGCAATCGTAGATTATCAGTCACATTGTGATTGTTAATCTGTGTGTTAAGCTTTGAAATTGTGGTAATTGATAAGAGACGCAATTGTTGAGAATATGCGTCACCGTCGTTATTGTTTCTGTGTGTGAAGTTTTGATATTATGATAACTATTGAGACTTTGAGAGTCGCAATTTTTGATAATAGTCGCGAATTATAAGGACCTAATTACCTAAATGTGTTGATATGTTTCCGGTTCTTATGGTTTGATGTTGGATTTAGGTATCATTGTGAGTGACATTGATGCTGTAGGTAACACTATGCTTCATTGATGCCTCAAAGCATCTAAGTTTTCAAGCATTGAGCAAATCAGGTACAAACTATATGCACATGGATATTTCTTTTGGACAATAGAAATGTTCTGTCCTGTAAAAATTTGTTTGGTTACTCATGTATGATGATTTGGATTGCGATTAACTTAAATAATTGGCTACTTGTGATTTGTGAACAATGGTATGATTGTGAGGCAAAAAGGTAAGTTTGGATTAATATTGCTGCTGCAAATGGCAACTTAGATGCTCTTAAGGTATTGTGCATTTGAAATGCTTGCTTAATGATAATTTTGAATTTTTTTCTCGTTGAAACTTAGTGTTGGGATGATTTGGACTTTTGATTAATTATAACTTCTCGCAGATCTTGCTAAAGCATGACCATTTCTGTGTCCATGTTGCATCTGAATTGAAAGAAACTCTGCTATTTTTCGCTGTGGAAAATGACTTCATCTTTGCAAATATAATCTGATGTGTTAAATCTGTCCTGTTTGAATTCATTGATTTCAGTTGATAAAGGCCGATTGCTGTCGCAATATCACAGGATATGCGGTCTGCTCTAACAGAATCAATGTAGTCGTAAGTAAGTTGGTTCCTATTCACCAATTTGCGTTTCTTTGATTGATGTGGAAAAAAGCTCAAGGAAAGTAGCACTTGCTAAAGTTATGTTTTGTGATAACACTATTTCTTGTAACTCAGTGAATAGGGCAGCTCAGCAGAAATAGACTTCCTGCCTGCACAATGTTCAGGGGGTTTCAGATCACGGGGAATCATGTTTAAGGAAGCCTGCTATCCCTGTGAGAGGTTAGGTTTAATCTAAGCAGCTTATGTAAATTTTCGTTTTAATATTGAATAATATTAACGCTTCTTTTTTGTGAGTGTTTGTATGAAGACTAGACAAGTATTTGAGTTTAGGAACTACTTAAAACACATTAAAGGGGGAATATGTAAAGGAAGAAGAGAGGATGAAACCAGCTTGTGAGCTGATGTCAATTATCAAAGGGTTATGAAGTCAAAAACAAACATATCTTATACTTTTCTTATATTTAAACAAAGTAAAAAATCAACCACATTGTAAAATTTATCAACTTCACTTATAATTGATTATATACAATTTAGTTTTTTAATTTAAAATAAATTATAAACTACATATTAAATGACATAAACAATAAATAAAGAGAACATTTCAAATTGTACCATTAAAACAACTGGAAAGGGTGATATTTAATTTTACTTCATAAGTTATACTTCTAATGTCCCTCTAATTGGTTACGCGTGAAATATAAAGTGAGGAGTGCTTTTGAAAGCCTTCAATATTATTTGCAGATAAAGGTTGGGATGTGTTGAACGTGGGGCCAGTCCATCCCAGTTGAACGTTGGCATCGTTTCTCCAATGAAGGTGAACATCCTCGAATCCGAAGTTCCTTGAGGGAAGTGAGTTTGGACATCCAACACGGCAAATATTCAAGCTGTTTGCAATTCTTAATTTTCAGAGATTCAAGGTTGGTTAAGTATTGTATCCAATCAGGCAAATTCACCATTTGCGGGAGACTCTTCAGTGTCAAGTTGCGAAGAGATTTGTTAAGTGCCTTGCCAATGCATTCCTCCATCTCTCTTGATAAATTCAGATTAGGGCAATCTTTGATTACTAACGTCTCTAAGACAAAGAGATGTTGTAAGCCTTCTGATACATTGTTCAAATTGGTACGAAACAGAGTCTCAACTACTCCCAGATTTTCTATGTGTTTATCTTTCCGAATTGAAAGTTTTTCTAAACTATCCAAAGCCTCCATGTGTAGCCCATGATTTAGCCAAGTTGTGTCGTCTATCTTAATAGTATCACAACGAAAATAGGGAAAGGATGAAAACTTGGGATTACTTGTTTCCTTACCTTTGTCTACCTCTAATTCTTCATTCTTCAACCTTCTAATTATTATTTCTAGTCTTCTATTAAATCTACTCAAATTGAGGGATTTCAAAAGGGGTAAATGAAAAACTACTATAAGCTTTGGGCAATTTTTTATAGAAAGATTTTCCAATTGAGAAAAAATAAGGGGTGACATATTGTTACTATTAACATTGAGCTCATCTGCATCTCCTACCCAGCCTTTCAATTTAGGCATATCCTGTAATGCAAGTATTTTCAAAGAGGGAAAAAAATGTTGGTCTGACTCCACATGAAATGCTCTCGCGTTGTTGCTACCTCCTGATATATGTTTCTCAATTATATACTCCAAATTCTCCAGTTTTCTAAGACAAAGGTGTTTTAGATGACATAGATTTCCCAAGCATCTTAAGTTACACAATTTAGGACATCTATAAAGCTCCAAGAAAACAAGATTAGGAAGAGATGTTGTCAAGTTTTCTTCCATTGCCCACCCCACCAAACTCGCACCTTGATATCCCCCAACACTTAGCGTCTTAAGATAATAATGTGGTTGTAGCATATCCATCACTACTTCATCATGTTTTACTCTTTCTTCACCCTCCTCTCCACTAAAAATAACATTCACACTTTTAAGATGTTCCTTATCACTCAAACACTCTCTTTCGCAATCTTTCTCTTTCTTATAAACATTTGCAGCCTTGTTGGAGTATTTGATCCTGATTTCGAGGGATCTTCTAAGGTTCCTGAGAGATTTTAGGATTTGCATTTCATTCAACAACTCCTTCCAGCTTGAACACCTCTCTCCTCCCACCACAAACATTCCAAGATCACGAAGATCAGTTAACTTACTTATGCCACTTGGCATAAAAGTTAAACCATTACACTCTAATATGTCCAACTCCCTAAGATGAACTAGCTTGCCAATATCTTTTGGCAACTCTTTCAATTGTTCGCAAAAATCTAACCTTAATATCTGAAGATTATATAGATTTGTAATTGCCCTAGGAAGCACTTCAAAATCATTAAATGAAAGGTTTAAATATCTTAAATGAAGCAATTTACCGATTGAACCTGGCAGACTTTTAATGCCTGAATCACTCAAGTCTAATGCTCTCAAACATTTCCAATTTGCAAATATTGCAGCCAAACAAACCTTGTCCATCTTAGAATGATTAAGATAGCAAACATAAGAACGTAGTTGACTTTTTTGGGTGAATAAAACATTTGCAGATTTGCTTCTTTTAAGATGACGAATCTTTTTATCAAGATCCCCTTTCATGCTATGCACTGTCGTCTGGATCTCCATTCCCGCAACTTCTTGAGCAACATCGTGCATCAAATCGTGCATCATAAATTCCCAAATATTATCAGAGTCTCCTTGTACATCCTGGAAGAAACACCTTTGGATTAAAAGTTTTACATAATCCTCAGCAACTTCTTCCATGCTTTTTCCACCTTCAGATGTAACGTAACCTTGGGCCATCCAATACATGATCAATGCCCTTTTATCAATGAGTTCATCCTTAGGAAACAAGGCACAATAGGCAAAACAACTTTTCAAAGGAGATTGAAGTTGGTAGTAACTAAGCTTCAATATGGGTTTGATGCTATTCTCGCTTTTTATAATTTTTTCCAATCCCAACTCACGCAAAGATAGCCACTCACTTTCATCTTGGCCATAGAGAAGACTTCCCAACACTCTTATGGCAAGAGGAACGTGAGCACATCTCTTAACAATTTCTTCACCAATTTCAACCAGCTTTTGAGGAGGACTCGAGTCTTCCGATCCAAAAGCTGCCCATTTAAATAAACGCAATGAGCTTTCCATTGACAAGCCTTGTAGCTGGTGCATTCGCCCATTTCCTATGATTTTTGCCGTCTTCATTGACCGAGTGGTTACCACAATGCAACTTCCTCTTCCACCTCCGATAAAGGATCCTAGCAAATCACGCCATTTTTCACGATCCTCTGTCCACACATCATCCAAAACAAGCAAATATCTCTGCCCACCAAATATGTCTCGCAATTTTCGCTGCATCAATTCCAGTGTGTCGCCTTGGTTCTGCTTCTGTAGTCCACCAGATTCAAGAATCTTCCCAAGAATGTCTTTCACCTCAAATTGATTTTGATCTTGATCGGCAACACAAGCCCACAACCTCAACGGATATGAAGTTGCCACCGTTGGATCATTGAACAAAAGTCGAGCAAGAGCAGTCTTGCCCAACCCTCCAATCCCCACAATACTAAGGAAAAAAAAATCCTGTTGAACATCATGAGAGTTGGGCAACATACCCTTGATGGTCTCCAGATCTTGGTCTCTTCCAATGATAACTTCTTCCCTATAAGAACAGGTCTCTCGGCTTCTATTAATAATAGGCTTCGGATCAATCTTCAACTTGAACTTGCTATTATCTGCAATATCATCTAACTTCTTTCTGATGTTGTCAATCTTTTTAGAAACAGAGAAATCATCAGCTAACTTGGTGAAGAGGGAGAAAACACGGTCCTTGATACGCGTATTGAGCTTCTTCTGAGCAGCGAGAGTGAGAAACTCATCAAATAGATCATCAGCTTCAAAAACAGCATCCTTGAGCTCTTCAATATAGATCTGCTCTTGACGGGACAGAACTTGCTTATGCTCAGCATCAATGAGAACAGCTTGGATTGTTTCAACAGTTTTTTTGAGTTGTTCGAGTTTGGGTTTGCAGTCGAAGCTAGAGCAAAAATCTCTAAGCTCAGAGCATTGAAGTGCAGCTAAGAGAGTTTGAACAACAGACATAACAGTTCCAACATCCATTTTCAGGGTATTAAAGATACAGAGAAAAAGAAATGATCAAATGAGTAGTGTGTTTTGGCAAAGGGAAAGACAGTAATAATGGAAAATGGGTGGTGTTAGCTTCTACGTATTGCTTCTGCTATTTCAATAATTGAGTAAAAACATCTTTTGGTCATTTGGTCCATGTACTCCTGTTTTTTTCCACACGATTTTTTAGAATTTGATAATGTAGAAGTATAATCCCATCTTCCTTAAGTGGACCACAATTTTTGTGCTATCCTCAAATTGAATTATTTTCATGTCAGATGGGATATTAATTAATATTTTACTCTTTTCTATTCAACCTACTTGTTCTATTTATTCCCTTTTTTCGGATGCATTTGGAGCAAATAGAAAATATGCGATTGTTAAGTAAAAAGTTGATATCGGCAAAAATGAGGAGAGAGAGAAAATGAATGGTGTTGATGAATTTAAAAGAGAGTTAAGATAAATAAATGATATTAAAAGAAAGTGGTGGATTATTGTTCAAAAATAAAAATAATGCAAAATGAGTGGGACGGAATAAAATTACAATTGATGCAATATGAACGAGACAAAGGGATTAATTTTCAAGAAATATTTTGTAAAGACGACTCTCAAAAACCCAGCCCAAATCTATATTTAGAGTTGTAACAATATACTTTTAGAACTGGACTGGGCTTTTGAGAGCCGTCTTTACAAGACGGTCTCCAGTAAGAATTTGTGATATGCTAATTATTATATTAATTGGGCTATTTAGTCCATATATAAAAAGTGTCTCACGGAGATACCATCTCTCGTAGGGGTGTTCATAATAACCCGATCCGATTATTCCGACCCGAATTATCCGGTATTCGGTTATTTTCGCAAACCGGATAATCCGGGTATCCGGGTCATGATTTTTTGAAAATCGAGTACCCGGTATCCGGTTTTCTTTAATTATTTTTTTTTGTTTACTTTTTTCGTAAATAAAATGATCATAATATCTCTTAAGCTAACCTTGGATTGAATATTTCTGAAGAGTTAGTATTTGAATTTTATAATTGTTCTTACTTAAGCCCATGAACAATAATATTATTCTTTCATTTTCTTAATAAATCTTTTATGACTAATTATGTTAAAGATTTTTAGGGAGTTTGAATTTGAATTTGAATTTTATATAAAAAAATATTTTAAGTGGATATAGAGATAAACAAAAGTATGATTGAACGACAAAACGACAAAAAAAATAAAAAAATAAAAAACATTCTAATAAAACCGGGGTTTCCGACCCGATTTAATCCGGTATCCGGATTCCGGGTACCCGGTTTAAACCGGGTCGGAACCGGATCGCAATTTTAGGTACCCGAAAACCGGGTACCCGAATATCCGGATCTTGGTCGACCCGATACCTGGTTTTGAACACCCCTAATCTCTCGTATATGGTAAGCGTCTCACGGAGATACCGTCTATTAATTGGACCATGCACTCTTCTTTTCCACAAGTGGACCATAATTTTGTAAAAATATAATCCCATCTTCCTAAAGTGGACCATAATTTTGTACCATTTTCAAATTGAGTCATTTTCATGTTAGATGGGATATTAATATTCTTATCTTCTATTCGACTTACTTGTCCTATTTACTCTTTCTAAAAAGTTGATATCAATAAAAAAAATAGAGTGAATGATGTGTGGATAAAATTTAAAGAGTTAAAATGAAGGATGAGATTAAAAGAAAATGGTGTGTCATTGTTCAAAAATAGAAATAATGCAAAATGAGAGACGGAATAAAATGACAATATATGAATAGGACAAAGGCGTTATTTTCTACGCTTACCGAAACGATATTTTAGCTCTTAGTATCTCTAATAATGCATAAATAAAAATAACTTTGAAAAGTTGATATTAATATTATTTCACAAATTTTCACTTGGGACCGTCTTTTATAAAAACGGCTTTCAAAAACCCAATCCAATTCTAAATATATATTGTTACAACTCTAAATATAGATTTAGACTGGACTTTTGATAATCGTCTTTACAAAAGACGGTCTCTGAAGAGAACACCTGCTATTATTTTGAGTATTTTAAGTGGAAAAAAAAATTAATAGGCCTATTCACAAAATACTTGACATGATTGAAGTCTGAAATTGTAATTTATGGAGGAAAATGCATAGAAATTTGGTGAGTAGAGTATTTGTTTTATTCAAGGGAGGTTCTGAGCATGTTCAACAAGTTCGACTGTATAGGGCCTCAAAAATCGAAGGCCTCAATATTAAATTACATGAAGTCTGAAATTGTAATTTATAGATTGCTAGAAATTCTAGCCTAGAATATATTGTAACTGTACAATTTAAATTTTGTTAACTTAAATAAATATTGCTAGAATATATTGTAATTGTTCAATTTGTATTTTGTTAACTTAAATAGATTCACTGATTTAGAAAATTATTTTCACAAAATAAGGTAAACTTTTTAAATTTTTCTCTAATTTCAAATTAATTTTCAGTTTATTTTTTTGATGAATTTTCTTTTATAGCAGGTCATCGGATTACCCAAGTTTACTCTAGGCAAATATTCCTTCAAGTTGGAATTATTCATGATTAATCAATAAATGAGAATATTAAAAAAAAAATCATAAAAATGTTGGATTATTGTAGATAATTTTTCATTTCTTTTATTAACATTTACATTTTAATAAATTTTGAAGATGAAGATTTTTTTTTGAAGATTACATTTTAATAAATTAGTTGATGATTTCTATACATAAATGATTAAATTTATCTTGCTACTTTGAGTCCCATGCTAATCACATACTATAACATTTATGTACATTATATATATGTTTAATTGTTTATGAACTGAATTGGTGTTTGGCTAATTAATTGTATGTGCAATTTGGGTTGTTTGTTTAGATGTGGACATTAGGTAATATTAGTGTTTGCAAATTTGAATGTTTTTTCTTTGATGTGGACTACTAAATAACAAGTAAAAATATCGAAAACTACTGAAAAAAATGAATTACAAATGCATTTTTAGTATTTTACAGTTTGAAATTGATGTATATTCTTTAAAATAATGACATTACGTGCCGCTTTAAAAATATAAAACTCGATGCTGATAATTAAAGAGAAATAAGTAAAAGTGAAATCATAACCGACTCCCTCTCCCCCTCTCATTTTCTCTCTTCTATTTCTAAAAAAATCTAACCTTCATAGTTGGTTTGAGGCTATCATCAACCTTTTGGTTGATGGTTAATTAGAATAAGTATTTGTCCTCTCCCTACTGGAGAGTTGTTCACAAGGCCGGCCCTGAGTTTTCGGGGGCCCAGGGCTAAATATATTTTGTGGGGCCCGAATTATATATAAAAAATTTAATGTCACGAAAGGAAAATATATGAATTAATATAGAATATATAATATAAAATCAGATAAAAATATTCCTACGAGCATTTTTTGATGCAAAAAATCACTAATAAAAGTGTCGAAATCAAGAGACTTAGTCATATTTTTCTCAATGCACAACATAGCAAGACCATTCAAGCGTTCTCGTGAAATTGACGATTTTAAGTAATTTTTTAATATCTTCAACGTTTTGGCATCATCTTATTAATTCTCAATAAATTAAACAATTATATTAGAGACTCTTCTTAAATCTATTACTCTTACTGAAATTGTAATTATATGACATCAATGGAGATCTATAACTTCAAAAATTTTAACAAAATTAACACAATATTACTAAGATAACACAAAATTATAAATTATAATCCTCTTTCAATTTTTAAAAGAGAATACATGTAATCCATTGAATTGTGACAATAAAGGAAATTAAAAAAATATATCCTAATCTTAACCGCATGTATTTTTTTTAGTTTTATTGTAATTTTTATAGCAAATAGGGGGCCTCTATTTTAAGAAAATTTGAAATAGATAAGATTCTTAATTAAAAAAAAGCATGCAATAAGATCCAAATCAAACTTATTTCAAATATAAGCGTCTGACACCCCAGAGCACAGGTTCGGGTCTGTTCGCATTTAGTAAGTGCGAACAGTAATAAACTGGTCAAAAAAATCAAGTGTCTGTTCGCACTTAGTAACTGCGAACAGGTCAAACAGGGTCAACATTTTGATTTTAAGACAAGAAGCTGTTCGCACTTAGCAAGTGCGAACAGTTTGAAAAACTGAAACAGGAGTAAGTGCTAACAACCTTTTTCAGTTTTTCAGTCTGTTCGCACTTACTAAGTACGAACAGCCCGAACCTAAGGTTTGCAGATTACACGCTTAGTTTTAGAATAAGTTTGATTCTGATCTTATTGTATGCTTTTTTTTTGACAAATAATCTTATTTATTTCAAATTTTCCTATTTTAAGGGGTTTTCCAACTTTTGGGAGTGGGCCCTGGGCGCAGGCCCACTTCACCCCCTCACTAGGCCGGCCCTGGTACTTGATCACCCATTCATTGGGTTGATTCTACCCATATATTGAGTTTTGGAGTTATGAAGTTTGGTTTGTAATTGATTTGTGGGTAGAGATTCATGCGATAATGCAATAAACACCAAAATTGCAATTACCATCAACTACATCAAATTCAATTCTATTTCAAGACTATAATAGATCGAAATACTCCATCGTAGAAGGTTGTGTCAAACAGCGATGTGGAAGAGGATGTTCAGAATTGTCATATCTCATATACAACGATTGTAATTTTGTTAATTTTGAATTATCTTTGGTTAAAGTTGTTATGTACTTGCTAATTTTTATCTCTGATGTAGATGTCGTATGACTCTTTATTAATGAATAAGGTACTATTAAAAAATAAAAATTAAAAATCTGTATTATTCACGCTAGTTTTGCATAAAAAAATGTCCTGCCATCTTGTCCCTTAATCAACCCACTTGTATCTTATTCTTCTTCTCCCCGTTGTTTGTATGAAACACAACCACCAGCACTGTTCAGCCCCTACTTGACCGCCACCGGAAGTTCCTGACTGCCACCCCTGCTCACCACCACTTGATCACAGCTGCCATACTAACCACCCTCCTTTGCATCTGCCACCACCAACGCCAAGCTACTGATAGTACAGCCGCCCACCGCCAATCCACCTTCTTGCATTTGGAATCCAATTGTGTGGAAGAAATTCAGTCCCTATTTTTAATGTTAATGGTGATGAACAGAAATTAGGTATTGATTAATCTCTAATCTATACTCAATTAATTTGGAGGGTCTGCATGCAATTGGTACTATTTCTTCCTAATTCCCCTATTTTATCAACCACTTACTAATTCCTCACGTCCATTTCAAAGATGTTATTGCTGCAAGTTATTTGATTTCATGAACTTGTTTGATCAGTAAGTATAATCGCTTGACATTCTCAACACCTCCTACTTTCAGGTTAGCCGTGGCTCAGACAGTTCGAGATATTCTTCATTCATTCGTCCATCTTTATAAGATTATTCTTCCCAAAAATATTGAGGTACACACTCACCTAAAATGAATTTCTTTGTGTTTAAGTCAATTATATGTGAGTTATAATGTTATTTGGAGTGATTGAGTGAATTGGTGAAGAATTATGAGATATTCCTTGAATTGTTAGATAATTGTGTGTAGCATGAAATCGATTATAAATGTCAAATTACAGGGTTATATATTTAATTAGATTTAATTGGTGTTTATTCTTTATGCTTTAAAATTGAAGTAGTTATTTGGAACAACGGAGTCTTTTTGGAATTATATTTGTAATTAAACAAGGCAAAATTTCATATTTTTATATGTAATCATGTCAAATGTGATTGTCATTGTAGCAGACTTCGAAGATGTTAATAAGGGTTTTATATTTTATCTCATGGACTTTGTTTGTCATGTCTTGATGATTCCACTTAGAGAGAAATAATCTTAATCTTGTAGAGATACAAATGTGTTGGATTGTGTCGTAATGTGGGTGTGGCTTTCTAATGCTTTAAAGTACTAAGCCACTTTGTACTTATTGCAATGTCTATAGCATCAAATAATGTAGTTTGATCACTTCGTACTTATAGCACTGTCTATAGTACCAACATTTAGCGAATATAGTATGTATTTATTGTTCTCTATTACTTGCTTCTTTGTGATCATGATTCATGAGTAAGGGTGGGTCTGATCATTGCCTCATTGGTATTCAATACAGTAACTTATTCTTAAACACTAGTAAAGCATGAAAAGAAATGTGCAGTAGCTTTTTATAAGAATGTGTCCATAGTCTGTGATAAAATGGATGACCTTTTATGTAAGCACACCCAGCTAATGTATTCTATTTACCAAATCTTACAACCAAAACTTATGGATGACCCTTTATGTAAGCTCGATGCTTGCTGTGATCTGCTTCCTTGTGGCTGCATCTGATGCTGCTGTGTGCCGGTTGCTTTAAAGCTTTATAGTTGATGGATGTTTGATTAAGTTAAGTCTCACTGTGAGTCTTTTTAGCACTCCAATTGTTGAACAGGCTATCTTGTAGGATTCCTTCTAGACACAGCTAACAATTGGTGGCTCTGTTTCAACGACTTGCGCATATTTGGTCCATCCACCTAAAAACCAGTAGTGAAATTTACTCTTATGCTTCAACTCAAACAAAAACCAAAAGACATATCCAACATACAAAGTAAGACTATGGTATGTTATATGGAGTTTCTAAATAACAACCAAAAGAAATTTTAAATGATAAATGCAAAGTGTACATGATTTATGCAACAAAAATATAACATCCCAAAGCCATTATTAGAAGCAAAGTGTACATGATAAATTCAACAAAAATAACAACTTATTAGTAGAAACCAAAAGAGAAATACTGCTCAAAGTTGCCACAGAATAATTTTGACAGGGTGAGAAAAGAAGACTCTTCAAATCAGAGATGTGAACAACACAAACAGGTGGATTACCGAAAGAGAAATATTGCTGAAAAGTGCCAAAGAAATAATCTGTAGGCGAATGTCGCAAAGACGCGAGATATTGCCCTTGTGTAAAGTATAAACCAAAGCCAATCACACTTGCATTGAGCAAGCATCCCCATAGTTGTCTTTCATCAACAATATCAATCTAAAGCAAATACATACTCTATATCAATGAACATATCACACAAAATGCAACACCATTAATCCGTTGTATTGGAATTACAAACCCACTACCATTCAAGGATACTAGAAAATTATTGCAACAATTTTTTTTTCAATTCAATTTGCAGCGAAGAGCAGAATGCTTGAGAAAGAAGCCACCAAAATGAAACTAAACCAACCCAGAAATACTCGCTAAGGATTCCACAACAAAAGTAAAACAAATTTAAATGAATTCCAAAATGAATTTATTCTACAAAAGAACCAAACACATATGGAAGTTACTATTCATTTTGCATTAAAATAAATAACAACATATCCACTCGGCCCTCCAAAGTATTTATGCTCCATTCAATTGTTGGTAATTAATGGTGGTAATGAGAATGATTTATTGCGTAGCTTCTAATGAAATTTATCACATGATTAGGAAATTTTAGTCATAAAATGGTATTTTTATTCACAATTTTCCATTACCACACACATAATACATCTCTAAAATATTTTACAAAAATGAATTTTGTAAAGAAAATGAAGTGATTGATGTAAAACAAACATGACTATTCAACTTTTTAACTTTAAGGATATTTTATTTCAACTAAAATTAAGCTCGGATTTCATTAATTTTTCCACCATTTGATGTCAATTGCCAAAGGGTTGTGAATTCAAAAACAAAAATATCTAATACTTTTATTATATTCAAACAAAGTAAAAAATCAACCACATTATAAAATTTATCAACTTTACTTAAAAATTGATTAAATGATTATTTATGATTTAGGTATTTAATTTAAAATAAATTATAAACTACAAATTAAATGACATAAACATAAACAATTAAATAGAAAATTTCAAAATATACCATAAAAACAATGAGAAAGGGTGATATTTAACTTTACCTCATATCATAAGTTATACTTTTGGTGTCCTTTTAATTGGTATGCTTAAAATATAAAGTAAGGAGTGCTTTAAAAGCAATCTAATTCACAGATAAAGGAAGGGATGTGTTGAACGTGTGGCCAATCCAACCCATTTGAACGTTGGCATCGTTTCTCCAATGTTGGTGAACATCCTCGAATATGAAGTTTCTTGAGGGAAGTGAGTTTGGACATCCAACTCGGCAGCAATTCAAGATGTTGGCAATATTCAATACTTAGAGATTGAAGGTTGGTTAAGTATTGTATCCAATCGGGCAGATTCACCATCTGCGGGAGACTCTCCAATGTCAAGTTGCGAAGAGATACGTGAAGTGGCTTGCTACTCCCTTCCTCCATCTCTCTTGATAAATTCAGATTAGGGCAATCACTGATTACTAACGTCTCTAAGACAAAGAGATGTTGTAAGCCTTTTGAGATACTCTTCAAATTGTTGCAACTTTCAATCTTTAAAAATTGTAAGGAAGACGAACAGGTACGGAACACATTCTCAACTTCTCTCAGATTCTCTATGTTTCTATTTGTGTCAATTGACAAGTTATTTAAACTATCAAAAGTATCCATGGGTAGCCCATCATTTAGCCAAGTTATATCGTCTAGTTTAATTTCCTTTAATTTGCTAATTCTATCACAACGAAAATAGGGAGAGCATGAAAATTTTGTATTAATTGTTTCCTTACCTTTATCTGCCCCTAATTCTTCATTCTTCAACTTTCTAATTATTATTTGTAATCTTCTATTAAATCTACTCAAATCGAGGAATTTCAAAAGGGGAAAATGGAAAACTGCTATAAGCTTTGGGCAATCGTGAATAGAAAGAATTTTCAATTGAGAAAAAATAAGGGGTGACCTATTGTTACTATTAACATGGAACTCATCTGCATCTTCTACCCATCCTTTCAATTTAAGCATATCCCTTAAATCAAGATTCGTCAAAGAGGGAAAAAGTTGTTGATTTGACTCCACATGAACGGCTCTTGCATTGTTGCTACCTCCTGATTTATGTTTCTCAATTATATACTCCAAATTCTCTAGTTTATAAAGAAAAAGCCATTTTAGATGACTTAGATTTCCCAAGCATCTTAAGTCACTCAATTTAGTACAACTCCAAAGCTCCAAGGAAACAAGATTAGGAAGAGACATTCTCAAGTTTTCTTCCATTGCCCACCCTACCAAACTCGCACCTTGATATGCCTCAACCTTTAGCCACCTGAGATTACAATGTGGTCGTAGCATATGCATCACTGCTTCGTCATGGTATACTCTTCCTTCACCCTCCTCTCCACTAAATATAACATTCGCTATTTCAAGATGTTCCATGGCACTCAAGCACTCTCTTTCGCAATCTTTCTCTTTCTTATAAACATGTGCAGCTTTGTTGGAGTATTTGATCCTGATTTCGAGAAAGCTTCTAAGGTTCCTTAGCGATTTCAGGATTTTCATTTCATTTAACAACTCCTTCCAACTTGTACATCTCTCTCCTCCAACCACAAACATTCCAAGCTCACGAAGATCAGTTAACTTAATTATGCCCCTTGGCATATAAGTCAAACCATCACAATAACTTGTGTCCAACACCCTAAGATGAACTAACTTGTCAATATCTTTTGGCAACTCTTTCAATTGTTTGCAAAAATTTAACCTTAAAGTCTGAAGATTATATAGATTTGTAATTGCCCTAGGAAGCACATCAAAATCATTATGTGAAAGGTCTAGATACCTTAAATGGAGCAATTTACCAATTGAGCCTGGCAGACTTTTAATACTTAAATTACTCAAGTCTAGTGCCCTCAAATATTTCCAATTAGCTAATATTAAAGCCACACAAACCTGGTCCATCTTATTAGCTAATTTAAAAAGGTTTCTAATACGAACATAAGAACGTAGTTGACTTTTTTGGGTGCAGAAAACATTTGTAGAGTTGCTTCTTTTAAGATGACGAACCTTTTTATCAAGATCCCCATTCATGATATGCACAGTTGTTTGGATCTCCTTTCCCGCAACTTCTTGAGCAACGTCGTGCATCAAATCATGCATCTTAAATCCCCAAATATCATCAGAGTCACTTAACTTTACATCTTGGAAGAAACACCTTTGTATTAGAAGTTTTACATAATCCTCAGCAACATTTTCCACCTTCTGATGTAATGTAGCCTTGGGCCATCCAATAACTCATCAATTCATTTTTATATATGAGTCCATCCTTAGGGTACAAGGCACAATAAGCAAAACAACTTTTCAATGGAGATTCAAGTTGATAGTAACTAAGTTTCAATATCGATTTGATGCTATTCTCGCTTTCTATAATTTTTTCCAATCCCAACTCACGCAAAGATAGCCACTCACTTTCATCTTGGCCATAGAGAAGACTTCCCAACACTCTTATGGCAAGAGGAACGTTAGCACATCTCTTAACAATTTCTTCACCAATTTTGACCAGCTTTTGAGGAGGACTTGACTCTTCCGATCCAAAAGCTGCCCATTTAAACAAACGCAATGAGTTTTCCATTGACAAACCTTGTAGCTGGTACATTTGGCCATTTCCTATGATTTTTGCCGTCTTCTTTGACCGAGTGGTTACCACAATACAGCTTCCTCTTCCACCTCCGGTAAAGGATCCTAGCAAGCCAAGCCATTGTTCACGATCCTCTGTCCACACATCATCTAAAACAAGCAAATATCTCTGCCCACCAAATATGTCTCGCAATTTTCGCTGCATCAATTCCAGTGTGTCGCCTTGGTTCTGCTTCTGTAGTCCACCAGATTCAAGAATCTTCCCAAGAATGTCTTTCACCTCAAATTGATTTTGATCTTGATCGGAAACACAAGCCCACAACCTCAACGGAAATGAAGTTGCCACCGTTGGATCATTAAACAAAAGTCGAGCAAGAGCAGTCTTGCCCAACCCTCCAATCCCCACAATACTAAGGAAAAAAACATCCTGTTGAACATCATTAGAGTTGGGCAACATACCCTTGATGATCTCCAGATCTTGGTCTCTTCCGATGATAACTTCTTCCTTATAAGAACAGGTCTCTCGGCTGCTACGGTTAATAGGCTTCGGATCAATCTTCAACTTGAACTTGCTGTTATCAGCAATATCATCTAACTTCTTTCTGATCTTGTCAATCTTTTTAGAAACAGAGAACTCATCAGCAAACTTGGTGAAGAGGGAGAAGACACGGTCCTTGATACGCGTATTGAGCTTCTTTTGAGCAGCAAGAGTGACAAATTCATCAAAAAGATCATCAGCTTCAAAAACAGCATCCTTAAGCTCTTCAATGTAGAGCTTCTCTTGCTGGGACAGAGCTTGCTTATGCTCAGCATCAATGAGCACAGCTTGGATTCTTTCAACGGTTTTTTTGAGTTGTTCAAGTTTGGGTTTGCAGTCGAAGCTAGAGCAAAAATCTCTAAGCTCAGAGCATTGGAGTGCAGCTAACAGAGTTTGAACAGCAGACATAACAGTTCCAACATCCATTTTCAGGGTATTGAAGATACAGAGGAAAACAATTCGATGGTGTGTTTTGGAAAAGAGAAAGACAGTAATGGGAAAGTGGTTGGTGTTAGCTTCTACTGCTTTTGCCATTTTCAAAAATGTGATCTCAACTTCCGCAAGTGACCACGTGACCACGTGCTCATGTATTTTCCCAAAGAATTGTTTAATTATTAATGTGATCCCATCTTCCGCAACTCAAGTGTAGCATGTGATCCGAGTGATAATCAAGAAAATTAATTACAAATGGTTAAAATGTATCGTTTTGTTATGTTTATTAGAAAATGAGAGAAATTTGTGGATATGATGAAAATCTAGGTTGAATGTATGAAAGAGTATTAAAAAAAGTATCGATTGTGATGAAAAATAAAACGGGTAGATTCAATGGGACATATTAAAAATTTTATTTTAAAATGTAAGATAATGTTAATTTTTTGGGACAAAAGAGTATTAATTACAACTAACCAGTCGAACGGTCAAGTGGGTGGTATCTACTTAGGTAATTTTCCTTTGATTAATTTTTAGATCGAGTCATTTTATATCAGGCGGATAATTTATTTACTAATTTTCTGTTAAGTATTTTAAGTTTAGGCAAAAAAAAAAAAGACAAATAGGCCTACTCACAAAATGGTTCACTTGATTGATGTCTGAATGTATGGAGGGAAAAAGGATAGAAATTTCAGTATGTATGTGAGTATTTGTGAAGTGGACTGTATGTCAAGTCTTCGTTAACAAACAATGGATTTCATTGAATTTGTATTGTAACATTGAAATTAATACTCTATTTTTTTTGTCATCGTGTTAAAAGTCAATGAGTATAAATGGTCGGAGATAGAGAGATAAATTAGAAATTAACACTGCTTTTAGTCTATCATTGAGAAAATAGTAAAGATAATTAAATTTTGTGGATAAGATTAGAATGCAGATAAATAAAAAAAAACTATAGATAAAAAGTAAAAAGAATTGTAGAATATTACCTAAAACAAAAATGTTGAAATTAAAGTAGAAGAAATTGACTAGATCGTATTCCGATTGCCCAAGGGAATGTTTGCCAGCTCATTCACTTTTGGTATATGTAATTCGTCCGAAATGACTTAAGAGTCCCAAACTGATTATAATTTGCTTATTTTAACGATATGTAAGGAGATTATTGACTCGCTAAAAATTTTGTAGATCTTTTTTAGATGCTCAAAAGGATCCAATAGACTTCTGGGGCTTCCCTTTGATGACTTCAACTGATGAAATCAATCTGTTAATCTATCCCTTTATATTTATGATCAGGGGCTAAGCCAGGATTTGAGTTTAGGGGGCCAAATAGTCAAGATACGAGCAAATTATTTACCATATGAAATAGTTAAATTATGAAAATATTAATACAACTGAAATGAACTTGAATCGTATCAAAAATTATATTAAAAAATAAAGTTGAAGCTTCCCTGTTATTATCACTTTTGAGAAATACTACTTCCTCCGTTCTTTTATACTTGCAACATTGTTAACTTTGACACTATTTAGCAAGCAAATTGATTTTCGTGTTTTCGATAATCTATAAGTAAAAAAATACAAAGTTTAATTTATGAAACTATAGTATTTTTGTTAAATTTTTATAAGTTAAAAAAAAGTAGTGATATTATGATATAAATCTATTAGTTTATTAAAAAAAGTTTAGATTAGGATTTGATGTCTTAACCTTTATGTTATAGATGTGTTGATTAATCCATTAAGCTACAGTAATTTTTGTTATATTTTTATACTCTTTAAACTATATATCATAAATTAGTAAGGGGGGCCAAAACTAAAAATACAAAATATCACATTTTCGGCATGGGGGGCCGAGCCTCCCCCGGTCCCCGGTGTAGCTTCGCCCCTGTTTATGATAGCCAAATGTAGAATTAGATGAGCATCCTCTTGAGAGATTATCTTTCAGTGAGACTTTCTCACACAAAAATTTGTATATTTTTTAATAATTATATTAGTTGGGCTATTTAATATATGTCTGAAAAATATTTACGATCTCACACAAAAATTTATCCAACTTTAGATTGTTAAGAATAAAGTCTAAAAGGTCCGGCCCGTTGGGGAGGTAAATCATAGTCAAGAAACAATCTATTCCCCAAACAAACTGACCGTTTTTGGCATACATTGAAAGAGGAATCATTTCAATTAGTTTAATAAGGTTGCTTATTAACAACATCCTTGTAAGACACACTTCAAAGAAGAGGGAAGAGGATTCACAATGACTACTGCCTCCGTTCCATTGAATTTACAACATTTTTCATTTTGGTCTGTCTTACTTAATTTGCATTATTTCTATTTTAGATGATGACCCCTCACTTTCATTTAATCTCAATTCTAATCTATCTATTAACTCTCTTTAAATCTTAGTTACAGAATTCATTCTCTCTTTTTTTATTACCACATTTTTAAAAACTTAACTTTTTTCTCTTTGATGCAAATCAAAAAGGATAAAGCGAGTATAAATTGAATTGTCTAACCCAAATATCCAATATTGCACGAAACGAAATTTAATATGAGAGACGTAAATAAAGCGAAAATGATAAATATCAGTTTCGAAAATGTAGGAAACGAAATACGATCCTATGATGCAGAAATAAATGCAAAATTATGTAAGGTCGCGTTCAGGAACGTCCGTTTCATTTCGATTTGTAGATTTCAATTATGGATTCATTAATTAAGAATTTGAGAATGACAAGGTGTAAGAAGTTATTCTCAAATTCTCATTTTTAACGACTTTTATAACCATACTGGATTTGACTCAAATCTAAATTTGAAAATTTTTGATTTGCTAAACAATAAATTTCAGTTAATTCCAAATTTTTATGGTATGTTTGACAACTTGGAATTCATTTTCAAATATTAAATTGGCACAAATCCTATATTTGACAAATCATGAATTTGAAAATGTAGTATTGAATCAACGCTACCTAGAAGTTCAATAGTAGTGGAAAATTGGTCAAGAATTAGAATTTGCAAATTTCAAATGTTTGGATGTTATTTACAATTCTTGAATTTAAATACCAAATTTAAATTCTCAATTTTCAAATGAATTATACGTAACCAAACACTACCTAAATAAAATCCTTGTTTTCAAACATGACATTAGAAAAGTTTTTTTTTAGAAATTGAAGAGACATAAATGACACATACTACATGTTTAAAAAAAAAATGACACATATACATTGATTTTAATTTTTGTAGGCAATTGTAATTTTTCAATACAATGCGAGAGAATTCACGGGATGAACAAAATTATTTGAGAATAGCAAACAACCCAACAGTTGAGAACATTGATGAACCTGTAATCTGTATCTTCACAAATTGATCCAACTTCCTTTTTTCTTTTCAACTTCAAGATTATTATGTGGAAGAAATTCAATCCCCATATTCAATGTTAATGGTGATGAACAGAAATTAGGTATTGTTTTATCTCCAATCTCTGCTCGATTAATTTGTTGTGTCTGCATGCAATTGCTACTATTTCTTCCTAATTCCCCCATTTTATCAACCAATTACTAATTCCTCACATTCAATCAAAGATGTTATTATTGCTGTAAGTTATTTGATTTTTATGAACCCTTGATTGTTTTTCAACTTGTTTAACCCCGAACTAATTTCAGGTTTATAAATTGATGTTGTCTTCTCTCTAATTTGCCGTTGATTACCAAGTATAAAACTGATTATAAATGTCAAATTATAGGGTTATATATTTAATTAGATTTAATTGGTCTTTAATCTTTATGCTTTAAAATAGAAGTATTTACTACGAACAACAGATTCTTTTTGGAATTATATCATGTAATTGAGCAAGGTAAAAATTCATATTTCTAAATGTAATCATGTCAAATGTGAATATATGATTGTCATTGTAGCAGACTTCTTTGTGAACATTGCTAATTCAATACAGAAACTGATTCTGAAAAAAACAGTAGTAAAAAGCTTGAAAAGAAATGTGCAGTAGGTTCTGTGATACAATGGATGTCCCTTTATGTAAGCACACTCAGATAATGTATCCTATTTACCAAATCTTACAACCAAAACTTGTGGATGACCCTTTATGTAAGCTCGATGCTGCTGTGATCTGGCTCCTTGGGGCTGCATCTGATGATGCTGTGTGCCGGTTGCTTTAAGCTCTATATTTGATGGATGTTTGATTGTGTTCAGTCTAAATACCCAATGGAATGTATTTCACTGTGAGTCTCCTTAGCACTTCAATTGTTGAGCAGGCTCTCTTGTAGGATTTGACTTGCGAATACTTGGTCCGTCCACCTAAAAACCAGTAGTGAAATTTACTCTTATGCTTCGACTCAAACATAAACCAAAAGACATATCCAACATACACAATAAGCATCAACAATTTAATCAACCTTGACAAAGATACAGCCATTACTAGAAGCAAAGTGCACATGATAAATGCAACAAAAAATAACAACCTATTAGTCGGTATCCAATGCCAGTTTAGATGGAATATTGGATGTTATATGGATATTCTAAATAAGACTATGATCACTTGATGGTATATGCATAATTCAGTGATGAGTATATACCGTGTTGTGCGGGTACAACCTATAGCTTAAGCTAATGATTGGAGCTAAAAATATGTTATGTGATCTATCATTACTACTACTTCATAACTAACTAATAATTTCTCAAACTTCTAAGAGAAAAGAACCATATAAAGATATTCTTAGTAACAAAAAGTTCACTAACCCAAAAAGATAACAAAAGGAATGAAAGAAAGAGTTTATCTTGTAGTCCAAAATATACCAATGGTATATGGATGAAATTGTTGTGGCTCCACCGTCAGAAAGCTTTTATCCTGCAATTATAAAGCAAAAGGTTATATGTAGTTTAGCTTGCTTTTGAAATCTCAAATTATGATTATTTCAGCTGATATTCACATTAAGAGTCATGGAAGTGCTGCCAGCTGCATGCATCTAGTTATTGCATTTTTAAGTTCATCCTTCGAATTGTTGACATAATGAATACAACTTGGACAGGGTTAGAAAAGAAAACTCTTTAAATCAGAGATGTGAACAACGCACACAAGTGGATTAACGAAAGAGAAATATTGCTCAAAAGTGCGAAAGAATAAATCTGTAGGCAAATCTCACAAAGACGCGAGATATTGCCATTGTGTAAAGTATAAACCAAAATCAATCACACTTGCATTGAGCAAGCATCTCCAGAGTTGTCTTTCATCAACGATATCGATCTAAAGCAAATACATACTCTATGAATGAACACACAAAATACAACACCATTAATCCATTATACTAGAATTATAAACCAACTAACAATCAAGGATACTAGAAAATTATTGTAACTAACACTCGCTAAGAATTCTTAAAATGAAACTAAACCAACCCAGAAGCACTCGACAAGAATTCTTAAAAATCAAACTTGAAATCGAGCAAAAAGAAAAAATAAACAAAACTAACCTATATATAATGAAGGTCAAATCTGAAAGAAATAAACATTGAATAAAAGCAACATAATTAGAAACAAGTTGTGAAAGAAACAAAACTGAATTCAGGAAAACAAAACAATTGAGAGAGAATGGCCAAATTTATAAAATTCCAAGAAACAATTGAAAGAAAAAAAAAACAAGTATGTTTTAGAAAATAAAAACTTGTTGAACTCTTCATCATAGATCATCAAGTTCAAAAACACAAAATTCTAATTTGAATCTATTTAAGTCCTCCTATTAAACAAGTTTCACCACAAAAGTAACCAACAAAGGCCTATTTCAAAAATTAAATAAATTCCTAAACACAAATTCTTACTTGAGACCGTCTATACAAGAGACGAGTCTCAAATGGGCCGGTCCATTATTACTTAGAAAAAAACTTTAAAAATATGCATGTTGTATAATCCTTTTTGGAGTTGGTGTTATAACCTATTGAAGTTGGTATTATAACCTATTAGAGTTGGTATTATAACCTATTAAAGTTGATATCTCCAAATAGATATAATACCAACTTTAATTGGTTATAACACCAACTCTAAATACCAAATTTAATAGGTTATAAATTATAATACCAACTTTAATAGGTTATAACACCAGCTAGAATAGGTTATAAAACCAACTCGAAATATGCTCAACCGCGTGCGTCAATTTTTAGAATTTTTTTCTTTTTATTTTAATTATTGAGAATATGACTGGGCTCTTTTGAGAAGTGTCTATACTATAGACGGTCTCTCAAGAGAGGGCTTGATTCCTAAATAAATGTGTCGACAAAAGAAGCAACACTTAGGAGTTTACTAATCATTTTGCATAAAAATAAATAGCAACAACATATCCACTAGGCCCTCCACAGTATTTATGCTTCGTTTAGGATTCGATTTTAATGGTGCTAATGAGAATAATTTGTTGCATAGATTTTAATGAAATATACCGTATCATTCACACGCTTAGGAAATTATAAGCATAAAAAGCATTTTTATTCTCAATTTTTTATTATCGCACACATTATATACATTAAAAGATCGATTACCAAAAACAGTCTTGAAGTTTAGTCAATTTTAAATAAGCAGCCGGAAAGGTTTTATTTTACGACCAACAACCTTCAATTTACCAAATACGACAGCAATACAACCACTTCACCAGATGACCTGCTAAATGACCGTTGACTATGCTAAATGACCTTGACTCTCAATTAAATTCATTAATCTAAACTAATTACCCAATGACCTTTGACTTTCAATTAAATTCATTGTAAAGAAAATGTAGTGATTGATGTAAAACAAGCATGGATATTAAACTTGTTAAGATATTTTATTTCAACTATAATAACGCTAGCTTTTCATTAATTTTCCACCATTTATTGTCGATCACCAAAGGGGTTGTCAAGTCAAAAACAAAATATCTAATACTTTCATTAGATTTAAACAAAGTAAAAAAATCAATCACATTATAAAATTTATCATCTTTACTTATAAATCGATTATGTATGAACTAGGTTTCTAATTTAAAATAAATTATAAACTACATATTAAATGACATAAACAATAAACAAATAAATAGAAAATTTTAAAATGGAGCATGAATGTTTTACCTCATAAGTTATACCTTTGGTGTCTCTAATCATACGTCTTTAATACTACAGATAAAGGAAGGGATGTGTTGAACGTGTGGCCAATCCAACCCATTTGAACGTTGGAATCATTTCTCCAATGTTGGTGAACATTCTCGAATATGAAGTTCCTTGAGAGAAGTGAGTTTGGACATCCAACTCGGCAGAGATTCAAGCTGTTTGCAATTCCGAATAGTCAGAGATTGAAGGTTGGTTAAGTATTCTATCCAATCAGGCAAATTAACCATTTGCGGGAGATTCTCCAGCTTCAAGTTGCGAAGAGATTTGTTAAGTGCCTTGCCAATGCATTTCTCCATCTCTCTTGATAAATTCAGATTCGGGCAATCACTGATTACTAACGTCTCTAAGAATAAGAGATGTTGTAAGCCTTCTGACACACTCTTCAAATTGGTGCAACTAGCAATATGTAAACATTCCAAGGAAGACGAACAAGTACGAAACACATTCTCAACTTCTCCCAGGTTCTCTATGTTTTTATCTCCCCAAATTGACAGGTTTTTTAAACAATCCAAAGCCTCCATGTGTATCCCATGATTTAGCCAAGTTGTGTTGTCTATTTGAATTTCCCTTAAATTGTTTGTTTCCTTACCTTTATCTGCCTCTAATTCTTCATTGTCCAACCTTCTAATTATTATTTGTAGTCTTTTATTAAATCTACTTAATTTCATGAATTTCAAAAGGGGTAAGTGAAAAACTGCTATAAGCTTTGGGCAATTTTCTATATAAAGATGTTCCAATTGAGAAAAAATAAGGGGTGGAATATTGTTACTATTAACATGGAGCTCATCTGCATCTCCTACCCATTCTTTCAATTTAGGCATATCCTGTAATCTAAGTTCCTTCAAAGAGGGAAAAAATTGTTGGTCTGAGTCCACATGAAGTGCTCTCGCATTGTTGCTACCTCTTGATATATGTTTCTCAATTATATACTCCAAATTCAGTAGATCATAAAGAAAAAGCTCTTTTAGATGACATAGATTTCCCAAGCATCTTAAGTCGCTCAATTTACAACTATTAAGCATCAAGTAAACAAGATTAGGAAGATTTCTTTTCAAGTTTTCTTCCATTGCCCACCCCACCAAACTCGCACCTTGATATGCCTTAACACTTAGGTACTTGAGATTACAATGTGGCCGTAGCATATCCATCACTGCTTCATCATGGTTAACTCTTCCTTCACCCTCCTCTCCACTAAAATGAACATACACACTTTCAATGTCACTCAAGCACTCTCTTTCGCAATCTTTCTCTTTCTTATAAACATGTGCAGCTTTGTTGGAGTATTTGATCCTGATTTCGAGAAAGTTTCTAAGGTTCCTTAGAGATTTCAGGATTTTCATTTCATTTAACAACTCCTTCCAACTTGTACACCTCTCTCCTCCCACCACAAACATTCCAAGCTTACGAAGATCAGTTAACTTACTTATGCCCCTTGGCATATAAGTCAAACCATCACAATAACTTATGTCCAACTCCCTAAGATGAACTAGCTTGCCAATATCTTTTGGCAACTCTTTCAATCGATAACATTGACTTAACTCTAAAATCTGAAGATTATATAGATTTGTAATTGCCTTAGGAAGCTCTTCAAAATCATTTCCTTTAAGGTTTAGATACCTTAAATGAAGCAATTTACCGATTGAACCCGACAGACTTTTAATACTTGAATAGCTCAAGTCTAAAGCCCTCAAACATTTCCAATTAGCAAATATTGCAGCCAAACAAACCTTGTCCATCTCAGAAGAATATAGAAAATTTTGAACGTAAAGATAAGAACGTAGTTTACTTTTTTGGGTGCAGAAAACATCTACAGAGTTGCTTCTTTTAAGATGACGAATCTTTTCATCCAGATCCCCATCTGTCGTTTGGATCTCCTTTCCCACAACTTCTTGAGCAACGTCGTGCATCAAATCATGGATCTTAAATCTAATAATATTATTAGAGTCTCCTTTTACATCCTGGAAGAAGCACCTTTGTAATAGAAGTTTTACATAATCCTCAGCAACATCTTCCATGCTTTTTCCACCTTTTGATGTAACGTAACCTTGGGCCATCCAAAACCTGATCAATTCCCTTTTATAAATGAGTTGATCCTTAGGAAACAAAGCACAAAAAGCAAAACAACTTTTCAACGGAGATTCAAGTTGGTAGTAACTAAGCTTCAATATCGGTTTGATGCTATTCTCACTTTCTATAATTTTCTCCAATCCCAACTCGCGCAAAGATAGCCACTCACTTTCATCTTGGCCATAGAGAAGACTTCCCAACACTCTTATGGCAAGAGGAACGTGAGCGCATCTCTTAACAATTTCTTCGCCAATTTCAATCAGGTTTGGAGGAGTGTTGAACTCTTCCGATCCAAAAGCTGCCCATTTAAACAAACGCAATGAGTTTTCCATTGACAAGCCTTGTAGCAGGTGCATTCGCTCATTTCCTATGATTTTTGCAGTATCCATTGATCGAGTGGTTACCACAATACAACTTCCTCTTCCACCTCCGATAAAGGATCCAAGCAAGTCAAGCCATCGTTCACGATCCTCTGTCCACACATCATCCAAAACAAGCAAATATCTCTTTCCACCAAATATGTCTCGCAATTTTCGCTGCATCATTTCCAGTGTGTCGCCTTGTTTCCGCTTCTGTAGTCCACCAGATTCAAGAATCTTGGCAAGAATGTCTTTCACCAGAAATTGATTTTGATCGTGATCAGCAACACAAGCCCACAACCTCAACGGAAATGAAGTTGCCACTGTTGGATCATTGAACAAAAGTCGAGCAAGAGCAGTTTTACCCAACCCTCCAATCCCCACAATACTAAGGAAAAAAACATCCTGTTGAACATCATCAGAGTTGGGCAACATACCCTTGATGGTCTCCAGATCTTGGTCTCTTCCAATGATAACTTCTTCCTTATAAGAACTGGTTTCTCGGCTTCTATCAATAATAGGTTTCGGATCAATCTTCAACTTGAACTTGCTATTATCAGCGATATCATCTAACTTCTTTCTGATCTTGTCGATCTTTTTAGAAACAGAGAAATCATCAACTAACTTGGTGAAGATGGAGAAAACACGGTCCTTGATACGCGTATTGAGCTTCTTCTGAGCGGCAAGAGTGACAAACTCATCAAAAAGATCATCAGCTTCAAAAACAGCATCCTTGAGCTCTTCAATGTAGAGCTGCTCTTGCTGGGACAGAGCTCGCTTATGCTCAGCATCAATGAGCACAGCTTGGATTGTTTCAACAGTTTTTTTGAGTTGTTCGAGTTTGGGTTTGCAGTCGAAGCTAGAGCAAAAATCTCTAAGCTCAGAGCATTGAAGTGCTGCTAACAGAGTCTGAACAACAGACATGACAGTTCCAACATCCATTTTTTGTGTTTTGAAGATACAGAGAAAAAGAAGTGAATAGTGTGTTTTGGCAAAGAGAAAGATAGTAATGGAAAATGGGTGGTGTTAGCTTCTACGTATTGCTTCTGATATTTCAATAATTGAGTAAAAACATCTTTTGGTCAATTGGTCCACGTACTCCTGTTTATTTCCACATGATTTTTGAGAATTTGATAATGTAGAAAGTATAATTCCATCTTCCTTAAGTGGACCATAATTTTGTGCTATTCTTAAATCGAGTTATTTTCATGTCAGTTGGGATATTAATTAATATTCTATCTCAACCTACTTGTTCTATTTACTCGATTTGGAGCAAATAGAAAATATGCCATTGTTAAGTAAAAAGTTGATATCGGTAAAAATGAAAAAGTAAATGAATTATGTGAATGAAATTACAAGAGAGTTAAGATGAATGAATGAAATGAAACGAAAGTGGTGCATCATTATTAAAAGATAGAAATAATGCAAAATGAGGATGGAATAAAATTACAACTGATGCAATATGAATGGGACAAAAGGAGTCATTTTCAAGCAATATTTTAACTCTTGATGTCGATAATTGTGCATAACTAAAAATTGAGCTATTCTTGTGACGGACCACCTCTTAGTGATATGACCTCAAATAAGGAATCTATATGCTAATAATGTGTTAATTGGACTATATAATCCATATATAAAAAAACGCCTCACGGAGATACCGTCTATTAATTGGACCACGCACTCCTTTATTTTCCACAAGTGGACCATAATTTTGTAGAAGTATAATCCCATCTTGCTAAAGTGGACCATAATTTTGAACTACTTTCAAATTTGAGTCATTTTCATGTTAGATGGGATATTAATATTCTTATCTTCTATTTTCAAAAAAATATTCTTATCTTCTATTCAACTTACTAGTCCTATTTATTCTTTCTAAAAAGTTGATATCGATAAAAAAAAATAGAGAGAATAAATTATGTGGATTTAATTTAAAAATAATTAAAATGAATGGATGAGATTCAAAGAAACTGGTGTATCGTTGTCCAAAAATAGTAATAATGAAAAATGAGCGGGACGAAACAAAATGACCATAAATGAATAGGACCAAGGGAATTATTTTCTACGCTTATTGAAACAATATTTTAACCCTTAGTATATCTAATTATGCATAATTTGGTATTTTTAATTATGCATAATTAAAAATAATTATGAAAAATTAATATTAATATTATTTTGAGTATTTTAGGTGGAAAAAAAACACTTGATATGATTAAAATCTGAAATTCAATGTATGGAGGAAAATGCATAGAAATTTGGTGAGTGGATATTTGTTTTATTGATACTTTTTCATGCTTGGTGTGCCCCAAACATGATCTCTTTTAGATTCTCACATTGTATCATGTTGTTACGTCGATTATCAAGTCTTCGTCAACTAAAAAAATTGATAATTGACAAAATACTAACCATTTATATAAACATTTCCAGCCTTTAAATTTTTGAAAAATTTATCCATTCACAATAAAAATATCTAAGTTTTTACAAAATTTAAAAGTTTTGCATTATTTAGTAGGATAAAGCAGCATGTCATAGTTGCTAAGAAAAAATCAATTATTATTTTATTCTATTAAGATATAATTTTGAATGTGTGTGGTAAGTTACACGTGTCTTATTATAGGGTTCTATGACCCGCGCCACTATCAACTCAATAATTATTGTAGCTTGACCCAAGACCAAGGACGGATCCACCGTGAATTAATTGAGGTCAAACGATGATCACTAAAATTTAAAATACAATTATATAGTACATGAAAATTTACTTTAGATGTGTTGGTTAGTGTATTACCTTTCATATAAGTGACTAAAGTCTAAAACTCAACGAGTATATTTTACACTAAAAAAATTAGTTTTCATTTCAAACCAATTATTACCCCGGGCACAGATAATCCCTCATTCTTTGAAAATATATTATTTTTAATGAGTTTCTTTTATTAACATCTTTATTTTAATATTAGTTGATATTCTATAATTAAATTATTAAATTTAACTTGCTACTTTGAATGCCATGCTAATCACATATAACATCTAGGTACATTGTACATGTTTTATGAACTGAATTGTTGTTTGGCTAATTAATTGTTTGTGCAATTTATTGTTGTTTGTTTAGATGTGGATATTAGGTTATTAGTGTTTGTCAATTTGGGTGTTTTTTTCTTATATTTGGACAAAATAACCATTAAAAATATTGGAAACTACTATATAAAAAAAGAATAATGATAGTATTTTTAAGGAAAAATTATTGGGAATAATCCGAATTATTGACGATCTGTGAATAACTCGTACTATTAATTATTTATGAATAATCCCACCTTTTCACTTTCTTTGCTCGTGGCACCCCCTAGTAATATTTTACCGGCTAGTGCAGACTAGCCTTTGCTATTTCCCTCTTCATCTCCTTTATTTCATTTTCATGACATTTAAACTTCTCTCACCATCTTCGTTCTAAACTTATCTCATTCCATCTTCAAAATCCTTTTCTTCCATCATCAATTTCTACCGGCTATTGTTTCCCTCATCTCCATTTTCGAAATCTTCCCCATCCAATCATCTACATCTGCAATTTTTATCAATATTAGACTTTGTTCGAACTGTGGGTGTCAAACGAAATTGGGATTCAGGCCAGACCGAGAACCCCTTTTAGCCACCTGCAGCTTCGCCATTTACTCATGCTCACATCATACCCCATTATTCCAATTTGAAGCTCTACTAGGGCTAGCTGAACAATTGGAGTTTATTTTCCCGAAAAAAAAATATTTAACTTGTGTTATGGAGATGGAAGTAGGTGAAGAAGGTAAAAGAACAAAATAGAAGAAATTAGGTGAAGAACAAGAAGAATAAGAATGGAGAAATTTAGGGTTAATGAAGGAGAAGACGTAGAAAGAATGAAAAATAAAGACATAAAAAGGGACTGGAGAAGACAACCTGCAACGGCTATAAGGTAACCTATAGGCTTGCAGCAATCGGTTAATTTTCATCAGGGGGTGCCACGAGCAAAAAAAGTGAAAATGTAGGATTATTCATAAATAATCGATAGTATGGATTATTCACAGCGGTTGGTCAACAGATGAGATTATTTCCGAAAATTATCTTAATTAAAACTTTATTAATTTAGTTTAAAAATTTTTGACATCACTCGGATATGTCAATGCCATGATGAGCCAATATAAAACTCGGTGTGGTCAAGTTAGTATTATTAAAGAGAAATAAATAAAAATTAATATTATTCATAATTAATTATAAATTAGTATTATTAAAGAGAAAAAAATTATATTATTAATGTAATTTTTTTTAATAATAACAACAATAAAATAATAAATTGAAGTATTTTATTTTTTATAAAAAATGTCAAACCGTAATGGTCTTCCCCTTAATCAATCCACTCGTAAGTCGTATCGTATTCTTCCTTCCTTACCCCGTCGTTTCTATGAAACAGCAAAACCCCGTAACACCACCTCCACTGTTGAGCCCCTACTCGACCACCGCCACCACTGCCACCCCTTCTCACCACCACTTGACCACAGCTGCCATACCTACCACCCTTCTTTGCATCTGCCACCACCAACGCCGAGCAACTGATAGTACAGCCGCCATCGCCAATCCACCTTCTTTCATGTATAGTACAGCCATACCATTTAAGTATGTGGAAGAAGTTCAATGCTCATATTCAATATTAATGGTGATGAAGGGAAATTATGAATTGTTTAATCTCAAATCTCTACTCAATTAATTTGGTGGGTCTTCATCCAATTGGTACTATTTCTCCTAATTCCCCTATTTTATCTATCAATTACTAATTCCTCATGTTCATTGAAAGATGTCATTGCTAGGTTATTTGATTTTCATGAACCCTCAATTGGTCTTCAACTTGTTTAACCCCAAATTAAGTTAAGGTTTATAAATTGATGATGTCTTTTCTCTAATTGGCCATTGATTACTAAGCTTAATCGCTTGGCATTCTGAACACCTCTTACTTTCAGGTTAGCCGTGGCTCAGACAGATTGAGATATTCTTCATTCATTCGTCCATCTTTATAAGATTATAATTCCCAAAAATATTGAGGTACACACTCACGTAAAATGAATTTCTTTGTGTTTAAGCTAATTATATGTGAGTTATAATGTAATTTGGAGTGATTGAGTGATTTGGTGAAGAATTATGAGATACTCTCATACTCCTATTACTTGAATTGCTAGATGATTGTGTGTAGTATGAAATTGATTATAAATGTCAAATTATGTGGTTATATATTGAATTATATTTGATTGCAAATATGAGTTTTAGGTAAACTATTAGTTTGAATGTTGTGCATCAAAGTGTAGAAATTTTTTTGTCATGGCCTCATGGGTTAAGTTATTGAAATGAAGTTGTAACAGGCGCAATTTTAAGCACCTTGATTTTCGTTTTAAACTAAGTTTATTAAATCTTATTTTAATTAAATTATTTTGTTGTGCTTAAATAAATTGTAAAATGTTGTATTTTGAATTGTTTAAGTACATAACCAAAATTTTAAAATAAAACTCTATAGTATAAAAACAAATTTAAGTTTTAGCTGAAGAATAAATAAAGTAGTACTCTTAAAAGATTAAGGTCATTTTTGAGTTTATCTGTTCTCCCTTAAAAGTAGTACTAGTAGAAATAGTACTAGTAGTAGTAGATACTAACCGTATAATAATAAGAAGGATAGATAAGGATTAAAAAGAAAAAAATAATAATAAATAAATAAGATTGAAATTGAACTTCACATTGCTTTCACGTGAAGTATCAACTAGCAACTTTACCCATTATTTCCTATTCCACTATCTTTTTCAATGCTTATCTTTGAAATTGGAGAGCTCAAAAACTCCATCTTCATCTAGATGAAACCCCAACCGAATCTCAGCTCACCCACCGCCAACCGCCAACCGCACCACCAAATTCAACTGTATTTTTTCCCAGCTGTCAACCTTAGTCGTGGCTGCCCTTACTCGACCAACAAACAATGGTACTCTTCTCCACTAATAAGGTATACCTATTAAAATGGAATTTTCAATCAAGTTTAATTTATTTGAATTTGGGTTTTAATTCTTTTGTTTCTTGAGAATAGAATGAGGAGAAGAAAATGGTATGAAGTATTAGCCATGGAAATTGTAAGAGTCTTATGCTTGAGGTACACCCCCCCAAATTAAACCTTTTTTTTTTAGCATAATTTAATTATGTGCAATAGAAGTTGATTATTAGTTGTTGAATTCTAATCCTTGAAAGATTGATATTGTTTGTTCAAAGTGAGCAATTGATGATTTTGGTTAATTTATTCCAATTTAGGGTTTAGTTAAGAAAGTTTGAAGAAAGAGTAAAGCAAAATTTGGTTCCATTATTTAAGATTAATTGTTATAAATTGGAAGTATATAATATGATTTTTACTTGATTTTTATAGTGAGATTTATGACTCTTTAGAATTGGAATATAGGAGAAATTTTGTTATTGTTAGTTGATTGAAGGTTCATGTGTTATTTGGGTTTATACTATGAAATAGTTTCAAATGAATTATCATAAATTAGTATTTGTGTAAGAATTGGATTTTGAGTTTAAAACCAAGTTGATATTTGTTGTTTGATTAGGAAATTAGGTTCACATGGTTACTGTGAGGAACATATTACATTTTGGGTATGATAGAGTAAGTTGATTGAAGGGCTTACAATTGTTGATTATGAGCTATATGTTATTTTGGGATTATGAGCTGATTTTAATTAGTTGATTAATGAGCTAGATCTATGAGTTAGTCGGCTTAGAATATGTGATTTGAGTTTAATTTCGAAGTTAAAAAGTAAGTCGATATGGTAGGTGTTTTCTTATTTGATTATAGTTTAGTGTGTTTGGCGGTTAGCGTAAACTTATTAGAATTTTATGAGTTGATTTTGTTAATTAAGGTTATGAGGTGATGTGTTTAGCTGAGTTACGGATTGATCTTTGTTAGTTGAGCATTATATGATTAACTTGGTAAGTTAGGATTATGAGTTGGTGTGGTGGACGATAAGTTGGTTTTATTTATTCTGAGAATGAGTTATTTATCAGTTGGAATTATAGGATTGCTATCTGGATTTATTTATACAGTCAGATTAAGGGGTTTTGATATGCTACTTATAAATTAAATTAAGTTTATTAATATTAAGTTGTGAATGATTATAAGTTATAACAAGTGATTAAATTGAATAAAGAAATGCATGTTTTATTCGTAAGTATGTATTTTGATAATCTTGATTGTATGTGAATGTGAAAAAGATTGAAAGTAAACATTGGAATAAGAACTAAGAAATGTCGATACTTGAGATAATGGGAATTGGGTAAATAGAATGTGTGAGGAAATCATTTGAATACTAAGACTTGATTATAAAGAATTTATAATCAAGTATGAAGCAATGTTTAATAGCAATTTATCAATAAAGAACTCAAGAAAGCGAATGTTGTTCTTGAGTCAAAATTAAAAGACATGAACAAGCAGACTTAGTGATGAAATATGAGTAGTCACTAAGGTGTCTGATGACGAAATGTGAGTAAGCATCAGCTGCTACTGAAAGATATAAACAAATGTAGAGAATTACAAGAAAGCGATGGATTTCGCAAAAGACAATAACAAAAGTCCAAGGTCGGTGCCGTAAGGGAATGCTAACTTTATTTTATGGACATCCGGCTTTCCGGAGGAATAGAATGTGCCGGTCCACCTAAGTGGGGCAGAATGCGGGCAACACCCAGACAAAAGGTACCAGTCCAGGGCGGTGGCATTCTTTATGACCCCGGGTGAGAGTGCACGTTTGTGATAACCCGAGGCGGCATGCGGATATGGAACTGGCTTGGCAGCTTGCAAGCATAAAACTTCTGGGGTGACGACCTCAGACCTCTACTACCGACTAAACGGTTGTGAGAGGAATTAAGATATTAATAAGACACTGTTTATTTTCTTAGGATTTATAATTAAAACTATGAAATCGAATCAAGAAAATAATAACACAAATGTAATCATTAAATTATGTTGTATAAAGTGTACTCAGCAAAAGCTGATTCTGTGGTTTTGTTCTTTGAACCTGTCCTGGTGGGGGACAGATTTAGAGATTGTTGAAGTCAACGGTAGCCGAAAGCGCACAGAGATCAGTAATCAACAAAGCAATCTCATCCATTCATATAATAGAATGTAAGTAAAATAAATCTTTTATTTAAAAGTATTTTGGAGCTTATTTTAGCTTATTTGAGAAAAGCTTCCGACCTACAAGGTGATGTGATTTTGAAACTGTTGGCGCCTGTGACACTGGTTGGTTTATATTTTAAAATTATTGTTTTATACTTGCAGGGTGACTTTTAAGTCATAAAGAAATATTTTGGATTATCCGATTTACAAACGGAATTCTGCCGGAATTTCTGCAGAACTTTATTTTATTTTATTTTATTTTAAATCTTTTAAAATGCTCTTTATGAAATTTTTGTACATATTTTAAATATTGTAAGCTCTTGTATTCTAATAGATGGTTACTGGATAATGTAGTCATTAAAGAGAGTGATTATATTATCGACGTAATAGCTCGATATAAGTTTTAAGCTTCCGCATTAGTTATATGTAAGCATATTTAAGTAACTGGTTAGTTTCGGGCTGTTACAGAAGTACAATGTATTAAATACCAAAAGTGTGCTTGAACATGAAATGATATTTAGGACTTTGATGGTGAATCATAGACTTAAAAAATAAATTAAATAAGAATTATGAATTAGTTTGATGAGTTAATTGTAATTTTGGATTTTCAAAGTAAATTAGAATATGAGAGCGTAATGAGGTTAGGTTATAAATTGGGGGTAGGGAAATTAGTTATGAAAGAAAGTCAACAAAGATGATTAATTATAAAATTTGGTTTGATAAGTAAAATGATTATTAAGGGTTTTTTATGAAAAACAGCCTCAAAGTTTACCCTTTTTATGAATTACAGCCTCGAAGGATTTTTTTTATGAATTACAGCCTCAAACTTTTAAAGTGACCAGTATTACGGCCATGTGACCGTTGACCACGATTATAACCGTTGACCTTCCCTTCTTCCCAGTCACTAACCAAGGCTGGTTAACCTTCATCCCCAGTCATCTTTCTCTCTCTTCCTCCTCCTTCTCCATCCTCCATTAATCTTTAAAGTCACCATTAATCTTCAACCCAATTTCTCTCCAATGTCCAAACCCTAAATTTCTTTCCACCATTAATCTCTCTTCATCACTTTCATCCAATTCAATTTCCATCATACAATTCAATTTCTGGGTTTTTAGTTAATTCATCAAATTAAAACCCACATTAATCTCTCTTAATCTCAATCTTCCCACAATCCATTTTAATTTCTGGGTTTTAGTTAATTCATCAAATTAAAACCCACAATTCAATTTCTAGGTTTTTAGTTAATTCATCAAATTAAAACCCACATTGAACTCTCTTAATCTCAATCTTTCCACAACCCATTTTAGTTAAGCTATCTGAACAAGTTTTTAGAAGCCACTCCAAAGAACCCAGTACTATCATGGAATGCACGATTATGGGTCACTAAAAATTTGTTTCAATTGCCTCTATCTAGAACTTGTTTAAATTGTATGCTGTAATTTTTAAGGATTTGACTCATTTTCTGCCTTTCTGGATAATATCCAAAGGATTGATTTTGTAAAATGAACTAGTGTAATTGGGTTTTTAATCTCTTAATCTCAATCTTTCCATGACCCATTTTAATTCATCAAATACCCAAAAAAACCCACAAAGGAATTCAGTTTGATTTGCAGAGAATGTAATTGGGTTTTTAGTTTTCCAAATCTTCACCCTTCTCTTTAAAAAATACCACCTTTATATTAAATTTAGGATTATTTCAGATTTCTTCATCTGGGTTATTTTGTTCAATTTGATTTGCAGAGAAATTTGGGCGATTGGGTCTTTGAGTATTTGGGTCTTTGAGGATAACAAAATATGGAAAGTGATGAAGAGAGATTAATGGTGAAAAGAAATTTAGGGTTTGGACATTGGAGAGAAATTGGGTTGAAGATTAATGGTGACTTTGAAGATTAATGGAGGATGGAGAAGGAGGAGGAAGAGAGAGAAAGATGATTGGGGATGAAGGTTAACCAGCCTTGGTTAGTGACTGGGAAGAAGGGAAGGTCAACGGTTATAATCGTGGTCAACGGTCACTTGGCCGTAATACTGGTCACTTTAAAAAGTTTGAGGCTGTAATTCATAAAAAAAAAAAAAAAAAACTTCGAGGCTGTAATTCATAAAAAGGTAAACTTTGAGGCTGTTTTTCATAAAAAAAAACCTTACAATTATATGGTTGGATTTTTAATTGAAAAATTAAAAGGTTCATAAATGTTGTTATTTGTGTATGAAGCAAGTTGTTGAGTGAAATGCCTATGATTGAGATGGGTATGTTCTGGAATAATGAAAGATGAAATATGAATCAGGATCGGATAAGTTGATTGGGAGGTAGAGATATGAATACAAACTACAATGTAAAGTAATATTTGTAAGTGGGTTTTTATTTGAAACATGGCATTGAATTGGAATAAAGAATCGTTTTTTTCTGGAATTAGTTACTAATATGAGTTTGAATGTAAATTGATACTTTTTTGTGTCGTATGAATTGGGAATGAGAACTCGAGTTTGAATAAGGATATATTGGTATTTTGATGAATTGTATAGAAAGAGAATGAGAAAACAATTTGAATAAGGAATTGACAACGGTGACTTGGTTAGGAACTTAGAGTGTTAAGTTGGTTAATAATCTAAATTGTAAATTGGAGTATCATTGTTAGTTTGAATCGATCTTACACGAGAAAATATGCATTATTTTGTGACGTTAGCATTGGAATATAACGTAATGAGCTGCATATGAGTTAGAGTTGAATAAACATGTATGAATTAGTTATTATGAATTTATTTACTTTTGCAATATGTAGTGGATTGGAAATTGGAAATACGAGTTTGATTTCAAATTGAATAAGTTGGGCTGATTTGGTTAGCTTGGGACGATGGTTTAATTTAGATTGCTAAGAGAAATTATTTACTCAATTCATGAGTTGTATTCATTAGTCAGATTTGTGAGTTATTATTTAATAGGAATTATGAGTTGAGTTTGTTTAGGTTAGAAATATGAGTTTGATTGTGGATTAGTAACATAGAAGAAATCGTGTAATTTGTCATATGGTTTTAACTGTATAGTTAGACTATGGGATTGATTGTGATGAATAGTACTTGATAGTTTTTTAAATTGATCTTTGTTGGTAATTAATTAAATAAATTTGCATTCTTGTATATGTGAGTATGTATCTTGTTAAAATACTAGTTATGAATTAAGATGAAATTGATAATGTAAAGCTTATGAATTACACGTATATCAAGTGATTAAATTAAATAAAGAAAATGCATACTAAGCTCATGAGTAATGATTTTAATATTATTTGTTGAATGTGAAATATAAGGAAGATTTAAAAAACATCAACCAAGAAGTAAGAACTATCAATACTTGAGATAAAGAGTATTGGTAAGTAGAATGTGAGGAAATAATTTGAATACTAAAGACTTGATTATAAAGAATTTATAATCGAAGTATAAAGCAATATTTTTATGGAATTAAATTTAAGTTATGAACAAAGAACCCAAGATAGTGAATGTTGTTCTTGAGTCATGAATAAAGCACACAAACAGTATAGAGAACTACAAGAAAGCTAAGAATTTGCAAAAGACAGTAAAAAAAGTCCAAGGTCGTTGTCGTAAGGGAATGCTAACTTTATTATTTCAATCATTCGGGTTTTCACGGTGGGATTGAACGTGTCGGTCCACCAATGCGGGGCAGGATGCCGGCAACACCCAAACATAAAGTACCAATCCAGGGCATTGGCATTCTTTATGGCGCCGGGTGAGAGTATGCATTCATGATGAACCCAAGGTGGCATGCAAATATGACAAGATTGGCTTGGCACGCTTGTAAGTGCTAAACTTCTGAGGTGACGACCTCAAACCTCTACAATCGACTAAATGGTTGTGAGAGGAGTTAAGCTATTTATAAGACACTAATCAATCTGTAGGATTTATAATTAGAACGATGAAATCGTATGAAGTAAATAACAATATAAATGTGATTACAAAAAAAGCTATATTAAGTGTGTATACAGCAAGCAACATGTCTTCAGGCAGAATATGCAGTTTCTTCAAGACTTCAACTACACCCTTATCATAAATAGACTCAAGATGGGATTATGAGTCACCATATCCAACAGTTTCCATATGTTCATGTTAAATTAGGGTGAATATATGTTGCAGCGGTCACTAGGTGATTTGTTCTAGGTGTGGTAGACACATATAATCAGTTCAATCTTCTTATCTTCTTGATCTTGTCACTGCCTACCACCTTTTCACCCTAAAACTTGAAAAAACTAAAACCTTAACTTGGTATTTGGTAAACTAAGTTTGAGATCCAAATTGATGTCTGATTTGCTTAATATATTCTAACTACTCCCTTTGTCTCTCTAATTTTGCAACATTTAGGTTTTGTTACTTTATTAAAAGATAAGAGGAATTAGCGGGGGAACCAAGTTTGGGTTCTCAAAATCTGTCTAACACTTTACTTATGGTTCTTATGGTCTTTACTCTTTAGTGTATGCAATTTCTGATGTTCTTGAAAGTGTTTATTGTTTCAATACTTTGTGCTGATGACACTTAACTTATGCACTGCAGAGGAATAGTGAACATTGCTCTGGCTTCTGTCCAAAAGCAATTGCGCATTCTTTTGGAAGAGAAGTTCATTTGCTTATTGCAATCATGTAAGAATATCAACCTCTTGCACCAAATTCAAGCTCAAGTCATTGTTCATGGGCTCCAGCACAGCCACTATGTAGTCCCCAAACTCATTGCCCAATCTGTAGAATTGAAGCATATGAAATATGCTCGCTTTCTGTTTGATCGAGTGCTTTATCCAGATGTTGTAGTTTACAATGTAATGTTCAAGGGGTATAGCCATAATGGGGATCACAAAGAAGTGATTTCTTTGTTCAGGAAATTGATGGAATTCCATATAAAACCAAGCTGTTATACATTTCCCTTGATTCTGAAATCTTGTGGGAAATTGGCAATGATGTGTTTAGGTGAGCTACTTCACTCTCTTGCAATTAAGAACGGATTTAAAGAAAACCCATTTGTGGGTAACACATTAATTGAGATGTATTCAGGGGCTGGTGAAGTTGGATCAGCATATAAGGTCTTTGGTGAAATGCCTTCCAGAAGTATTTTTTCTGATACCCTGATGATCAGTGGCTTTATTTCCAATGGCAATATGAAATCAGCGAGAGAAGTTTTTGACGTAGCTGCTGAGAGAGATATTGTCTTGTGGAACACTATGATTTCAGGCTATATTAGTATTGAAGATATGGAAGCGGCTCAAAATCTCTTCGACAAAATGCCACATAAGGATACGATGTCATGGAATACTATGTTAAATGGGTATGCAAATATTAGAAATATTGAGGCGTGTGAAAATTTGTTTGAAGTGATGCCAAAGAGAAATATTTTTTCCTGGAATGGACTAATAGCTGCATATGCCAATGAGGGCTCTTTTTTCGAAGTTTTGACCACTTTTGAGCGAATGCTCTCTGAAGCCGAGGTTCTTCCGAGTGATGCAACCTTGGTAACTGTATTATCAGCGTGTGCAAGACTGGGTGCGCTAGACCTAGGAATGTGGTTGCATGTATATGCTCATCGCAGGGGATATAAAGGAAATGTTTTTGTCGAAAATGCCCTGATGGACATGTATGCAAAATGTGGACAAATAGAACATGCTATAAATGTGTTTAAAGGCTTGATTAAGAAAGATCTGGTTTCTTGGAATATCATTATTGGTGGTTTAGCAATGCATGGTCATGCTTCGGATGCCTTGGCGTTCTTTGATGAGATGAAAAATGTTGGCGTAAAACCTGATGCAGTCACCTTTGTCAATGTTCTATGTGCATGTACTCATATCGGCTTGGTTGACGAGGGGTTGGCTTACTTTCAAAGCATGACCAATCATTCAATCAGCCCTCGGATTGAGCACTATGGCTGTCTGATAGATTTGTATGCCCGAGCTGGTCGTCTTGTCGAAGCCCTAAATATTGTAAAAGCAATGCCTATGAAAGCGGATGCTGTCATATGGGCATGCTTACTTGGGGCCTCTAGAATTTACAAAGATGCGGAGATAGCTGATCTGGCTCTCGAACAACTGATTCGGCTTGAGCCAGGGAATCCAACAAGTTACCTCACATTGTCTAATATTTATGGGGATGCTGGGAAATGGGATTCTGTATCTAAGTTAAAAGTCGCCATGAGGAATACCAGCTCTAGAAAAATCCCTGGCTATAGCGTGATAGAAATTAACGATAACGTAGTCGAATTCTGTGCATTTGATCAGGAGCATCCTGAGACTGAGGAAATATATGCATGCTTGCATAACTTGTCAAAGTTAATACAGACTATAAGGTTTCCATTTATGGAATTGGGGTTAGATTAGGAAAGTTCAAGAAAACAAGATGTACCTATTAGATGCATGCATTGTACTAACTGAGTGGCCTAGAGAATTTTTGGTTACTATTGCAATATTTGTAATTTTATTTTGATGCATGCATTGCGAAAAAAGGTAATCCTCAGTCTAGAGGAGAACCCAAGTGTTTTTTACAGAGCCTAATAACTTAAATAAATCCACAAATAAGATTTTATTTTTCAAAATTTTAAAATAATTTTTTTTTGTTTTAATGTGAGTTCTTTAGATCGATTGTAACAATCTCAATAGAACAGAACATACAATTCAGTTTGGTATCACACTTTTATTTATAATTGTTTAGTTTGATTTATTGTGAAATAATAGGCCTGAGTTGACTTGCAATTTTAGGAACCCATAGGTCATAACTCAGGGAAAATTTGAAATAGAAAAGACTTTTAACAAAAAAAATATGCAATAAGATCGAAATCAAACTTATTCCAAATATAAGCGCTTGATACCCCATAGCACAGGTTCGGGTAAACTGGTAAAAAAAACCAAGTGTTTGTTCGCATTTAGTAACCGTGAACAGATTAAATAGGGTCAACATGCTGATTTTAAGACAAGAGTTGTTCGCACTTAGTAAGTGCGAACAGCCTGAAAACCTAAAACAGGTTGTTCGCTGTATGTTTCAGTTTTACAGTATGTTCGCACTTACTAAGTGCAGGCAGCCCGAACCTAATGTTTGCGAATTACACGATTAGTTTTGGAATAAGTTTGATTATAATTTTATTGTATGCTTTTTTGATAAATAATCTTATTTATTTCGAATATTTGCGGATTCATAAGAAATGCTTTCACAAGCTGCAAGCATGAGTTGCCTGCATATCACCACAAGTCAAAAACATAACTTGAACTCTTGAAGTCACAATTAAGTCTCCAGAATTGGATCTCTCTGAATCCATACAATTATGTAGGGTTGAAATTTTAATTAAACAATAAACAAAATAAACGTGAAATTAAAAAAAATCGATAACTTCATAAATTTATTGGAATGTCATTGTCGAGCCATTCATTTTGTAGCTCAAGTACTTATGAGTTTGACGACTTATTATCGCCACCAATTTGATGAATCCTCACAAAATCAGTAACTTTTTATATAACTGATGAATCTGATAAACAAATATTTGTGCTTGACATGTACCTCAGCAACATTCAATGCAAAGAGTTTTTGTCTTAAGCCAACTATAATCCTGATCACCACATCAATTAGCAATGCATTCGCAGGATCTACGCGTTCACTCAAACATAAGCACGAGTTTGACATGACTATGACTACCCAAGTAACGTGTACAATGCAAAGAGGAACTTTACGAGCCAATTAGAATCCTGTTTACCACATCAACTGGCAATGCATAAGCAGGATCTACAGCTTTCACTCCTGGATATTCGAGCAGTGACAGACCTATATCAATGACAACAAGACAATGAATCGAAAACAGAGATCGAGGAAAAGGGGAATAAGTAAATACTAAACTTTACCTGCTACTCCAAAGTATGTGTGGAAAACATCAACAGCATCATCTGGTCTATCCGAGATTCCTCCTTTCTCCAAGTCCTGCACAATATTCAGATAAAATAAATCATGACCAAGCACCTAAAAATATAATTCGGCAATGGCATTCTTACTTGTTTACAAGTGCGTATGCTCAGTTTGGAAAAGGACCTGGCAGTTTAAGATGAAATTAACAAGCTTTTCTTTGTCAATCCAGTGCACTCTGTCGATCATTATCAAGCTAGAAAGCACCCACCAAGAGTAGCAGACCTGAAAGCATAGAACAATGACATTTCATTCAGTTTTGAGAAGCATATATTGATTATGGATTTGATGTATTTTGTATTATTTTGAAAAAAAGAAAGAAAATGCAATGGAAAGAGCATCTCACATCTGGAAGCTTCTCTGGTCGGCCATTTAGACCTCCTGATTTCACTTGGCGCTCACACAACCACCAACCAAGAAGGTCCTTATCAACATGATGCAGACAACCCGTTATAGCAAGAGCCCCAACACAGCAAAATACTGCAGTGGTAAACAATTCCAGTTTCATTAAAAGTTGCGTGTAAAAGAGGTAAAGCAGGCATATAAAGCAAGCTGACAATAAAAGGATAGAAAGAACCCAAGAGAATCGAGAATGAGCATCTAAATGGCGTTATGTACTATCACAAAATATGTATCACAAGATGATTTATCTCAAAACGATAAATCTTTTAAAGTTATTTATGCTTTCCGCATAACTTCATTTTATTTATCGGAAACTAAAACACAAAACCCAGGCCCCAAATAATGCTTTGGCCTTTCTCTAAAGCAGTTGCAGTCAGCATGATGCTAAATAAGTGGGTAGCTCAAACATAGTACTATAATAATAAAATAAATTATAAAAGCTAACTTCAACACTATTGTGAAATTATCCCCAACTTACTATGTATACACAAAGCCAGAAAGCTGTACAATAAACCATTCAACAATACAATAATTAACTGAGGAAGTTTAGTAGGCATGTATGCAGCCTTAACCCTTGCTAAACAGAGATTACAACGATGTTGTTTGCAAAAGACCAACATAAAGACTCATTTTCTTTTTCCATTTCTGGGGTACAAAAGATAGCATATCTTGCAAAGAATCAAGCAGAAATATTAACTATCTTTAGCAAGAAAAAGTGATCTTAACGTCTCATGATAAAAACAATTACTTAGAAAGGAGCCCCCTTACAAGTCCGCAAGGTGAATGAACAGCAGACAGGACAAAGTAATAGGGATCGACAGATTAGCAGAACCAAATAGCTTACATTGTAGTTACAACTGACACAATATGAAATAATAGACACTAATCATAAAGTTAACCCGAGTATAGTTAAACGCATGCACAATGGACCGAAGAAATGACAAAAGACCAACTCCACTGGCAAATAACATCGAGTGCTACATAAATTATCAATAAAGTTCAAAGTGTATAAAAATGCACCAACATACTTTGTCCCGCATGTGATTCTCCACCAGGTGTGCATCCAAATCCACCGTCAAGGTTTTTACATCTAACAATGTACTCCACAGCCTTCTCCACATTAATTTTGTCCAACTGATGTAACAGTGACAGACAACATATTGCAATATATGAAAACCTTGGAAAAGGAATAAAGCCTGGGTAAGTTGCTCTTCATTTTACGATGAAATGTATATGCATTCAATAAAAAAACAAGATAGAGACTTGCAAATATACCTTGTATCAACTTCTCCCCACATGTCTCCCGAAAAAGATCCATCCTCATTTTGCAGCCCCACAATATCTAAGCATTATAGTTAAGATCCAATGGATTAACAGGATTGTTCCTATCTGCACAACCAAGTTTATAGAAAAAGATAAACCGTTCATCCCAAAAAATGTCATCAAGATCACAGAAAATCTGCGGTAATTTAATTATTTTTCTAAGTACAGAATTGTTAACAACAACCAATATCTCTTCTCCTTCAGACTTCAACTAAGAAGATTCACATCCACAAGCTTATATGAATATGTCAAGTCTTAAAAGGCATCAAAAGCTTGATAATCGTTTTGAGATCTTTCATAAAGGATACAGTTTGTCACCTTAGCCACATCAAGAATATGTAGCTTATCAAATAAAGCTAAAATTTGGACAGCACTAAGAGTATAAAGTATATGTGGATCATGCCCTGTATTACCACCAAATCCACCTGCAAAGATCAGTCATGGTAAGAATATAATTACCCTATTAACAAGTTTGAAGTAGGGAAGATAACTTAGGACTTGCAAACTTCTAACAATAATTATATAACTAACGAGAACATTGTCCTACACAAATTTTTTAAAAGAAAACCACATAGAAGAACAAAAATGTTCCTTAAATATTGAAAGGACATGAAAAAAGTTGTATTGTAAAAACTACAACTGCTCCTTTCTTCCAAAGCATGATGTCTGATTGAATCTAGCCTGAACTATCCAATGCTATATCCAAATAGGAGAAATTTAACAACCCATTATTAATAAATTCAGCTCAACAACAAGAGTATTGTCCTGTGTCAGTTAAAAAGTTCAAGATGTGAGGATCATTACTCTTCACTAGGGCCAAAAAGTGCTTTTAGTCTTGAAACTGTTTGCCTACAACTCTAAATCAAGAATTGAAGATATCCAACAACACTTTGCCAGAGCTAGCAATTAAGTATAACAGAAAGAGCATATTAAATGGAGCAAAATTTTAGTTAGTATTATTAACCAACCAGGGTTAGGTCCTACAAACCAGATTCATGTTGACACTGCATAACCCATGGAATAACTTCATCTTGATCCACAACTTGAAGCTTTCCAAGAAGATCTAGTGTTGTCAGTCCCCAGTAAGCACCATTCATTCTAAGGTGCTCCATGACTACCGATTCAAATGCATCTTTTTTCTAAGGACACAAGTAGCAAATTATTGCACTTCAAAAATCAATTAAAGATCTCAAGACATGCCAAAAATTGTAAAACAAGGGATATAGTAAGTTAAACATTTACAAAGAACTGAAATAACTGACCTTTTCAACTGATATAATATATCGCACATGCTTCTCAGCAGCCAAGTCCCCCATTTTACTTGTAAACTGATTTTTGATTTAAAAACACGCAAGAGAAATCTGAGACAAAATATACCAATTACCAAATGAACCCATATGATTTCACAGAATGTACCCATCCATACTAAATAGTAGTTCACTGCTTCTGTTGAAAACATTTGAAGCTTGCCTAATTTTTAAGGATTTTTTTATCGACAATTACCTACGTTGTTTCACTTTTTGTGAACTATTTATCAAGTTTTGCCGTAACAACCTAAAATGTTGATTCCAATTTGTACATCTAAAATTCCAATACGTGTAGTGGGGCACAAAAAAAGACCATAATGCCTAACTCTCCTCCATTGAGAACCCCACCTCCAGGTCCCCCACCAACACCACAACCACAACCAAAACCCCGTCAACGCCACCACCTACTCAATGCTCATTTTTTTGCTTTTTCTCTTTCTTCTCAAGCTCTCAAATTTCTATGATTAACACACCACAAAGCTACCAATAACACCACCTTTAGAGTTTCAACCACCACACGCACCAAAAATCCCATCCTCTTCCATAAACATGATCACATTGTCCCCCTGCAAGACACTATCACAGCCCCCTTCCACAATCACACCACCTATAATGGAAAAACAACAAAAAGAACAACGGAAAATTCTTCAAATCAAGTCTTATTGTAAATCATAGAGTCGATTCCCGACTAACGTGCCTGTTTGATTTCATAAAATTGCTTGAATTCAAATCCTTTATTCAAAGTAACCCTAATTTAAGGGAAAGAAAAGTAGGTGTAAAGCCCACTTAGCCCATCAAAATCCCAATAACCAAGGCGCTAAGCGCGGGGCATTTGACGAAATTTAGGTGCACTCATCAATGTGTGGCTATTGAGAGAAAGCATATGATAAAAGTGCAAAAAGGCGCTTGTTTCTCTTTTTGCACCATTGGTACCCCTTGAGTGCTTTTTGCATCTAATTTAAATCCTCTCTTCATGACATGAGCCTAAGCACCAAGCACTTTATTATAAATTGTGAAATGCTATGAAGAGCATGCTTATTGCTTATAGGAGTCACGATTTTCAATATAAAATTTCAAAAACTGATTTTCATATCTAGTATCTATATACTTAATACTTAAACATGCCCTCTAATAATGTATTAATATGTATTCAATCCTACAGTTATATTGCAATACATGGCGCCTGATTTCAATTCAATGTTCAAGATAATCTAACATTTTTGAAACACAATGGAAATTTATTTGTATAATTAACAAAAGATGAAAGCATGAGTTGTCAATCAAAAGCTGTGTGAGATACACTAGTGGAAAGCTTAGAGGATCATAATTACCAGTGGCGGCTTTAATCCGTGATTTTATATATATATATATACATATATATATATATATATATATATATATATATATATATATATATATATATATATATATATATATATATATATATATATATTATTAAAAATAAACTAAAAATCTAATTTCTTGGCATCCTATTCACTAGTGATTTCCTTTTTTTTCAGCCAGATGGATAAGGAGCAATGGGAATATCGACTAGTTGCATCATATATATGCATCTTTTCTAGATGTCGATATACATCATATATCACAATAATTTCCCCCATAGATTAGCTAAACTCAGAAATGATGGTACGTTAAAGCTTTTGCTGTTTACATTACATCATTAAAATTATAAATCTAAGTAGTAATTAATTACGACTACTATAATGACGTACGTTCACTCATCAAATTCAACATTAAGTCATTAACTCATTACCCAGAAAAAGAAAAAATTTCTAAACAATGATTATGGAGCCAATTGAACGCCACAAGATCATATCCAAGAAGCCAAAGTTAGGACAGGAAAAACCAAAAAAAAACCTCAAAATTCAGCAAATTGAATACAATTGAATCCATTAACGTGTGATGAGGCTTTGGAGGTTACCTTAAGTCAAATTTTGTTGATTACCAATTGTCCAAATAGATACGCTGCTCTCTTCACTTTCAATTTGAGCATCAACGACAATCAAAACCTAACAAAATGGTAAGCAGAAAATGGAGGAGATTGACAATAAATAAAATGATTGTCCAAACCAAACAATTATCAAAAGACAAATGTAATCCTCTCTTAATGATTGTTGAAAAATCTCAATTATAGATGATAGAATGACAGGCTTGACTAAAAAATCTTAAAAAAAAAATTTCAATTTCGTACTTCTCCTTTAATTGTTTACTACTACTAACTCTAACATTGTTATTGGAGTTGTACAATAGAAGTAGTTTGATCCATGTCATATTTATTTGATTGAACTGTAGCAGAGTTCATCTCAAATACTTTCTTTTCAATTAGTAGAGGCTGAAAGTTCTTCTCAACATATAAACATCAATGGCCTTTAGGGCACAATACTAGCCTATCTATTACAAGAGAAAACAAAATGTAAATATGGATGTTCAAACAAAAAGAATCAGTGAAAAGAAAAAAGGTCATCAGAAGGTTGTAAATTATCCTATTAATCGGTCCAATTAACAGAAACTACAAGTTGAGAATTAACATAATCTGACATTTAACAATTGGGCTTTGCTCTAAACATGATTTTGGCAACAAATATTATCATGCAAACTCAAAGTTAGATCCTAAAATTTACTGATATCATCCAAACCAAAATCGAAACTCAAATTCAACAATTAAATAGAATACAGTACAAATTAAAAATAAAAATAGGAAAAGTAAACAATTGGTGTAATCCTTTTTTACTTGAATCCATAACAAAACCAAAGTGTAAGATCTTAAAATTTAAACAACCAATTTGCAAAAAAACTATAATTTGTAAGAGATTCGTTACCCTTCTTTACTTGAAGTATCTGTGGTGGTGATCGTGGTAGTGACAACGCATTACTGGCGGTTAATGGTGATGTTGTAGTGGAGGGTTGGGCACTAAGGAGGCGGATTGAAGCCCTGGGCGGTGATGTGGTGGTGGAGGTTGGGCAATTGGGCGACGCAAGGATTCAATTCACTGAAATGCAATGGCGGATTTGAGTTTTGAGTATTGGATCCGTGTGTTCAACTAGCCATTATCAATTTTCAGAAGGGAATGAATGGGAAGGGTAGTTTTGGTATCTTGTGTAAGACTAAGATCAAAAGTTAATAAGTTGGTCATTTTTGAGAGAAATTAAGATTTTTTGTGAATTTTGTTTAAACTTTTATAAAATAATTTTATTTTATATATATAAATATTGATGTTAAACATAATTTTGAAGTATGTTAAATTTGAGAATCAAAGAAGTATGTTAAATTTGATTTTGAAGTATGTTTTGAATAGTTGACTTTATACAAATTAATGTAATCATTTTTTGTTAGCATAAATTGGTATGTTACTTTTGTATTAAAAATATTCATAATTTTGTGTGGTATATTTCATGTACGATCTATTTGCTTTCTATTTAAAATAAACAAATAGAAGCATGGATATAATTAATCAGGTGCGATCTTTTGAGAGACCGTCTTTTGTAAAAACGACTTTCAAAAGTCCAGCCCAAATCTATACTTAGAGTTGTAATAATATATATATTTAGTATTAGATTGGGCTTTTGAGAGTCGTCTTTACAAAAGACGGTCTCAAGTAAGAATTTTTGATAATTATATTAAAAATATAATCAAATTTGTTGTCTTTTGTTGTAATTTATTTGTTATTAACTAAATTTTCGCAATCATCTACGCGCACAATGTAAAATATGATACAAATCATACAATGTAGGTAATGTATACAACTATTCAGAGTAAAATGAGATGCAAGTATAATGTAAAAAAAAATTCTTAAAATTTTGATTTCTTAAATGATACTAATATGTCAAAAATTTAATATGAAACCGTGGAAATTTAAGACGAAAAATCTCTTAAAATTTTAATTTCTTAAACGATACTAATTTCTTTCTTAAAATTTAAAGACGAAACCGTGGAAATATGTCGAAATGAGATGTAGGTATAATGAAAAAAAATTCTTAAAATTTTAATTTCTTAAACGATACTAATATGTTGAAAAATTTTAGCCTTAAAACTGTTTTCCCACAAAAATTTATCTAGTATAACTAATAAAGAAAAACGCAAATTGGAGGACAATGAAAAAGCATCGACTTGTCACCTATAAGTGACTAGTCGTTGCTTGTGTTTTACGTTGCCTCAATTTGAGACAGAACGTCGAAACCCAAAGTCAAGTTGGCGTTTAGGTGAAAGTGGAGTTGACTTTTCTGGCAACGACTCGTCACCAGGTTGTGGCGATTCGTCGCCTGTTCTCTGTTTCGTTTTTGCAATTCTGTTAGTGTTTCATGACTTCAATCATCACTAATGATTTGTAACCTATATTTAGAGAGGTTAATTCTGATGGAACATTGTCTTGTTTCATTGATAAGCTTTTGATGAACAATCATTTGTTTCATAAGCTCGGTTTGGATGAAACAAACATGTTTCATAAGTAGGCATTGGTTGACACTTTATTACTTTATAATAATAATAATTAGAGAAATGTGCATGAGGATTTAGGGCATTCCATCCATTCTTAAAGACATTTATGAATTCTCTTAAAACACAAATCTGGTTCGTGTTTCTTCTTTACAAGATATTGCTTTCAAGGAGTAATTAACTTTCATTGCAACCAATGTTTTAATTCGTTTACAATACTTTGTCTTAATCGTACTATATTTTTTATACTAGGATATTGTTGTATAAGTTGTATGTCATTGTAAATTTCATCATCATCTCAAATACTTAATAGAGGAAATATCACAAAAGAAAATGTACTCACGTCTCCTATATATATAGGTTTTCAAGCGACTTTAATTCGTTGTCGCAAACTTATCTTTTTGATGTCCTTTTGTTAATTAGAAAAGTTCTATTGCCAACTTTAAGGGATTACAATTAGTGTTGTATTTATAATAACATTATTTTGCAATAAAATTGCCAAGTTATCTAGAAACATTATTATCAGTTTAAATGTATAACATACTAATTACTAGTTAGTTTAAAGTAAATTTTTGTACTCCCGTTTTTTTTATGTTTGTCCATCTTATTATAATAGGTAGTTTCAAATATTTGTCTATTTTAAATTACTTTCCATTTTTAGAATTTTTTTTTTCTAATATACCCTCATAAATATAATCCCTCCCATTTGCTCCAAATATGTCCTCTCTATATTAATGACAATGATAATTTCTTTTTTTATATTTTTTATCTTTTATTTAAATGTCTTTTCTCATAATATCAACGCAATCATTACTACATACTATTATTTAATTGAAATAATATCCACCTACTAAAAAAATTCTCATCATCATCATACCCAGTGTTCCCGCACATAGATAATCTATGGTCAGGGTCCGGGGAAGGAAGGTCGACGGCGTCTCATACCCAGAAGGAGAGGGCAGTCATAAGAGTCCTTCGGCTCTATAGTAGTCTTCAAGGATACTAAAAAAATTCTAATTTTCTTAATTTGTGTGAAGAAGCCATAGTGAATAATTTTTTAACAACGGGGAGTAATGTTAATAACATATTAAAATTAAAATTTTTAAGGGATGGTGGGATGATGGGTTTTGTGATTTAGGTTTTCATGTGCATATATGATCTTAACAAATGAAAAAAATATCACTAAGTAAGCATTTTAGTGTTATATTGTCACTTTGAACTAAAAAGGTTTCATTTTAAACTAAATAAAGGGGTGTTTGGTATGTTGAATTATTATTGATGGGATTGGGAATTTATATAAAAAAATTTCATATCTTATGTTTGTTTAATGAGATTGGAATTGAAGGTGGAATTGAATATGGAAGTAGGTCTCTTAATTCTCAAGAAAATAATACCATAGGGGTTGGTAATAAGGTGGGAATTAAAATAATACTGTCTCCGTTCTTTTTTGATTGTCCTATTTGAAGATTTCACACAAATTAAGAAATGTAGAATTTTTGTAGATGGTGGGTATTATTTTATTAAGAAAGGTAAAATCTTTGTAGATAATGAGTATTATTTTATTAAGAAAGGTGGAATCTTTGTAGATAGTGGGTATTATTTTATTAAAAACGATGGAATCTTTGTAGATAGTGAGTATTATTTTATAAAAATAGTGGTGTGAATTAATAATTGTATTGGTATTATGAGAGAGATATGAGAGTTAAATGAGGGATAAAGAGAGTATATGGAAGGTAAAAACTTTCCAAAATAGGAAAATATTCTAAATAGGACAAACTTATGAAACTGCCCGTTATAGTAATGTGGACAAATTTAAAAGAACAGAGGGAGTACATAAAGACTACTTTATCCGTATTCAATAGAAAAAATCTACATATGTTATTTTAATTAAAAAAGACAAAATAATAATTTTATAATTTATTTACATATCCATTCTCACATATACCAAACGAGAATTCAGATTATATTTTTACAATTTACAACAAATAATTTTCAATTCCAATTCCACATTTTAATCCTCAAATTTTCATTTCATTTACCAAACACACCCTACAAGTATTCATCGCCCCAGGCCCTAGCTAAGTAAAAATAGGGAGATCATAGAGAATTTGTGATTTGAGAAATTATTTATGGTACTTCTAAGTTTTTGCACTTTCTTAAATTTTTTTCGATTATTGATAGTATCTTCGTGTTATTAAGCGTCTTACAAGTTACAACCGTGATTTTTTCTAATTTTTTTTAGTTCAAAACCATTAACTTCTGTTTTTTTTTTAATGTTTCAGATTTAAAATTTTAAAATAAAAAAAGAAATAAAAACAGTTACGATTTTAGAGAGTCTATTCCCAAAATAATGTAATTTGGAAATTTATTTCCAACTTTACATTGTAGGAAAATTTAATTCCCGGTTTACTGTCCACGTAGGATAGTTTGGAAACTTTTTTTTTTTTTTTTTGCAAACCGCCATCTGAGATAGCGGTTTGGTATAATTTTTTCAACAAACCGCTTTCTAAAAACACGATTTCAAAATAAATGATGGATAGTTCTTGGAATAATTTAACATTTGTGACCTGTTATATCTTTAATAGGTATTAATACATCAAAGAATGCGGATGGCTCAGTTGGTTGCTGGCTCTATATGTGTAACGGAGAGGTATCAATCTACATTTCATGTTTTTTTGATTTATTTCAATTTTTGGGCAAAAAAGTAAACCGCCATCTCAGATGGCGGTTTGGTAAAATAAACAATTCGCCATCTAAGATGGCGGTTTCCACTGGAATTTTTTTTTAAAAAAATTCCTGTCTGACGTGGACGGTAAAAAGGGAATTAATTTTTCCTACAATATAGATTGAGAATTATTTTTAGATTTTGCAATATTTTGGAAATAGGCTCGATTTTAGACGGAAAAATTAAAAAAGAAAAAACTTAAAACAAAATTGATAATTTCCCTTTATGAGTAGACGGTAAAACTCTCTTCAATCTTTTGGAGTCTCGTTGCTTCTCCACCTCGAGCAGCCGAAAATGGAGATGGCTTCGAAAGAAGAAGAAACACCCTCCAACACCAACACTGAAGACATTGAAGAAGACGAAGATCTACCAACTCTGAGTCCCTACGCTTTGGAAGCTCTTCAAGAGTTCTTGGCTTCACAATCCAAATCTGATTCAGATACTCAACAACAGCAACCGCAACAACAAGATGATTCGCTGCCTTTGCTGAAAGAAGATTGGAGAATGAGTCAATTTTGGTACTCACCTCAAACCGCCATTACCGTTGCTGATGAAGTTTCCTATCTCCTTTCGCTTTTCACCGACCTTGATGTTCCCCCTTCAGTTGCTTGCATTTCTTGCCCTACTCTCTTCATTTATCTTAAGGTTTACTTCGTTCCTTTTTATTTCTGTTTATCTCTCTTGATGCATCAACTCTCCTCTTTTTTGTTTGTTTTTTTTTTTTTTTTTTTTTTTTGAATTCTCTGTGTTTTGTGCTGAATTTATGCAATTGCTTGCAATGTGTATTCTCAAAGTTCTGATGAAAAATAAGTGTTTGGATTTATGCAGTAATTTGTACTTAGGGTTTACACTGAGGTTGACGTTCTGAGCTTGAACTTTAAAATGTGTGCTTAATAAATGTCTGTTATTTGGATGGAATAATGATTTCTCAACTTGCTAATATAGCATAATAGAAGTACTGAAAATAATGGCAATGTAACAGGAGGATATATGGAAGTACTAGTATTCATAAGGTTTAATAAAAATGAGAAATCGTTGTTGTATGAATTAGTTCTTTGGACCTCGAAAGGTTCGAAAAATAATTCTGGCACCTGTATAAACTATTCAACAGATACTAGGTCTAGGTTGCTTGTTGTGCGATTTAGAGATGAAAGGAAAGTGGGAAAAGATTGAGGATGGTGAATCAATTCTCTTTTTGCCGTCTGATTTTGCGGCATTTTGCTGAACTTGTGTACATTTGTTACTTTACTTTTGGGTTGTTCTGGTATGTATGTATCTGACTGCTTCCTTTACAGTATAGATTTTATTTGACTGCCTCTGGATTCTGGAGCATATAAATATTGAAGTTGGTTGCTCTTGTGAAGAGTAGAAAGAATTCAAATGCAAAGATGTTCCTAGTAATTTGTGTTACGGTAGTTATAGGATGCTTTACTGCTACATTTTTATCATATTTACTTGTTACTTGCTGTGATTTCTCTTATATAATTTTTTCTGTGTCATTTCAGAAAATGTATCCAACTATGAATGTGCAACTTCTTGAATACGACAAACGTTTTGACCAATATGGAAGTGATTTTACATTCTACGATTACAATCTACCAGAAGATTTGCCGCAAGAAATGAAGCATGCGTACCAGATCGTAGTAGCAGATCCTCCTTATTTGGTGAGAATTTAGCTGATAAAACTGACTTTGATAATCTGTACCTTTTGTGTCCTGGAAGCCCGTATCTGTTAAAATGTAATATTTGTGTGGGTTATGGGGAGTTACGAAGTCTTTTGATAAAACTTCAAACCTACCTTTATCAGTTTTAGACGTTTTACCGGCATTAGTATATGGACATGAGATTTGTTTTCCTATTTTTCACACATAGATAACTTGGTTTCTATTCTGCTAAAACATGGACTACCTACCAGCAGCAAGACTTCTAGTATGTGCAAATGTGACAAATGTTCTCTTGGTTCTGCTATTGCTGATAAATAAACTTTCCAAATCTAATGTCGCCATAGTTCAAGAGCTAGTAAAGTAGTGTATATATGCTATGCTCAGCCTTTCTTAAGAGGGATTGATCTTGCATATGCTAAATATTTGATGACTTGTGCACATCTGCTTATCTTCTATTTTTCTGTGTCTTTGATGAAGAGTGAGGAATGCTTGAAGAAAGTGGCTCAAACAATAGGTCTTCTTGCGCAACCTGGGAAACATTTCTTACTTTTGCTCACAGGTAAGCATTCACTATTATTCTCCATTAATCATTTTTTAATGATCACGATTTATATATGACAAATCCATTTTTCAAGCTCTACACATTGATGTCTGGTCTTTCTTCTTTCTGTTGATTAACCTTGTAGAAGTATTTACTTTGCTGTAATTTTGATAGAAATTGGGATCCATGACCATATCTTCTGCTTTAAGTCTTTCTTTTTGTTTCTTATACTTTGAGTTCCTTGAACTCACTGCTCAAGAAGCTTTTTCAGTTGTCGAACTGAGCATATATGAATGTTTTGCCATGTAAAATACAAAAACATGCCATTACTCCAACGTCAATAATAAAAGTAAAATACAAAAGTTTTCCGGTGATCAGCATTATAAGTTAGAGACTTGCATTGTGCCATGTGCTTGTGTAGATAGGTCGTCCTATTTTTATTTGCCTAAAACACTTATATGCCGAGTCTTGCTAAGGCTACTTTAACAAGATGAACGTAGTTTGAGCTGCTTGCTACACCTAGAAAAAAATAAGACTTGAACTTGGATGTTTCATCATGTGTCCATTTGTATCACTGAATTTATTAAATCATATGGCATATATTGAATTCTCAGTGCTACCAGATTTCTGACCCAAGTTTAGTTATATCCAGACTTACAGCCTTACAGGCGCTGAGGGAAGCTTTGACTGTTGAGCTCGAGTAACTATTATCTTTTCTGTGCAGGTGAGGTGCAGAGGGATAGAGCTGCGAGCCTCTTAGGACTGCGGCCCTGTGGCTTTCGTCCAGAGCACTCCAGCAAACTTGGGAATGAATTCCGACTTTATACCAACTATAATCCTGGTGAAAGGTTAGGGGGCTGGGAGCTAGAAGAGTAGCTTTCGGTAGTTTCAGAAGAAATTTGCAGCGTTGTGTTGCTACTCCTTTACGTTGTAAAATGGTGTATGCTATATTTCTTCCCTCCATATGAAGGGAACAGAATGTTAAAGGCATTTTTGTTTAGCTTGTTCTGAGGAGCGGTAGCCTGGTAGGGGATGCAAACTCAACTTGGTATTTCAGAAATTACTTGTCTAATCTGATATTGATGAATGATGATAATGAAATCAAGCCTGCCTGTACCGCGGGGCATCTTTTTTGGTTATAAGATGGTTAGATTTATCGAAAAAATGCTAAATCATAGTCCTAACATATAAGATTGACTATATATGTCTGAGATGAGAGATTATACCTTTAAGGGATGTGCATAACTAACCGAACCGACGATCTAGACCTGAATCGGTTGCAGATGTGTCTAGTTTGGTCAGCTGGTCTGATACAATCAAATTTCTTCTTTCTAAACTCAGAAAATCCAGGTTAGATTGTTTGTATCCATTATATATAAATACATTATTATCAAAAATAAAAAAATATACAGTCTGATGTGTTATAATTTAGGCTTTCAATCCTCATCAATGTATGTGACTATGTCCACTTTGCCTTCAACTAGTGGACTAACATATAGTTGTTGTATAGTTCTTAACTTAGTAATATATGCCCAATACTTTTGTTTCTTATGTAATGAACTAATATATTTTTCTTAGTTTTTGGTGAACATTGATACTATGACTTATACTTGGAAATTTCATATTGTAATTATGAGATATTGAGTTTTGCATGTGGTATCTCTAAGGTATTGAATTTTTCATGTAATAAGCAAAATTATTTAAAAGTCCACAGATAATCTTGAAGTTAATCAAATTTAAACTTCGTAATCTTTTTCAATTCACTTTTTCCCAAGCATAATATCATTAATTCCTTGAAATTTTGGATTGAATTTAATTGATATGTTCATCAAATGTTTGATATTGTAGCAAACTTATTAGGTTAGAGAAATTAGTGAAATTAGGGTTAACAAATTTATCAAACTAGAACAATACCTTCAAATTAGAGATTTCATATTCTTAATTTGAAGTTGAAAATTTAGGGGAATCGTTCTGGATAATTTTTAGTAATATTCAAACTCAAAAGTTCACTTTTTTTTTTGAAAAACTTTCACAATCTTTTTAAATTCACGATTGACGTTCTTCTAACAAAAAAGTCACAGAGTCTAAAAAAACCTCAAGGTTACCATGTGAATTTAAAAAAACTTTTCTACTGCGTGGAAAATTCAATACCTCAATGTTATGGTAGCTACAAATTCTTTTATCCCAATGTCATTAAGTGACTTTAGGTTTGGGGTAAGATGTGCACAACCTTATCCTTTTTACCCTTTATTATTGATAAGAAAGTTGTTTTCAATTGCTATTGATAGAAAACATCACGTGCAACTTCACATAAATAAATAATTAAAATGATTTAATGAGTCATTTTGATATAATTCATTATAACTAGTGTCCAAAGAGTTATAAAATTCTTTGGCCCATCAAAATAAGAGACATTTAGCAATTATGGTAATTGTTGAAATATAGTTTGTTTAGAAATAAAATCATTTATTAAAAACAACCTTAAAGTTTAAGTCATCTATAGATTATAACTGCGAATTCCGATATTAATGAGTTAATCAATTATAAATCAAAAAGTGTAAGCATTATAACCATTAAAATCACCCACCATATTTTGATAGTCGGATATTAAAATGACATGCTAAACTAAAATATTTTTTAAATTCAATCAATCCACTAACAACTACTTAAACCACTATTCGGAATATACCATGTTATCCTTTCACAATCCTTTGGACTTCATTTTGGATGACTTTTAAGGAAAAACGTGAATCATCATAAACTATATTAAAACAATATATCTTATTGTGACATGTGTCACTACCACAATGATTTTTTTCCCGCCCATATCAAGTTAGCCAAAGACAATTTTATGCATTTATATCTTTCTAATTTTAAAATCATAAACTATACTAAAACAATATCTTATTGTGACATGTGTCACTACCACAATGTTTTTTTTCCCGCCCATATCAAGTTAGCCAAAGACAATTTTATGCATTTATATCTTTCTAATTTTAAAATAGAATTGAATCCTTTATATTTTTAGAAGTATTCTATCTTAAGTTGACTTAAAAATTAAATTGAATGCAATATATTTTAGAAGTATTTTAGGTTGACTAAAAAATTATTAATAATTTTAAGTTAGCCAAAAAATTATTTTATGCATTTATATCTTTCTAATTTTACAATTGAATTGAAAATATATTTTAGAAGTATTCTAAAGTTGACTAAAAAATTACTAATTGCCTTTTAATTAGTTCCTTGACATATTGAATTACTAACAGATTAATAATATTCGTAGTTGACTAATTACCTTTAAATCAGTTTCTAGACATATTCGTAGTTGACTAATTCTGTGCATGACACGGGTAAGTACCTATAAATGTAATAAATGAATAGAGATATGAACTGTGTGGTTGAAACAAAAAGAAAATTAAAATATATTAGTGGGATTAAAAGAATGTGATAGACTCTTGTTAAAAAAAAAACAAAAAGAGTAGGTTAGAGTTAGACCACTTTCCTCTAGTGCAGCTGTATAGAGCTCTTTTCCTCTTGGGGTAAAAATAGACCATTTTCTTCTAATTTTCCCTTAAAGGGAGTACGTGTATATATAGATTGTTCGTCACTTCACCTCGTTCAGATCCTGCCCTGAGCGGAATATTGAGTATGATGATGATGAGGAGGTCAGACCAAAACGACAATTGATATCAAATGAGTAGGATTAGAGGTGTTCAAAACAGACCTAATGACCCGATAGACGTCCAACTTTATAGTCGAACCCGATTTAACCTGACTTAAAAATGAATCTACAATTATGTAAAAACCAATGTAAACACAAAATCCAATTTTCAACCGACCCAAAACATCTGTCCCCAAATCAACCCAATGACCCGAATGAACACCTCTAACCAGGATGTAATTGAAAGATTAGATTGATATAGTAACAACGGATAACCGAATGGAAACGGGGCCCCACGTCCACCCGGTCCAAAGGGTTCAAAAAGACTTGCAGAAGCAGCAAAGCAGTTGAAATCAAATCAAAAACAAAAAATTGGAATGTTGATCTAGAATCTACATTCTACTCTATACGATTCAAATCAAAGAGCGCAAACTACAAGAATTCTTCTGGAATAATCCTACTGTGTTACTGTTACTCACCATTACCAAATGAGACCCAACATTGTTTCAGAGGTAAGTCTCAGCTCTTTCCCTTTCTAATTCTGGGTTTTGGCCGTTCATTCTTTTCTCATCGATGCTGCTTTTAACTTCACTGTTTCCGTCTTGATGCCCTTTTTTGATTTTGGAAACTTTATGTGATGATTACAGATAGATAGACATTTGGGGATAGGTATTTGGAATATGATCTTTCTGGGTTGAAGTTTTGTATTTGATTCATCAAGTCTTCTATGTGGGAATGCGAATTTGAACTACTCCCAACTAAAAAAGAAAAATAAGTTCAAAGTATTGATATTCAGTGTATTGAATTCTTTAAATATGGTTTGTTGAAGGGCATTTGATTAAAAACTACTGTTTAATTGTCTAGGTAGATTCTGGTGGTATTTGGGGGATTTTATTCTATTGTCAAAGAAGGTGTATATAGGGAAATCTTATTTGCCATGATTGATGAAAACATTTTATATATGAGTTCTTTATTTGTACAAGTATGCAATTGTACATATTACTTTTGAAGATTTCACCTATTAAACTAATCAGTAGGAAAGAATTTTACCCTAATTGAGGTTGATTGAAACGTATGGAGTGAGTATGCTGTTGCAAACATATGTGGGATACTAAAAGGACAAATGTTGTTATGTAGTGTATTTTTATTTTCTAAAGAATCCGCAATTTATGGTTCTATCTCTTGAAATTTTTTGCTTTAATAGAGGATGGACTGATTTGATTGATTGAAGAATTTATCTCAGGCAAGAACAAACGATTTCTAAGTTGTCAGATGCAGGAGTTAAAACAGTTTTGAATTGTTTCTTGTTATGGATGTTGCAACGTGGCATACATCGGGGTCTTCTAAACGAAAGTTTGCAAAATTTGAGTTGGGATTTGTTGTCATCATTGTTGAAATCCACTTTCATATTAAAAATATATTATATTCTCTATAATTTGAGAACTTTCTAACTATTGTTTGAGAAAATGGAGTACTTTGCAAGGAGCATGAATACCCTATATCTCTTATGACTTTAGTAGTTTTCTTGAAAACTTTACAAATTGTAAGTTCTTTTCTAATGTTGGCACATGGTTTTTGTCACTTGAGTTCTTGTACTTATTCTTCTGGTTGGTCCTCATATAGTTTGATTGGTCACCCTTTTGAGCCTTGGCCTGGAATGAATTGTGCTGTTTTTCTAAAATTCAAAATAACTTAAGTTTTGAATATTAAAAGAAGGAAAAATTTAATAGGAACTGGAATAACGCAATTGGATTGGGCTGCAAGTGAAATCATTTGTAGTATCTCCATGTTCCATAATTCCATCTCATTGTTATGCTTCTTCTATCACATGCTTACTTGATCTTTGTGATTGGGATACAAACTGGAATATATACTTGTGAAATCCTCATTATCCAGTTGTTTGTTTGTTAGTTGTTACCGTAGAAGTATCTCTTTGCTATATATTGCTTGTGAGCAACATGCTGGAAATTTTTTTAGCCGTGAGATGGTGTACTGGATACTGTGGTCTACCCTGGTAGAGTTGTGCTGGTCGGTTCAGTGTTTCTGCAAATTATTATATTTACATCTCTTTTGGTAGTTGCGAAGGATACGAGACTTATACTTTTGCGCCCTCTAAGTTTGTTTGAGTGCTCGAATACTATTTTGTTCTTTCATGTGTTTTCCTTTTGATGAATTTAAAATGTTGGTACAGACCTGGTTTTCGCTGATATCCACAAAAATATGGTTATAGTTACTACTTAAATTCTTTCTAAATTTGGGTTCTTGTGCTTGGTGTACAGGCGAGTGTAACTACTCGGCTCAATCAATGGTGGGAAGGAATTCCATTCATCACATCTGCAGTGGTTGCTATATGTGCAGCTATATACTTGGTTTGCCTTTTGGTTGGCTATGACTCATTTGTAGAGATATGTTTCTTGCCTTCAGCAATCCTAACACATTTTCAAGGTACATTGTTTTGAATGGGGGCACTTATATTGAAAAATGTGAATGTTTAAAATACTGTCGATTGCAAATCGTAGTTTTTTAAAGTCCTGAAAGAATAAGCATTGTTGATTGACATGTTGAACATCATTTATTTTTGGCTAATGTTTTAATTAGGGCTATAAATTATTTATTCCCACTTTTTAATCCCCTATCATGGTTGGAACTTGAAGGAGGAAGACACACATGGAAGTTTTACTTTCTTTTGTCATAATTGTTGATTTAAGAAAACCATTAAGTTAAGGTTGCAATTTCTCTTTGGGGCCTGCTTGGAATGGAAGAGCTACGAGGTGAAAACAGTCCATAGTTTTTCTGAGCTGGATCAAGTTCTTCGAATGAAAGAAAAGAAATAAAGGAGTCTTTTTTTCTTCTTATCTAGGGGTAAATGTTTACCCTACTCACCTAAGGGGAAATATTTTAGGGTAACTTCCAACTTCTCCAACAAAGAGAGAGATCCCACTTCATCATCAATGGATAACACTTCCACCTATAAGTTAACTATCGCCTTCCTCTTGATCAACCACCAAAACGACCAACCCAAACCCTACTGCCACATTTTCCATCATTATCACAAGAATCCAAAAAGGCATAAATACTAAATTGTGTTTGCGATGGAGATTGGAGGAGAAAGAAAGGTTATTGCAATCTATCAAGTGTAGAATGACAGAAAATTAAGCAAGATGGGAAAAATTGAAGCTAATTTTAAAGGTGAAGTTTAATTACAAAATTGAAACTAATTTGGGTTTGATTTTAAAAGTTTGACAAGAGTCCAAACAAAATCTTGCATTTTAGGCAGGTCGACATCTCTTGATAGATGTATTCTCCTCACTTCCAACATGCTAAATAGCAAGATCTTAATCTGGTTTGATCCATCCTACAATGGCTAAGATTACCGCTTCCTATTCATTTAAGGGAAAAGAAATAGAAAATAAAGTGTATGTTGATTAGTAAGTGGAAAGTTGGAACTTTTCAAGGGAGGCCACTATAAAAGTGAAAACGCATGCAAGTGATTCAAGAAGGATGATGCATTGTGGTTCATAGGTAGAGCAACTTTACATTTAAGATGGAACTAACAAAAGCGCCAGAATGATAATTAACTATCACTGTACCAAAATATCTATGAAACTAAGTTATATATTTCTCCATCAAATGTTTACTAGGTTAAATATTCTCCCTTACTTTTTCAACGGTATAATTTAACCTCTAATTGGTAATATCATTCTAGGTAGCCCTTATGAGATGCTCTAGGTTCAATTAGTTACTTTTTATTTTTGATGTGCAAAATGAAACCTGCTGAAATATGAAATTCGCAAGTGTTTGAAAACAGATGCATGAAAATCATGCCTTTCCTTTTGGCCTCATTACATTGATTCCAAAAACGTGTTGCTATTTTGTTACTTGCAAATTGCAACCGGGAAAATGTACTTCCTTGCTTATTTTAAATGAATGCGCCTCATGCATGCCTAGGCGCAACACAATGAAGTGTAGTAAAAAATGCTTTTATTAGTCTAGGGCATCAACAGATGAACAAACGCTTCAGGTTGCTTTTACTAGGGTATGGCTCAGCTCATGTGTTTTTTGTCCATAAGGGAGAGAGAGCACATAAGAGAGGAAAAGTAAAGAAAAAAAATGAACTTTATTCTAACAAACCTTATTCCTTTGCAAAATGAAATTCTCCCAAAATTCTTTAATCAGTTAGAAACAATTTCTTGAATTTTCATTGTACATCAAAAGGCCCAAGTTAAGGAAACCCATTCAAGAATTTGGTTAAGTTCGAACGAGTATAGCAGACGTGGAGTGTCCATTCTCAATATCAGGTTTTGCTCCTGGTCATTAGTATTTCCAAAAAGGCTAACCAAGGAAAAGCATTTTTTTTTGTTTACAAAAATTAGGTTTTTAAATGAGAAACAAGGAAATTTTGATGATTACTCATGTGTCCTATTGAATTTGCTACATTTGCATCTTCAATGTGAGAGTTTTTGAAGCAAATGTAGCAAACTAAATGAGGTAGGGAGTATAGTTATTAGCTTTCAGCACCCTTTGTATAATTAGTTTCTCTAGTCTCACCAATTCTTAATGATTTTTTTGGCGAGAGATTGACTCCGAATAGACAGCATGTTTACACGCTTCTCCTTTTCCAAGATTGGAGAGTTCTAAAGCAGGGATCCAGAAGAGTAGTACTGCTGTTCTAGTGCTACCGTTAAGGTCATGTACTAGAGAATGGCTGTAAAGGCCGGAATGACTATCACATGCAATGATTGTTTACCTATTAATTTTGAATATTTGAATACACTCTAGTATCCAAACTGTCTTTACTTAGGCTCTGTAAATTTTCTTTTAATACTTGTGTGATATTAGCTTTAATATCTTCCTTTTTCCGATTCATTTTCTAGATTTGTCTTTCTTATCCGCATTCTTGTTTTTTCCTTTGTTGTCACAGTTTACAGGATATATACCTCCATTCTGTTTCATGGTTCATTCCTTCATGTCTTCTTCAATATGTTAGCATTAGTTCCATTGGGCTCTGAGCTAGAAAGAATCATGGGATCTGTACGCCTTCTGTACACGACAATCTTATTGGCTTTAAGCAATGCCGTTTTACATCTTCTTATTGCATTGTTGGTATCACACAACCCTTTTTATCCTTACATGTATCTTATGGATGAGTGTGCCATAGGCTTCTCGGGAATCTTGTTCTCTATGATTGTCATAGAATCAAGCTTGAGTGGAGTTCAATCCAGAAGGTTGGTTTGTGGGTTAATCTCTTTTGGTATTTGTTGTGCCAATTTGGAATTCTGATATTCACATGATTTCTGCAGTGTATTTGGACTCTTCAATGTGCCTGCTAAATGGTAATTGAACTACGAATGTCGTGATTTCTTATACACTTGCCTTTTAATTATTCATGACTGTGCTACATACATAATGCGTAGCTCTGAAATGTGTTCTTCGCTTACAAATATCTGGCAGGTATCCTTGGATTTTGTTGGGGGTCTTTCAGCTTCTTTTGACTAATGTCTCGTTGCTTGGGCATCTTTGTGGCATTTTATCTGGGTTTGCTTGTGAGTTTTGTGGGCTTAAAGAGAATTTTGTTTGCTTTATTTTTTATTTCCATGTGTTGGAGTTCTATATAGCAATTTCGTCTGTCTATTTGCTGATCACTATAGTCTATATGATAACATATTTCCTATGATGGCAGATACTTATGGGTTATTTAACCTGATAATACCTGGAACATCCTTCTTTTCTGGCATTGAAAATTCGACATGGCTTGTAAGTATATAAAAAGATTATGTTTATTACATCGTATATATGCTTGAAATAAATAGTATACAGCATACATGATTTGATTTACTTTTGTGTATTTAAGTTTGTAGAATTTGATTCGTGCCAAGTGATAGTTTTTTCACGGGATAGGTTTTAGGTTATGAATGTAACTAGGAAGCTAAAATGATTGATGTGGTTGTAGATCTTGAATATTTGTCTTTACTCATTGTATAGCTTTATCATGTTGCATCCTCAAAAATGGTCCTTTGTCTAACTGGCTAGTATTTTTTTTTGTTCCTAATGGTCAATACTGTAACTTGTATTCAGTGTTATTGCTAGAGTACTGTTTGCTAAAGTAGAAGAGTCTTTGGCAGTATCCTAAGGATAGACATTATCCATCTGTTGTTAATATTATTATTGTCATACTTCACCTTGCACTTGCACCCCTTTAGAGAAGATACAAATGAATAAGTGAGGAGTAAATCTTAGTATGTAAGAGAGACTGGGCATGACTGAGATATCTCCTTTCTGTTTATGATTTTCTTTTTGTATGTTAACTAGATGCGTATCATGTTTTCTTATACTACTAAGGTTTTCGATTTCATTTGTGTCATCAGCTCATTGTAATGCTCACAACTGATGACAAGACGAGTGACTTGAAAATTGAAATTCCAGCTGTCTTAAAATTCATAATTGATGTTTGATCTATTATTTCTTTATGCAAGAAATAATTATTTTGGTATTTCTTGGATAAAGCTTTCAGATAAAATGAAAATTTATGCAGAAAGGATGCATGTGGTTGTAATTATTTTTAGCATTTTAGGACATCATCTCACAAAGGTGAACAAAATCAATAAATAATGTTCAAAATATTCGTTTTTTATGTAAATAAAGGATGAATGGGGATCCATTGTTTCAAAAAACTTAAGGTAAATCATCCTCTTAGTTTTGAAAAGTGCCTCGTGTCCACTCTCTAGGCATGCCTTTAAAATCAGATTCAGAAAATGACTCTTCTTACTATGGGCTTAGTGAGACATAAAAGGAATGCACATTTTTGCACCCTTTGCACATTTTGACGGCCTGTTTGGTTGGTGGTACTAAATTGGTGGTAATAGGAATGATTTATAGGGTAAAATTTCATCAAAAGTTTCATATCATTCCCATGGTAATGAAACTTTGATCATAAAAAAGTTTTTTTTGTTTACAAATTTTCATTACCACCCAATACCACATCTCCTAATGGTAATGCGTTGGAATGAATTTTATAAAGAAAATGAGATGATTGGATTTGGACAAGCATGACCATATTGGTAGCCAAGAGATTTTTCAACTAAAATTACTCTAGTTTTTCATTCCCATTACTACTGTTTATTACCACTTATCAAACGGGCCGTGAGTTATTTTTTGGGAGAATTTTTTTTCAATAATCTGTCATAGTTTCAATTTGACACAAAAAGAGTTGTTTTCTCTTGAAAGAGAGAGAGAAGAAAAAAGAATTTGCTTTTGTTTTGAAACAGAGAAAGAACGGGAAAATCCTAAAACTTAATAGACTCCTTCCTTTGGCCATCACCACTAGGTACCTTCATTTTTGTTTTCTTTCTTTTTACTCTTTTATCTTCTTTTTCTTGTGAATTGTTCATCTATTTCCCCTTCTTTTGGATTCTTTCATTTTTATTTTCTTCACTATCCCTAGCTGCTTGAATTGCCGTCATATTCTTTCTTAATGTTTTTTTTGTTCTTTCGAAATTCCATTTCTTCAATGTTCTGTCTATTTTGGTTTTTTCTTTTAATGTCCGTCGTCTTCAATTTTTCTTCTAATAATTTTCCTCTTTTTTGATTTTTCTATGTATTGGATTTTAAATTATTTATTTTTATTAAGGATTTTTTTGCTTTTTCCTCCTTTTTTTCATATCAATGGTGTTTGGCAATTAGCTTTTTTAGTTGGCTTTTTGCTTTTAGCTTTTAGGTTGGTCAAACAGCCAAACAAACTATTTGGTAAATGGTTTTTAAGCTAGTTAAAAAGCTAGATTTAAAGCCAAAATCAAAAAGCTACTCACAATAACTTTTTTCATTGGCTTTGGCCTACTTTTTCTCTAATAACCAACCAACAAGTAGCAAATCATTTTTATCAACATCTTCTTAACAGTTGTATTAAACAACCGACTTATTAGCCATTACTTTCAACTTTCAAACTAGCCAATAGTTTCAGGCTTCAGCCAACAGCTCCAGCTAACAACCATTTGTCAAACCGGCCCAATGTGATAAAATTAAACATAATGCATTAGAATGTAGGTTAAGGAACCCTCTTGTGCCATATTGTGTTGCATTAGTGGCTTGGCGCTATGGTAACAAATGTTTTAGATCTGTTTTGTAATTTTAATATGAATATCGTATTGTTTTAAGTATTAAACTTCAGATATGTTTCGCATAAGCACATGTGCCTCACTAACAAAAAGCTCACAGCCTCACACTTTCACATTTGCACCTACCTTGTTTTTAGGCTCTAAGACCCTTCTACGGCTCAGTTTCCCTTGTGCCTGTCAAAACTAAGATAATTTCCATAAAAGTGTTTGCTATGTTGGAAATACTTTTCAGTGTATTGTAGGTGCTGCTGTAGATAGCTCTGCAATTTTTTCTGGTGAAGAGAGTTAGTGATCTGGATAAATTTTTGTAATTTGTAATGTCATATTGGCATTGTGATGAATAATTTATACCATGCTTTTAGTCTAATACAATATGAGTTTTTCAATGTTTCTCTTACTGAGCTGTATTGTTGATCATGCAGTCAGCTTGTGTTCGACGACCTAAGTTCATTGTATCCACAGGTGGGAATACTTCAGGATACCTTCCTACATATTCTAGTCAAAACTCAACTTCCAGGTAAAGCAGTATTTCACGTATCTTGACTCTTCTCATTTTGCTTCTGGCTAACAACTCTAATTTATTATATAAATTTTTTGGTAGTGGTTCAGCTACTACAAGCCTATGGAGTCATTTGTCTTCTTTGATGCCACAAAGGGATACCTCTTCTCAGGTTTGAAGTTGATAGTAACTTGTCTGTTTTTGGTTCGTCATGTGTTTTTTCTCAGTTGTGGAAATTTCCTGTGAATATTCTTCATAGTGAGCCTTTTAATCATCCAAACCGATTAATACTTGGTTTAGAATTCGTATAACAGAATCTTGCGCCTTTTTTCAAATGAAAATTCAGAATCTTGCTAGATTTCTAGCATGTTTGTGTCTTATTATTTTTTAGTTGAGCGGTAAATTTGTAATGAACTTGGAATTGAAACTTTCTTGTATATTCGACTTTTGTATGGGTGGTATATGCAGAGGGTCCCTAACTCCCTATATCATAAAATTGGATAAGAAAGACTTGGGCCCTGTTTGTTCAAGAGAGGTTTAGGTAATAATTAGGGAATGGGACCGCTAAAGGAGGGCTTAAATAATCTCTTCAGGTGCGTGGTAAGGATTGCAGTGAAGGATTGGGCTAAATTCTCTTGATTATATTCCGCTGCAAATAGAAACATCTTGAATAAAGGATTGTACTTTTGGGCTTAAAATTGTGATATTTAATTAATGTACAACGCAAACAACTAATGTCATATGTATGCCCTTACTAATCATTTTATTGTTAAAACAGAAAACAGCTATCAGCTAAATAACAGCTAATTTTACTAAGCTCCTTTATACAAGCAGTTGAATCCAATCATTTGGTCAAACCTGAAATTCCAATTCACTATCATCCGTAATGTAATCCACTATCTGGTCCCAACTATCCGTTTAATGGCAGACGTTCTTGTTCTACTATTTTAACAGAAATTTAAGTCCCCTAAAAAGGCGTTAAAACATCTAGAAATATACAACAATTGTAGCTTTGGTAAGTAAGCATGTCATTTTAATTGGCCTGATTTCACCAACTAGCATAGTGAAAAAACATGGTAAAGATCACAGCTATGCCAACGGTTACGGTGATGCAGTTGCATATCACCAAATATCAACCCGAAACTAGGATATATATTCCTTGAACGGCCTAAAACACGGTCTTTTCACAGCTTTACGATGCGGGTAATGTCGGTTTGGTAGATTTAGAAACCTTTATGATGTGACCAATACGATACGACTCAGCTTTGTTTTTGCACTATGCCTAGTGCCTGAAATTATTGTAGAGGATTGTTTTGTTAAACGTACTATACTACCTGCCTGATTTCACCTAGTAGTGCCTGACATGTTGAGGTTGGTTTTGTAATAGTTACTGCATCATTATTTGCTTTTGTTCATTTTTTGTATGTCTCACCTAGCTATTGTTTTGTGCATCAATTGCTCCTCAAAGAAAGGCAAATAAGAACCATTTCTTTGCCTTCTCTTTTCTTCAAACATAACTATCAGTCAGTTCAGTAGCTCTCCAACAGCAGCTATCACTTTATGAATGGACACTCGATAAATAAGTGTCTTCATCTGAACTATTTTAAATTAAAGAAATTGAGTACTAGCACCGTAGCACGTATGGTTGTCATTGTGGATGATGCTGACCTTACAGGGAAACTGCAATATGATATTCAAGGGCGTCATATAGTTCTAAACTTCCTTATATTAGTACACCACCAGGCATGCCTTTACTGTGCACGCTATCTCTGCACAATTGTAGATTTTGTGATTTATATGCGTCTTCCTTATGCACCATCCTAGGTGGAATGAGTAATTAAATACAATATGGTGATAAGATATATGTACCTGCTGCTTCTTCCTTTTGCACATATTCTCACTTTTCCCATATTTGGTCTGATCACATTTTTTCTGTTCAGTCGATTACCCATTTATAATTTTTTAATGCTCACTTTCCCACTCTCTCATTCCCTCCATATCCTACATGTATTTTTACTCTTTTACATATGTTTTAAATCATCTTTTTTGGTTTCATAAGCTATAGTAACATGAATAAACTAAAATCAATGTGGGTAATATGATATTTGGTATTATTAGTAAGCGCTATCGTCTCTTTGTTGAACGCCATGTAATTGTTTCCTCAGTTTAGAGAAATATGACGTCTGACTTTCCTTTTAGATTAGAATAATTGTGCTTTGGCCATAGCTTCATGTCTTTTGAAATATTTGTGCTCTCTTTCATCATTCTGAAAGGCAACGTAAATTTGGTGTATTTACCTAATATAGTTCAAAATACAGGAAACACAAGATACACGTTTTCCTGGCAGAGGGAGGACTCTTAATGCTCCTAGAAGTGACACGGCTCCAGGAATAACTTCTGATTCAAATCTGCAGACAAGACTCTTGGATAACACCAACTTGAACAGTCAATCTAACACCACAGCTACAAATCCAGGAGGTGGAAGGTCTACCTGCACTTGACCTGTCTTTGAAATTTTATTGTTCACTATTGCTGTGTAAATTGTAATGTGGTCTTGTGTGTTCTAGTTCAGTTTTGATATTTTTTTGGTGTTGTGGGCAATTCTTTCCTGGGAACATTACAGGAACCTTTTTGTTAAATACCAAAATATGGATGAACTTTAATTGAGCTGCTAAAACTGAAATGTCTGTTGATGGTTAGGTTTTAAGTTTGTGAAACTGGGGAATTATTGTATCATGATGTTTAGTCTGTCTTTTCGAAAAAAAACCTGTCTTCATGACTGAAAGAGTGTAAATAACTTCTCGCATGTTCCTTATTGGATTTCAGGCCATCAGCTGTAAATAGCATCACAGAGCCTATCAGTTCTCCTCAGCGAAAGGTTTAACTGTGAAACTACGCTGCTTTACTCCACATATAACATGAATGACAACCATTATCATCTTATTTTGAATTCATTATCATCTTTTTGGTGCAGGCTTTGATTATTTCTGACGAAGACATCCAAAAGCTCGTCTCAATGGGTTTCGATAAGGTAACGCTTCATTTCATCTGTTTAGCGATTGAGAGGACTATACTGACTCTCATTCCCATTGAACACGTAGAAATGCACATTCAGATTGTGTCATTCTAACATAAAACGTTGGTTGTTAATGTTATAGACTCAAGTTGAAGTTGCCCTAGCTGCTGCTGAAGGAGATCTGGATGTTGCTGTTGAAATTCTTATGACACAACAGGTAATGACTTTGAAGACTTCACTATTCATAGAGTAACAAGGGTATGGGTTAGTAGTTAGTACTGCTAAGTGATTTTGTTCTTAATGGTTTTTTTTTTTTAATGGCAGGGGTAGTAATGCACATCTGATTGGTGCAATCATGGAAGTCAGACAGTTCATCCTAGAATGAGTATGATGGGCATATGTATATTGTAGTGTTTTAGTAAAGAAGCAACAGAATGTACATGCTTTGTTTTCAATTGTTATGTACAACTGTTTCCTTTTGTTTAATCAAGCCTGAATAAATTCAATACTGCGTTTGTTAGTCAGCTTCATATGATTTCCAATTATAATTGAAGCAATATGAGTAATATAAATTAAAGACCAATTTAGTCAAACTCAACCTATCCAAAACCGACTCGATCATCCGACTTGACGGGGGTAGAGTGTGAGATAGACTGATGGACATAAAAGGAATCACTAGAGGTTGAGTTGTTCTTTTGGAAGAACCCGTTGTCGGTTCAAATGTGGGCCCATGTTTTCGAACAGTGACCCTAACCCAGCTCATTCTATTACAATACAAGGTTCAATTCAAGGTCAAGAATCTCCAAGCCAATCTCAGCTTATCCCTAATTTATTCAGCTTGCAACTCAGTTCATGGCCATCTCTTAATGTAATTAGTGGAAGATTTTTTAGTTGCATCACTTCCAACTTAGACAAATTCATTGAATAATTGTCATGTTTTCATACTTTTAGCCTTGTAGTAACTATCCACCATCATCATCATCATTATATTCAGTGTATCTTCTTCATCACAAACTCTTGTGAGATGATTTTTCCGTGAGACGCTCTCCATACATGGGCTAAATAATCCACTAATACAATGCTTAGCATACGAACTTCTTGTATAAAGTCGTATTACCGAGATATGGTCTCTCACAAGAGAAGCTCCCTGCTCATAAGGTATATTCTACCAATTCCACAATTAATTGGATGAAGCACTATACATTTGATGAAAATAGCAGGAGAAAAAAAAAAAAAGAAATTCCTAACATACTCTAACATGAATCAAAAATTTGCCCCAAACATAAGTTCAGAAGCATCCCCAAAAATTGTGTTTCAGGAGCATGCTCTTTACTATGTAATAAGTTTGATTGGTTTCAGTAAGCCCTCTTCCCAAATCTCAAATAATAAAAAAAATTAAAATAAAGTTACAAGTTACAACAGGCAAAAACAATACAAAGTTTGCAGGACTAAATATTCCTGAAGGAGATTTGATGACAGAAAAATCAACGAAATCCCCCGAATTGATGTATGCAATCACAAAGAATGCTATATTGTTATACAGTCATAAACTTTATTATCGCTTTCATCTTTCGCTTCTTCATTCTACCGTATCTATATGTCTTGCTTCTCCTAGCAGTCCTACGTGTCTCATCAATTTCCGCTCCCAAATCTAAATCTGACGCCTGCAACCATCAAAGAAACTAAAAAGTTGTACACCTGATTTCTCTGATAACAATTTTTTCATTACAAGTATTTTTTGGTAGGAAAGGCAAAGACATTTTGCCGCATGTATCCCCTTCGCCTTTTCCCCCCTTCTGATTGGGGTGAAGGGATTGTGGGGTCAGATTGGCGATAAAAGTATCCCTCCATAGAAACTTAGAACAAGATATGAAATTCTTTGGCTATGTTACCGACCTGTGACGTCCATCACATCCTGTCATTCCAGTGTCTTTTGTGCAGTTTCGCGCAACATGGTCACCATCTCCACACTTGTAGCATATAGGAGGAGGCTGTGAGCCACATTTATCCAGATGCGGTTTCGGACATTGCTTCATAGAAGTTTGCCAATTAATACACTAAACTTTTGGTCAACCATACGTTTCATTATCACGAGTTATATATAAAAAGGAAAAAACGTGACTTACCAACCTGCATGACCAGACTCCCCGCAATTATAACAAGAGGGTGAACTTATTTCAGCATAGTTATCACAACACAAATGCCCGAGTTCATTGCAAACGTAACACCGTACATTCTTTCAAGAAATAGGAAAAAGGAAACTTTCAGAAATGAAGCATGCCAAACACACAAAAAATAATCAAGGGGAAAGAAAATATCTTAAACTAGTCAGTCGAGGTCACCTTAAGATCATCAGTTGAGTATTCAGCTGAGCACGAGAAGAGTTCATGCCCTTGTTCCCCACATCTTAAACAAACAATATTTTCTTTATCTTTCGTTGGAAACAATCTACCCTGCCATGTGGCCTCTTATCTTGCACGAAGAGCAAATACGGCGCTGGAAGTGAAAATTCACTTTAGCAGAGTTAATGGAGTGATTTACACTACTTAATTTCAAGACCCTTAAAACTAGTTTCAGCACTACTTAAAATTCAGTCACCAAAGGAAAATACCAACAAATTCCTCTAAAAAATATAGTAGACTAAATGGTCTATTCAAAAATACAAATCTAAAAACAAGAGGAGACAGTACCTTGGGACATTTCTTCCCATTATGCTTATATTGTCCACAAACATAGCATGGTTTCCCGAACTTTTGCGTGAGGTATTGACTGGTGGATCTTCTATACAAGAACTTCCATCTTTGTCGTCAAAATATCTCCATCTCCGCTAGTTCCATTAAGAGAGTCAAAAAGATACCATATGTAAAATGAGCTAAGCTAAAAATCAAGACGTTTGTCATCTCAACTTACAAGAAGCCTCTGAAGGACATCATTCTCTCCTGTTATGTCTAAATTTGAACCCGATTGCATGGATCCTGATACAGTGGGAACCGCATAGACTTCATGTTGTGGTAGCTCTTGTCGTTGTTGAGATTCACAAGCTTAATCCAAAGCATTAGAAAGAAACAGTAACTGTTTCAGAATTTGGGAGTTTCATGATTTGTTGTCAATGTCAAATTTGATTTTTATTACAATAGCTGGGGTGTAAGTAATTCATATCAAGTTCAAGGTCCATTCCGCTTCAATCATAATTAATTTTGAACACGTAGTGCATTTTTTTCAAAATTTGAACTTAAATTCCAACTTCCTATCTCCAAAATTTAACTCATAAGTTCAGAATACATTCCAAAACTTTCAGATATTCATATGTGTACGGAGATGTGATCTGGAATGCTATGAGCTAGAGCATAATGTTTATGTAATGACATCTCAGCTTATGCTGTGACGCTTGAATATGCATGTATATGATTAGGCTAAAAATGATACTATGTGGGTAGAAAATTTTAATTGGACTTGGACGCCCGTGGACTAGATTGAGTTTGTGGATAGGTGTATAGGACTGAACTTTGATTCCAGCACCCAAGTCTATAGTACCTTAAAATGTAGTTGGAATAAGAAAACTGAAATCCTGAACACTATCCTAAGATAATTCAATTTAAGAATGTTACAGCGATATAGCTGTCATAACATATGAAGCACTTGAGCAGTGAACTGAACATTAGCTATGATTGATCAAGAAGACCTCCATGTTATTGTTTCAGCGGTGTAAATGCAAGGGAGATTCTGAAAACAATTGCCCATGCAAAAGCGACAACAGTTTTTCATAAGCAATCAGCATCGGATTTGACACATAGCCAACTATCTCATTTTGATAACTTTATTAATACCAAATTTGATTATTGTAAGAAGATGGGAGTAGCTATTGTGCAAAAATATTAAAGAGCAGCGAATGCTGCAAAATGGTTTCCGTGGTATTCGAATAATTTTGCAGGGTCTCCACTTATATTCCGGGCATGGTGGTAAAAACGTTCATAATATACTAGCAAATTCGTGATGTGAGTGATATCTTGTGCTATAGAGTTAGTTATGACGCTTATGTAATGAATTATGATGCATAAGTTGGCAATGGACATACCCAAATAAAGGGTTTGGAATCACAGATATTGGAAGTAAAGAATTGCATGAAGAATTGGAATTTGTGGGATCATATCACAATAGATAGAAATAAATGAATGTGGAAAATAAATATGGATGATCATTAATTGATTTTTTTATTTGTGATTTAGTATTAGATAGGATGAATAATGTATAACCTTTGCTATCAAGTATCTCTCAAATTAATTGTTTGGCTTTAAGTAGCCAACCACACATGTTGAAATTAAGACTTTGTCATTGTTGTTATTCTAACACCTAAATGGAGCAAAAACTTAATAGGTCATGGAACAAAAACTAAACAGGCTCGCTCAAAATACTAAAATATTTGAATAATTGATGTACGAGTCTAGCATGACTTCAGAAAATTTCCAGATATATCTAGCTTGGTTCCTTTTATGACTAGATCACTATAAGTTACTTCATGTCAAAAAAATATATAAAATGATCAATAAGCTAAACCAGGTATGATAAGTTGGATACAAAATCAACAAGAATACGCAGGTTTCCAAGTACTTTATAACTCACAGAGTTCAATATAAGACAGAACAAGTTTGCCAAAATTTAACAGATCCACAGAGTAAGCAAAACATAATTACCACTTCAGTATATACAAACATTGTGTTTTTCAAATTCAGAAAGAAACTTCTAGATCGTAGACAAAGAGCATTCATAAGCAGCTAAGTCAAGATACAACTAATATTCTGTGATATCATAATCTGCAACTGGAATTGTAGAAATAAAAAGACAATTGATAAGGAGGTAATAGAATTAGCTACTTATTGCAAAGCATAATCATCATCAACATCATCATCGTCATAATACCCCGTATATCCTGCTCATAAAACTATGATCTGGGTCTGAAGAGGATTGGAAGACATCTTAACATAACCTTGTTGAAAGAGATAAGGAGTTTGCGGCCAATGTGACCTCACTCAGCTCAAGAATTATTGCAAAACATAATAATAAAGGCAAAAGTTTGAGATTATGAAATTAGGCGAACTTACAAAGATCTTTTCGGGATATATTCCTTCTTCCAATGGCAATAATACGGATTCAAATTTCGATATTGACTCATGGGGATAGCATTTGTGCTGATCATCCTCTTGTATGTTTACCTATGATGATTAAAATCATCTAGTGTCATATAAAGCAGCCACAAGAAGCTGACAAAATCCAACTTGTACTCAAAAAATGAAGTAGTATTTGAGAGTGATTAGGCATACCCATAAAGAGTATGACTGTTCCCCACTTGTTGGAGAGTCAATTTCAATAGCTGCATCTGGTGGATCAATACCTATCCCTTCAACAGGAACAGGCACATAATCCTTCTGGGTACAAGACATTTTCCCCAAAACATCTTCCATTGAAGCATCAACCTAAAGCAAATCTGTAGTTCAATCCACGAGTATCACAAAAAATAACAGCAATAGACAATCAAAATGCAACAAATAACTCAATCACAAAGCTCAAAAGAGCATCAAAATCCAAGGTTTAAATCTTACTCAAACAAAGCAACAAAGAAAAACCCAAAAAAATTGATTGAATGTGTAATATCATGTCAAAGAAATGAAAACCCAGATGATAAAAAGTAAAAAAATAAAAAGGGGATTACGAATTACGATTGATTGAGTCATAGGTAGGGTTCCAGAATTGATGTTGTTCTCGGTGTTGAATGTATTCGTGTCTATCGACATGGTTTCTGCTTCTGCTTCTGCTTCTGCTTCCGCCATTACGGATCGAACACAAGTTGACAAAAAAATCTTTGGCAAGCACTTGTACTCAACAATTTGGAGTTGTAATTTGGTACAAGTTTTTCAACAAAAATTCTTCAGTCTTCTTCTCGTTGCTTTTGCTATTGGTTATCCGTTTAATTACAAGATTTTTTTCTTCTATTTTTTGAAGATCAAGATTTTTTTTCTTCTATTATTAAATCATTGGAAAATTTGCCAAGAATAATATCAACTATCACCCTTTTGCAAAAATAATCCTAATTATTAATTATTTTTCAATAATCCTAACTATTGATGAAGTTTGCTGAAAACAATCCCAACTACAGCCGGTTAAGTATCGAATGAGACTATTTTCAGCAAACTTCATCAATAGTTAGGATTATTAAAAAATAATCAATAGTTGGGATGGGTGATAGTTGGGATTATTCTTGGCAAATTTTCCTAAATCATTTGTTAAAGTTACATTTAAATCGTTTGAAATAAGAGATATTCAAAAAAAATCGTTTGAAATAAGGAAAAATTATCGTAATTTTTTTTTAATTTTTCTATAATAATATCAACTATTAATTAATTATGAATAATACTCCCTTCGAATCATTTCAGATGTCTCATTTGGGTTTTCACGGTCATTAAAGGTATTTTAATTGATTAAATTAATTGTAAAGGTGATAGTTGGATATTGGAAATTGGAGGGTATTTAGGTAAAAAAAAAAAGATAGACAAAAAAAATGGGACAATTGATATGATTTTGCTAAATATGAAAATAGGACAACTAAATGATTCGAAGGGAGTACTGACTTAAGAAGTGTTTTATTAGTCATCTAAGAAAAGGAGTGTTTCCTAGAAACTTCCTTACATGTTAAAAATCAAACTATGGAGTAGTTGATTATAAGACAAAAAAAAAGTTGTTTATTAGTTAATAAACTAAGGTTGATATTATTCTAGGAAAATACCCATGGTTAATTAGGAATTGGTATTATTGTATGAAAATTATTAAACTACAATGGTAAATTTTAAGTTATAGCCCCAATAAATAAAAAGGTAACCATTTTTAATTTGTAAACAAGTTCTGATTTTTGGTGGCTTTGATCGAAGATAATCAGCTTGACTTAGATTATTATCTTGCATTTAGCATAACTGCATAAGTGATCTTAGATTTTTTTTTTTAATTTTAAATCTTTTTATATATCAATTTCTTATTCATTTTAAATTGAAAAATATAACTATTTATTTTGATATTTTTTAATATAATAAAACTAATTTTTAGTTATATATATTTATAATTTTTTAAAAAGTCTTTACAATGAGTTAAAACAATGTAAACTATTTTCTTAATCCGCGCTGTGCAAAATTATAGCAATATTTTTTGTTTTCGAAAAAAAATTGATGGCACGATAAAAACGATATTAAGTATATTGTAAGTTTGCAGGTCGAGAAATATTGTTAGCACCAGTAAATACAACGTTAAATATTTTACCAATTCACGTGTCAAAAATCATCTTCTGATTCCCAATTTGACCGAGTTTTCAAACTAGACGCACATAAGGTTGATCGAAATGTCCTTTTTTCAAAAAAAAATGTAAACAATAAGTATAACGCGAAATATCTTCTCATTTGCACTTTACGTGTTGGGAAAGTCGGCATATGAGTACTTATTTCGGCCAGATAATCGAACTAGGTTCCCAATAAGGCTTAGAACGACATCCTTTTCTAGAAAAAAAAAAATTCTTAGCATATGTAAAAACGACTATAATTTAATGATTTGTGTGTCAAAATATTGATGTATGATGAAAAATCAATGTACTCACATACCCCAAATATTCAAAGTACGTGCTCGGTAAGAATGATCACGATGTCCTTTTAAAAACAACTTTAATTATCTACTTGATTTGCAAATTGAGAAATTTAACGTAAGAGTACCCATTTTGATCATATTTCCAAACCAATTGTTCATTTCTCAAAAAATGATAACGCAAGTAAAAATAACATTACATATCTTGTCAGTTTGCAGGTTAGATAAATCAGCATAAGAATACTCATTCAAATGGATTTCAAAGCTAAATGAGCAAATAATTAAAGGCGATAACGATGTTTGTTTTTCGAAAGAATGTTAGCATCGACTAATTCAAAAGATTGTTAGCATCGATTAATACAACGTAAAATATCCACTCTATACATGCATAGAAAAAATCAGCATACAAATATTTACCACCAGCAAAAACGACTCTAAATAACTTACCGATTTGTGTGTCAAAAAAAATGACATATGATAACTCATTTCGTCTGTTTTTTCAAACTACGTCTCATAAGGCAAATATAACGACACACTAATATCATAATTGATACCTTGTTTCGTATTCATTATTCACCAACTATATGATAAACTAAGAGTTGAAGTATTATGATCATAAACTAAAAAAATTGCATATCACATTCATAACATTGCTCTATATATATATATATATTCATTAATCATCAACAAACATTTCCTCTTTTTTATCCTAGAAACTTCATCAAAACAAACTATAACAAAAGCATAACATTACAAGCTGAAATTTTCCCAAAAAAAACCCTAATTACATAAAATTTGTTTGTTCATCACTTGAGACTTTTAGGTGGCTTCACAATCAAGACCGGGCAACACGCATGATGTGTGCAGTAGTCGCTTACACTTCCAAGAAACGCCCTACAATCCCATACAGAGTAACGCAAATTTTTATTACTATCTAATACTAATACCATTCATTCAAGTGTTGTGTTAATGAACGAGAACAAATATTGTGAAAAAAAAAAACGAAATTTGAAAGGATTCAACCAACACGAACAATTGATTACCTTTTGATTCCGCCTAGACCACGACTACCCATGACGAGCATATCAACATGTGTTTGTTCTGCGGCTTTGCAAATTTCCTCCTTTGGATCTCCTTCGATTATTAAAGTTTCAGCTCGAACCTACGAAACATATATAGAGTATGGACGAGGTCAGGAAGGCCAAATAGCCATATACAAGCAAATTATTTAAATAAAACCTAGTAAAACTGTGTAGACTGACATGAACTTTAGCAAAAAATCTTTTTTAATACATGAAGTCGGAGCTTTCCTATTATGATCTCTTTCGAAAAAAATCAAGTGTTTTTACCTTTATAGATTCGTCTAGTAAGTTCCAAAAATATAAACTAATAAAATTATCAAAAATATAAACACACACGAAAAAGAATATAAAATTATGAAAGACAAATAGTAAATACTTTGTAATATAAATTTATAAGTTTATATTTTAAAATTAAAACGGGATTCAATCCCCTAACCGATTTCAAATGTATTACTAATAATACTCTAATCATCGAGTTGTAGTTGTTTTTGTGATATTTATTCACTCTTCAGATTATATATCATATATTAATAAGGAGACCAAAGCTTAAAATACAAAAGATTACATTTTTGGTCGGAATGGCCGACCCCAACGTATCTCTAATTACAAGGCCGAAGTTTGCATATTAAAAATATGAGTGCTTAAAATAATGAGTCTTATCTTTGTTCATTTTCAATAGAATTGAAAGTTCGATTTGGATCGGATATTGTAATACACCCGACCCCAAATCTTATTTAGATATGAGCCGCTTACTGATATTGGAGTAATAAAATGGTGTAATGTAACGTATATTACCATGTTATTCTTACAAATAGAGAGTCCACGTTGAAGAATTGAAGCTGAAATTTCTGCTTGTGCTTTCTTCACCGATTCTACTACGGATGACGCAGCAAACGCAGCTAATTGAAAAAAAAAAAACAAATCGATGATCAAGAATCAGATATATATACAAGTATGTATCGAAATCAATTTGCATCGTAACGAAAATAAGTGGCGAGTCATTAATCTCAATTTTAATTGTACGTGTACTTGTGTTGTACACTAGGCACGATAACATACAAAATTGTACGATGTATGGGTTAATTTGTTACGCTTTCTCCCCAAGTAAAGCTTTTTGTATTATACTTGCTCTGTTCCATAATACTTGCTACTGACAGTGACATTTTAGGAAATATGTCACATTCAGTAGCAAGTATTATGAAAAGAAGAAAAATTCAACATATCATGATCAATCTAACAATTTTGGCCTATTCTCTTTTATATTTCTCTCATACCCTATAACGGAAAAAAGACTCCCTAGGGGGGAAGTTGTCGAAGAACATGGAAGAGCGCACACACACACAAAACCTCAAGGAGGTACTCGTTCGAGTAAAAAGGGTCGTTCAGATTTGGGCGTCGGAGTAGTTGGAGGCGTCATATCCAGGTTTTAGACGTCGACTTTTCTTCTTAAAGTCGCGGTACGGTGTCCGGGCTTTCTTGTTTGCTCTAGTTTCTTATGTATTTTGTTTATTATTTTTTGTTTTACATGCGATTTGGACCTATTATGCATCGTTTTTCACCTCATCACATGGCAGGTACATATCTATATCTTCATCGAGCCGGGGACTCTGTTTTGGTCGTGCTCTCCTTTACAGATATGAGTTGCCGCCGTCCTTCCCTCCTCAGACCCTACCCATAGTTTCTATGAGCAGGATATACTGGGTAGGATGATGATTAACAAACTCCCCCCACCCAAGACCGAATATGTCATTCTCCTCAATTTCGCCTTTCATATGAGTACTTACTACTTCCACTTTACATCACCACCTTGACAGCCTAGCCGAGTCGCCGACCAGGCGACCACCACCTCTTTTAACAAATACAAATTTCATTTAATCCTTGCACATTTGGCACTAACTATGTGTCATCTTTCAATCATTTTAAATGAATATTTCTTAAAGAAATCTATCTCTCGTAAGAATTTGTGTTAAATGAATATAAAATACGTAATTTAATGAGCTAAGATGGTTAAAGTTGAGAAAACAAATATTTCTGTACCAAAATTACATAATTTTTTGGAAAAATTACCGTGAATAATACAAACTTTCACTGATTTCTCTATAATAATACGAATTTTGTTTAACCAATTTTAATGTGGATTTCCCTCTAACATCCTTAACTTGTTGTAACCTATAATTGTTTACCGTGAATAATACGAACTTATGATTTTCCTATAATAATACGAACTTTCAATTAATCCTTTTTTGACAAGTTAACCTACAATTGTAGGTTACCGATAGGTTAAGGATGCTACAGGGAAATCCACGTCAAAGTTGGTATTATTCAGGGTTAATCGAAAGTTCATATTATTATAGGGAAATCAATGAAAGTTCGTATTATTCACGATAATTTTTCATAATTTTTTTATCATCATTCACACCATTTAATACGCTGGACAGCAAACACTATAATAATAATTGATCGCAAGAGATGAGAAAAATACCAGTATGCAAGCCAGGACCAGCAGGATAAACATAGTTAGTAAAAGAGTGTTGAACATTAACCAGATAAAGCAAGCAATTTTCCTGACGATGAGGAGTAGGTTTGAGAAGATTTGTAAGAGCCCAATTAAGAGCGTAAAAACTAGCATCACTATCATCCAATGCTACCATTACTTTCATATTCTGTTTATTCCCACTCTGATCTGTTTCAGCTGATTGCATCATCAATGGCTGCTGCTCATGCTGTTGCGTCCATTTATCTGATTCCGCGCTGCTCCCTACTACCACGCCCTCTTCATTAGCTGCGCCAATTCTTGTTGTTGTGGTGTTGGTGGGGTGCTCCATCTTATAAGTTTCTCGATTGTGGGCTGTGTGTTTAGTGTTTTGACTCGTTGGGACCTCTTTGTAGGATTGCAATGTGTGCGACTTGTAGGGATGGTGGAGTATACGACGTTTGAGTTGGCGGCTAGGAGATTACTACTTAGACACACGTGGTTTCCATGCATCAATGCTTGTGTCTGATGGATAGATAGGGTTGAATAAAGTTTGGTTTACTATTTGGTACTCCCTCCCTTCCTTTTTGATGTTCCTATTTGGGTTTTTCACCAAGATTAAGAAAAATGGAATCTTTGGTAGTAGTGGGTATTATTTTAATTATATAGTAGTGGGAAGTAATGATTGTATTGGAAGTATGAGAGAAAAAAATAATTAAATAATATTGTAATGTAATGATTGTATTAGAAGTATGAGAGAGAAAATAATTAAATAGTAGTGTGAAGTAAGAAAAGTGGGTTTTAAGGGGTAAAAGTGGGATGAAAACTTTCCAAAAATAGAAAGTATTCTAAAGTGGAAAAACTTATGAAACTGTCCGTTTTAGTAAGGTGGAAAAACAAAAAGGAACGGAGGGAGTACCATTTAATTTGAATTGGGGAAAAAGTTATTCTCTTTTCGATTTATAATTATTGTCCTATTTTTTTATTGGGTAAGTTCACCCTATATGTCTTATTTTTATATTTAGTCATGGTTTTTACCTAAATACCTAATGTTCACACAAGTAATGATCAAAATACCTTCATTTTTACTACTTATTATATCTTCCAACTATTACATTTACAATTAATTTAATCAATTAAAATATCTCATGTTCATACAAGTAATGACCAAAATACCCCAACTTTAGTCTTTTAATACTTAGAATATCACAACTACCACCTTTACAATTGATTTACTTAATTAAAATACCCCAACTATTACCTTTTTAGTGGACCCCATCTCACTCTTAATATTCGTGTCCAACCAAATGGGACAATAAATGTGAATTGAAGGGAGTATTATTTAAGAAAAAGATTGATAATGGTAATAAATAAAGAGAGAATAAATTTTGTGTTTAAAAGAGGTGTGGATGAGATTAGAAGGAAATGGTGGGTCATAATCCAAATATAAAAATGATGCAAAGTAAGTGGAACGGACCAAAATGGAAAATATTGCAAATTAAATGGAATGTAGGGAGTAAATCAACAAGAGAGTTAACTCAAAAGACTAATATATTAGGTGAGAGAGTCCATTTGCCTATAAACTCATACCAATTGTACTTTACAATCGCCCATAAGGCCAACGTCTTTGTTGTGTCACAGATGGCTCTTCCAGGCCACCCACTTCGAGTCCGACTTTGACACCATTGTTATAAGACAAACAGGAAAGCACACCCAAAAGACTAGCTTATTAAGTGAAATAGTCCATTTGCCTATAAACCCCACACTAATTACACTTTACAAATGATGTGGGACAAGTCTCATACCTTGCAATGGACCATAACAAATTATACAATTATATTTAAGATTTTACAATTAACTAAGAAAAATCAATTGTAGTTTTTTTCGTTAATTGCCTAAAAAAACCAATGACCACATAGTAATTAATAATTGGAAAAATTGTCCGGAATAATCACATATTGTCCATCTACTGTGAATAATTCATACTATTAATTATTTATAAATTATCATACCTTCGTATATTATTTGTTGACACTTGACAACACCCATTTTCACGTTTTAACCGGCTAATATAAGTCTGTACAACCAAAGAGTAGTAGGGTAAGACCAACGAAGAAGCATATGGGGAAGAAGTGAGTGTAACGGCTAGTAGGTATACCTACAATAGCCGGTTAAAATGTAAAAAGAATGTTCAAATAAAATACAAATTAAATGAATAATAAATGAGATTATTTTGAATAATTTTTGCATAATAATTTCTTCTATTAAGCTATTTCCCATCATAAGAAAAAGGAAAAATTATATTAAACCACCTTTTGTATACACTTGTTTTTAAAAAACGACCTTATATAATTTTTTTTTCAAAAAAACCACCTTATATATACAATTTTTTGCAAAAAACAACCAATTAGCAAAATTAGTTAGTTGACCGTCATATTTAACCGTTGACCCTCTAATCAGCTATCACGTGCCTGTCACGTGTTATTAATGAAAACCCAATTCAGTTTCTCCTTCCTCGTTAAACCCTTCGAACTGTCCTTCTCACTCGATTACTGTTGTCTCTCACTCATCTTCAATAAAGCCATTCGAACTCTCCTTCTTCTCATTCGAACTGTTCTTGCATCTCGGTTATTCATCTTGGTATGTACTTCTTCTCAATTTTTTTTTGCTTTTCTTATATTTTTCGGTTTTTAAGATAAAATTCTGAAATTGTGGATTAGTGTATGTACTGCTGAATTTGTTCAATGCTCAAATGATGATTCTGTTCAGTTCTGATTCTGTTCAAAACTTCAAATATTATACCAGCTGGCAGCTGCTGTTGCTTAGTGTATGCTTAGTATTATACTCATATGCTGTGTGCATCCAAATACCAGCTGCTGTATGCTTAATATTCCAGCAATGTTCAACCAAATTCAGTACAAATCACATTTCTCGGGCTTCGATGTTGCTGTTGAAGAAGGGGAAAGCATTAGTACGGAATTGAAAGAAATATATCTTGAATGAATTGAAGAAATTTGATGAAAGATGTGGAATTTAAAATTAGGGTTCTTATGTTGTAGAGAGAAGAAATGAATTAGGGATTTGTTGCAATGGAGCTCGACAATAGCAGAGAGAGAAAGGAGATGGGTATATAATTAAAGTCACGTGAGAGGCACGTGACACCATTTAAATATGGTCAACCGTTAAAACACACGGTCAACTAACGAATTTTGCTAATTGTTTTTTTTTGCAAAAAATTGAATATAAAAGGTGGGTTTTTGAAAAAAAATTTATATAAGGTGGTTTTTAAAAAACAAATATATACAAAAGGTGATTTAATATAATTTTTTTAAAGAAAAAATCGTGTTGGACGGATATCTCTAATTTTGTTTGGGAAACTGATTGCAACAATTACAGAACAACTACGACTCTACGAGGGTGTGGAGAAGAATACTCTCAAAAGTGAAAACTACCATTTTCTAGCTCAATAAAACCAGCGAAAACTGTTTGATCAGGTAGCTATGACTTGATTTACTGCTCTGAATTGATTGATGCTTTCATTAATTCATCCATTTTAGTCTCAATTTGATCCAGCCTTATGATGCTTTTTCGAGAAATTTGATTAATCTTTCGCAATTACAGAGCTTAATATTCATCGCAAGATCAATCATGGCGTCTCATAAAACCGCGGGCTCGGAGTTTGACCAGGTAGGTGTTCTTCAAATTGAAATTCATGAAACCTTGGTAATAATATGGAATTATTGGTATCATCCGTTTTGCTATAATTTTAAGCATTTTAATTCGTGTTCATACGTTTTTATTGAGGCAGTATATGCAATCGGTGCTTCTCACATTTTGTTAGAATATTTTCTGATGCTTTTGTTATAACAAACTTTGTACTCTCCATCTACTTTTTGGACACCTGTACTAGTAGCTCATTCTAGAATAGGTGTGGTCCTCTTACTTGTCAATATAAAAGAGGTATAGGTGGCTCTTGTACTAGCACTGAAAATGAGGAAAAGTAAATGAATGAAGTGCAATTCCTTTTATTACTTTGCATGCTGAGCAATATACAAAGACTAAAAAGTCTTCATGGTATCAGAGCAATATATTGCTCACCATTCTGAAATTCTCTTCTTTCTAAAACCTTCTTTCTTCTTTCTTTTACCCCTGCTCCATTCGTCCCTTCTATGGCAGAAACTCCAGAACTAATTTCATCACCTTCAAACACATCCACCATGATAGACTCCACTAGCCCCCTATATTTACATCCCTCCGATGGTACTTCATCCATTATTGTTGAAAAATTAATTGGTAGTAGTAACTATCGAAGCTGGCGAAGGTCGTTTGAAATTGGGCTCACATCAAAGAGAAAATTGGGGTTTGTTACTGGAGCCCTTAAACGAGATGTAGTAGATTTGGTGAAACAAGAGGCTTGGGATACTTGCAATAGTATGATCATCTCATGGATCCTCAACAGTGTGTCCGATCCTATAAAAAAATCTATTATGTTCCTTGATAGTGCTCATACTATATGGAATCAGTTGGAAATGCGATTTGCCGTGGTTAATGGATCCAGGAAGTATAAGCTTAGCAGGGAGGTCTATCATACCAAACAGGCAGAGAGATCTTTGTCTGAATATTATATCGACATTAGGGCATTATGGGAGGAACTGGAGAGCCTTAATATTCTACCTGCTATTACTAAAATCACTCCTGAGGTTAGTACATTTCTTGCTGCCCTTGATACTCAGCGCACTGAACAAAAGTTGTTCCAATTTTTGAATGGGTTAGATGATTCTTATAGCCCACATAGGAGTCATATTTTACTAATGCAGCCTCTTCCAAGTGTGGATGAGGCATATAACTTGCTGGTGCAAGAAGAAAGCCAACGTGACATATTTCAAGCTGTCAAGCATGATACAGATACTCTGGCCATGTATGGTAAAACTCATGAGGAAGTATTATCTTGTACTGCGTGTGGAAAACATGGGCATACAAAGGATAAATGTTGGACAGTCATAGGCTATCCCTCTTGGCATACTCTGTCCTCCATTAATATTAGAGGCCGAGGGAGCAGTCTTAGAGGTCGAGGAGGCAGATGGAATAGAGGAGGACGAGGTGGTAGAACAAATAGATATTACAGTAATGAAGTTGTCTCCTCTCCTGGTCTTAGTCCTGCACAGATTGAGCAATTAATGAAATTATTGCCCACTTCTAATGGTGAAAAGGAGGAAGAATTTGATCAAATTTATGCTGGAATGGTTATTTGCGGCCATGCTCAAGCATATCAAACACCCTGGATACTTGATTCGGGTGCATCCGATCACATGACGGGAAACCCAAACCTTCTCATCCATGTAAAACAGCCTACCTACCACACAAAAATCACCCTCCCTAATGGTCAATCCTCACCCATATCTAGTACTGGTATGGTACAACTTTCCCCTTCTCTCACACTTTCTGATGTTTTGTATGTTCCCATTTTTCAACATAATCTCTTATCTATTCCCAAATTTACCAAAGATACCGGTAGCATAGTATTTTTTACCACTGATTCTTGCTACTACATTCCCCAGCATACTGTCAACCCTATTCTTCTTGGCAAACTTCATCATGGCCTTTACTATTTTTATCATACTTCACACTCTCATACAGCCTCCTCTACTCTTCACATCCCAGATACTATTCCTCATATGAATCCTCTGTCTACCTCCACTCTTTGGCATTACAGACTTGGCCACACTCCTCATTCTCGCATCTCTCTCATTCCTTCCATTCCTTCCTCATCAACTACTGATCTGTGCCTTACCTGCCCGCAAGCCAAGTTCACAAACTTACCCTTCTCTCTCAGTGATTCTCGTGCTTCTGATGTGTTTCACTTAGTCCACTTGGACATTTGGGGGCCTTATCGTACTCCTACTAGGGGCCAACACAAATACTTCCTCACCATGGTTGATGATCACTCCCGTACTACTTGGGTGAGCTTATTGAAACTTAAGTCCTCTGCTCTTTCTGTTATCCAGGAGTTTGTTATGATGGTCAAAAATCAGTTTGGGAAATCAGTGAAAATAATACGTTCTGACAATGCACTGGAATTTGGTGATGCTCAATGCCAACTCTTCTTCTCTGAGCAAGGTATTCTTCATCAAACTTCTTGTGTTTATAGACCTCAACAAAATGGGCGGGTGGAACGTAAGCATAGAAATATTTTGGAGATGGCTAGAGCCCTACGCTTTCAAGCTCACCTTCCTATTCATTTTTGGGGGGATTGTGTCTTGGCTGCTGTACACATTACTAATCGCTTACCAGTAGCTATCTTAAATAATAAAACTCCCTTTGAAATATTATATAACACAGCTCCTTCTTACTCTCACCTTCGTGTTTTTGGGTGTTTGGCGTTTGCTAGTGCTCTCAATGGTAGTCATGATAAATTTAATGCTAGGGGGATTCCTTGTGTATTTTTGGGGTATCCTACCAACCAAAAGGGTTACAAACTGTTCAATTTAATCAATCACAAATGTTTTATCAGTCGAGATGTCCGGTTTGTTGAGCACATTATGCCTTATAAAATGTTCTCCCACCTTCCTTCTTGTTCCCCTCACCCTTCTATTCAAATCAATAATTCTCCTGCTTTTACTCATGATTCTAACTCCACTTCCTTACCTTGTGCAGATCCGCAGCCTGCTGCCCCTGTATTCCTCCCTCCTTCTGTTCCCATTCTTCCTAACCCTCCACCACCACTCAGAAAATCCATTCGTCATATTACTAAACCCCAATGGCATTCTGACTATGCTATGTTCAGCACCCTCTCTTCTCCTACCAAACTTGATGCCACTGCCTCCGCCATAGTATCCCCTTCTTACTCTTGTTTTTTGTCTCAATCCATTCACACTCAAGACCCTATTCATTTCAAACACGCTGTCCTTCAATCAAAGTGGGTAGATGCTATGAATGATGAACTTCATTCTCTTGAACTCAACCATACATGGGAGGTTACTGATTTGCCACCTCATAAAAAGGCTATTGGATGCAAATGGTTGTTCAAAACCAAATTTAATGCGGATGGGAGTCTTGACAAATATAAGGCTCGCTTGGTTATTTTGGGTAATCATCAAAAACCCGGTGAAGATTACACACACACTTTTGCCCCCGTCGCAAAAATGACCACCATTCGTTCTCTATTGGCCGTAGCTGCTATCAAAGGTTGGAATGTTCAACAAATGGATGTCAAGAATGCCTTCCTACATGGTGATCTTGAGGAGGATGTTTATATGAAAATGCCTCTTGGTTATACTCATACGGGTTGCAGGATCCAGGTTGTATCTGAGGGGGAGTCCCTTCCTTCTCCATCCCCTTCTCACAAAGTTTGCAAACTATTGAAATCCTTGTATGGCTTGAAACAGGCGCCCAGACAGTGGTTTGCCAAGCTAAGTGCAGCTCTCCAAAGTCATAATTTTGTGCAATCTCGCACTGACTACAGCCTCTTTACCAAAACATCTCAGGGATCCATTACTTTGATCCTCATTTATGTTGATGATTTGCTTATTGCGGGTAATAACCCAACAGAAATTCAGTCAACCAAGGCCTATCTTAATTCTCAGTTTCATATGAAAGATATGGGTGGTATACGCTATTTCTTGGGCATCGAGGTTGATCATACTCCTCAAGGATACTTCTTGTCTCAACGCAAATACACTCTTGATCTTCTTAAGGAGTATGGGCTGGACAAATGCAAACCACTTCGTTTGCCTATGGATACTCACTTGAAATTGCAATTGGGCTTTGGTGATCCTCTTCCTAATGCTGAACTGTATCAACGGCTTGTTGGAAAACTGATTTATCTTACTATTTCACGCCCCGATATATCTTTTGCTATTCATGTCTTAAGCAAGTTCATGCACAAGCCAACAGTAATTCACTATCAAGCTGCTCTACGTGTGTTGCGTTATCTTAAAGGGTCTCCTTCTCAAGGAATACTCTTAGCTAGTGATACTAGTGCTTCTCTTACGGCTTATTGTGATAGCGATTGGGCCAGTTGTGCTTCTACTCGCAAATCAACCACGGGTTTTTGTATCCTTCTGGGCAATTCCCCAATCTCATGGAAGTCCAAACGCCAATCTGTGGTAGCTCGTAGTAGTGCCGAAGCTGAATATCGTGCTATGGCCATGACAATATGTGAAGTTTTATGGATCAAGCAATTGTTGAAAGATCTCAGTATTACTGATACAGGACCCACGCCTCTCTTCTGTGATAACAAAGCTGCCCTTGCTATTGCTGCCAACCCCGTCTATCATGAGCGTGTGAAACATGTCGATATTGATTGTCACTTTATACGGGATCATGTGAACTCTCACTCTGTCTCTCCTCAATTTGTTCCATCCAAGCATCAACTCGCTGATGTCTTCACCAAAGTGCTTCCAACAAATCAGCAGCATTATATCCTTTCCAAGCTTGGTGTTTCTACCTCCACCAATCTTGAGGGGGAGTATTGAGGCAGTATATGCAATCGGTGCTTCTCACATTTTGTTAGAATATTTTCTGATGCTTTTGTTATAACAAACTTTGTACTCTCCATCTACTTTTTGGACACCTGTACTAGTAGCTCATTCTAGAATAGGTGTGGTCCTCTTACTTGTCAATATAAAAGAGGTATAGGTGGCTCTTGTACTAGCACTGAAAATGAGGAAAAGTAAATGAATGAAGTGCAATTCCTTTTATTACTTTGCATGCTGAGCAATATACAAAGACTAAAAAGTCTTCAGTTTTTCTTTGTAGGTTTTGGTACAGAATAAACAATATGTGAGAGTACTTGTTCTGAACCGGCCCAAGCAACTGAATGCACTTTCCGATCGAATGGTAGGTAACTGTGATTGGTCATCATTCACCACTGCATAAATTTTTTTATTTTTTATCAACTTTTATATGATCTTGCAAAATAGGTGCTTTCGCTAATTTAAATGCATTATGGTGTTGGTGATTTGGGTTCACTGGGTTTAGTTTATGAATGTAGGCTTCTTGAACTTAAACTCAACTAAAATCACCAATCGACCGATAAAGCTTAGCATATAATGTGCAAAGCTGTAAAGAACATCATTTAAGACGCACATTTTTTGGCTAGCCTAAGGCTCTTAATCGTTTTCGCTTGGCTTCCCAACTATTAACATGGAATTGATAACTAAAGTAACACTAATAAAAGATATACAATCAAACGTTGTTATAGTATATAACATGGTATGTATGAGGAGGGCCTGTCTCGCATCCACACTTCTAGCCCAAAGGGCTTTTGTGTGAGGGGCGTGTTAAAGTATAATCAGTATAGGGCCTCAACCACTTAAGTTTTTGGTTGAGTTGATTCCTTGACAATCGTAATCAATGGAGAAAATGAGCATCATCGTTCCTTCTTGGGATAACCAATGCCCACTCATCAACCAAGCGTGTAAGATGGTTTATTCTACACCGATGCAACTCCTTAAGCACAAAATTAACTCCCAATTTAGTATCTGAATCTCTTTATGTTTACACTCGAAACTTCAGAAGAGACTACACACCACTCGTTAGAAAAGCAACAAAATAGCTAAAAATGCTTAACTAGAATGAAAACATGACGTAATTAGATTTACACTCTTAGGTATTTAATACTATGTTAAACATGTGCATACTAAAAATAACAAATTTTTGATGATGAGTTTTCACTTAATAAACTAACACCACAACTAATCAAAAGTTAAGATCGAGAAATAAAAATAACTTGCAAGGATAAAAATAAGGATTTGAAACTAAACCTTAGATCAATGGAAGAAACGTAAATTACATTAAAAATTCTTCAAATTAATTGTAAGATACTACTTAGTACTTGAAATATATTGCTAAATCTTAAAGAGATGATTGCCAAGCACTCCTAATGAATTTTTCTTGTGCACTATTTTATCCAAACACTTAAATACAAGAGCTTTAAATGAGTGAAAAAAGGTGTTTCTTACAAACAAAATCAAAATTAAACTATGGATATTTACCCCTGCCCCTGGAGAGAGAAAACTAAAGGTATATATACATTTGCCAAAAGGGGTTAAAGTCGTAATCCGTAAATGTCATGCTTAAAGATTGCTTGAATGAGCGTCCAATTACTTAAACAAGCACTCAAAATGGAGGCTTTTATCATGATGTAGCTCAAATTGGTTGTACGAGTGCCCCTATGTGCTAGAACGAACACTACGCTCTTGAGGGAATTGATACGGCTTGCTTTCGTACTTAAGAGAACTTTTGTAAGTAAAATGCTTGAACGGGAAAGGGGCACCAGGAAAAGCTCTTACAAATTTTCATTTACATTTGTTCCATGCAGATTTCTCGGCTTTTGGAACTATTTCTAGCTTATGAGGAGGATCCTAATGTGAAGTTAATTCTTTTAAAGGTATTCAATCATATATTGTTCATGGGCGTTAAAATTGATGATTAGAACTTTTATTGGGCTTGTGGTTGGGAAAGCTTTTTCTGTGTTCTAATTTGATCTCAGTATTAAGCAATTCTAGTAGTGGTTGGCATAGTGTTGGGAAATATATAGATCATCGGTTGTTTAATTAAAGTCTTACTCTTTTTTTTCACTTTCTAATTGATGGATCATCTACGACGAAAAGTATATTTGTTAGCAACAATTTCTCATGTTAATATGTTTTGGTTCACGTAGCCGACCCCATATTGTTTGGATTAATGCTTTGACATTGTTATTGGAATTTTATCGGCAACACATTCTTAAAGGTGATATATCCTTGAGGCTGGTTCGAATGTGCTTTGAATTTTAACATAAGAGTATCTTATGTGATATATGTGTTATGTTTCATTTTCCTTGTCAGGGAAATGGAAGAGCATTTTGTGCTGGAGGTGATGTTGCTGCTGTGGTTCATGATATTGGTGAAGGTTGGTTGTTCCACATCAGTTTGCTATTTTAGGTTTAATTCTCTGCCCAAAACACATTCTCTTTGTCCCAAAAAGTGGTGAACAGAGAAAATATTTGTTGTTACGGAACTGTAAATCCTGACCCTGATTATTAAAAGTCAACCAAGTACTTTCACGTTCTATTGTTGTTGTTTTCTGCAAATGTGTCCTGTCTAAGCTTTGTGTATTATTGTAGTGACTTTCAATTCATTTTGCTGATTTATATTTTCTTCAGATCTAAATAACACTTCTGATACTAGAGAATATGAAGTAGTAATAGTCTAAAAAGTATTTGATGTATTTAGCTTAATAAGTTGCAAGAACCGAGTAGATCTTTTAATGGCCGGATGCAGGTAATTGGAGATTAGGTGCAAACTTCTTTCAAAAAGAGTTCATCTTAAATTATATCATGGCGACATACAGAAAACCCCAGGTCTGCTTTTATGAAGAAAATATTCCGAAATCATTTGTCCACTTTGGTTTTCCTCTAATTCAGTTAATTAACCAATCTCATAATTTGTTGGTGACTTTGTGTACAAACATTATCTAAGGTTTCTATTCTTAATGGCATTGTCATGGGAGGTGGAGCTGGTGCATCTCTTCATGGTAGATTTCGTATCGTAACTGAGAAAACCGTATGTTGGACTCCTTGGCCTGGTTTATTTGTTTACTATTTAACCCATGCATCACTTCTTAATTCATGGTAGAACTAACATAAAGGAAAATTCCAAACCACGAAATGTGTGAGTACAGATGTATAATGTATTCTTTCTGTAAGGGTGGAGGGTGTTGCCATTGAGCGGCTTTGAGGCAATGTGATGGAAGTTCCAAGAGTACCTTGCCTAAGTCAGAACATTGAACCAATTATACAATTTCTTTATCCATGACCATAATTGGGCCTGCATGTGCAACACAATTCTATTCTGTCAAGACATCTTGGTTTGGATTTTTCCTTTATGTCGAATCTGTATTTTTCATTTACATCCCCTCCCCTTCACTCTTTAAGGTGTAAAATGCAACATGTGTATGAATCGAAACAATTATATATGATTATCGTACTGTAATTTTGATTGCTAAAAATTGTATTCCTCTTAAAATTAGACTTTCTGCAGGTTTTTGCAATGCCTGAAACAGCTTTAGGACTCTTTCCAGATGTGGGTTCCTCCTATTTCTTGTCAAGGTTACCGGGATTTTTTGGTAAGCATTCTCTATTTCATATGTGATTATCACTTATAACTTTAGCAACCATGCTATCAACACCATCATTATCTTACGTTGATTTGTTTTGGTTCATGACTTCATGTAGCAGACCATGGTGTTAGGATTAAGGCTTTGGCACTATTGTGGCATTATTACACTAATAATTTTTTTTGTGGATTTGCAATAAATTTCCACACATGAAATTGTGGTTGCTTTCTATAAGATCCTCAAGACATACAACATACATTCTTTTTACCCATTTTCCCATTCTCGTTGCTTAAGTTTCCTTGCTTATCTTTTTATTTTCTAGCTCGAGTGCGAATTTTTTATTCATGGTATTTCTTTTATTTTGTGAAGGGATTGTTGGATTGTATTTACTTCTTTCTCATTTCATATTTTCATTCTTCAAACTTGCATTAAGTTTTTGTCTCGGCAAATTCAAGCGTATTTACTCACTTTTGATGTTATTTTTAGGGGAATATGTTGGCCTCACTGGAACTAGGCTGGATGGTCCAGAAATGCTTGCATGTGGCCTTGCAACTCATTTTGTTCCCTCCACGGTACTTATATAATGCTTTTATACTCATTTTCAACAATTTTTATACTCATTCTTTTGGAATCCAAGTAAAATGAGGCTAAAGATTTATTGCTTTTTGGCTTTGGATTATAATATATGAAAGTAAAATGGCTTATTAAATAATGTGCGCTTCTTATTTATGTGAAGTTGAACATGATGCTTGCAATCAAGAGTCAATCGGAAATGATCTCTTTGTTAATTTTATCATTAACAAGGGTAGAGTTGCGTGACACTTAATCTATGATCCTGAAATGTTGCATGACAGCCTAGATCTAGAGCTTATTGTAGTCTTAGAGAATCATGTTTCCATTTATGAATCTCTCAACTGATTTTTTCAGTATTTAGGTATTGGGCTTGTTTTTTTGGTATTCGTGCCATTTTGTTTTGGTTCATGTAGCAGACCATATTATATTGTTAGTGTTAGTAGTGTTGATGATGAACACATGATGTATTTGGGTATTTTTGCAAAAAATTGATTCCAATGGATTTTCCCCCTTAATCACCTCCTGTGTTGTTTGTGATATGTATTTTGAGATCATCGCACTAGCAATACAATAGTGTGATGCTTGTTGGACACAACACCTTTTAGAAACTTCAGACATTAGTATGTTAAAGAAAGACTTAAATAAATAAATAATTACTATGAATTATACCTAAAAACATGAACAAGAAAAACAAGGAATGTTGAAGATACAAGCTAGTTTCACGATGCGACATAATATACATGTGTGCAGAACTAATTATAGTGCTAAAAGTGATTTAGGTCGTGAATGCAATAATGGTCACTGTGACGAGATAAAGTGGTGATGTGTTGTCGTACCCCCTCAAACATCGGCCGAGAATATCCATGATTTTTTTTTCCTACAATGCTAATACAAGAAAATAATGCTTCTTTCCATCAACCATAATAATCTTGCCACTTGGCCTAGTACATCAATCTCTAATTTTTATTGATAATGCATAAAAAGGCTGAATGTGGATAAAGGGTAAGATTATGCTACAAATGTAGATAGGGGAAATGATATTCAAATAGATATTTTATGGAAAATTTGAATGGACAGCCAAATATTTCTAACGTGGAGTTTATCATGAACATGGGGACTAATCATGAAACACGTATGCTTAGGTTTAAGGATTGAGTTCCTAAACTATGAAACTGCTCTATCCACTGTCATCATCTTCGGCTACTTTCTTTTAATTGTTTAGAACTTTAGATTGTAGAGAACAGTGCAATATGAATACTTTTGAGATTGTCATCAATTTAAAGTACGCGACGAGCCTGATTTTAGCAAAGATGTCTGATTGTAATTTAAAATTGTAGACATAGTATTTATAGTTCTACAATTTCGATGTATAATGAAGAGATGTAAAATGGCTTTTATTTATGTGAAGTGCAACAGATAATTGTTATCAAAGATCAATAAAAAGTAATTTTTATTTTTACAAGGGCAGATTGCAAAAAACTCTAAATTCGTTAATATATACAATATACTAAACAAAGAGTGGTGAAGCAGTTGCCATGAAGCTTCAAAATTGTTGGAAACTTAGTATCCCGTGATGCCTACCCGGAAAGGCCCCATTCAAAGGAGGGCACTCACATCAATCATGCAGGATTTGCATAGGAGAACTTCAGTTTTAGGCTTTCAAAGGACAATTGTTTTTTTGATCAGTAAGTCCCCACTCTAACTACAGCTGTAAACAAAGAATATCCATGAGCACAATCAAGCTAACTACTTGATTTATAGAATAACTAATCCCTTAAGCTTGACTCATAACTTCTCTCTCTCTCTCTCTCTCTCTCTCTCTCTCTCTCTCTCTCTCTCTCTCTCTCTCTCTCTCTGCCTGGAATTAGCTCTACAGATGCACTTTATAATTTGTATCTGTACTATATATCTCTCTCCATTACTTTTGCATATCCTGGAATAAGCTCTGCAGATGCACTTTGTATCTTGTATCTGTACTATAGAGAGACGTTGCAAGAATTTTTCTCCATTGGACTCCAGCGCCTTCTTTTTTGAGCCAAATTGTTGAAGAGGCACTTTTCTACGTGTCATGGATCACGTGCTTGAAACGGTGTTTTTAAAACTACCTTATTTTCTTATATCATGTAGACTCTTAGCAGAGAAACTCATTGTCAGTGGAGAATTTAGTTTAATATCTTGAGGAACTCAATTACCAATCCCATGTAAATACTTACGTTGACTCTCCTTTAGAAGAGCTTAATATGACAGTTTTCTCACGAAGTGTAACTTTTGATGCTTGAGCTCTACATATCTTGTCTGTTTAATTATACATTGGGTTGCCTTTTAAATGGCAAATGTTGTGAGGTTTTAAAAGCATACTATTATACAAGCTTCAGAGCAAATATAAACTGATGATGAAACTTGCTTTCAAATTGCATGAACATGATCCTTCTGTTTGATAAGGTAAGGTATCTAACTTATCTAGTTCCTCATTTTACAGAAATTGTCTCTTCTAGAGGAAGAACTTTGCAAGGCAACCTTGGATGATTTATTGAATATTGATAAACTTTTTGATAAATATGCTGAACAACCTGTTTTGAAAGAGAAGAGTGCTTATCGAAAGTAAGATTTGTGCTTTTCATCTACAAGTCTATTGTTTTTTTTTCTTATATTCTGTGCATTGCTAAGGGTGCATATATTTTCGATGTAATTGTGTGATCAGTTTTATCCAGCAAAGCTGTCTTGAAAGCTACTTCGTCCATTTTTCAACACTAAACACTTGACTTCTACTTGTTGAGCCACATCTCTGACCTTTACTTTTTTTAACTTGTTAATTAATATTCCCTTTGTCCCAAAACATTTGGCGCACTTTCCTTTCATAAGCATCACAATATTTATTTCAACATTATTATGTTCCGAAACCGTATTATGTTCCTATAACTTTGTTCTGAAATGTGGGGCAAAATATGTACTGAAACGGTGAGGAACATGACCCATTCCATTATTCTTGATTTAAGTCAAGTTAATTTCAATGTTATACATGCTGTGAACGGTTGAATTTTTGAAGAGTCAAAGAGGAGATGAGATAGATAAGTTTAAACTGTCAAGAAGATGAAGAGAGACCCTTATTCTTTGCACGTGATCAAACCAACATAATCGATTTTCTCTCTTTTGTCTTAAAAATCTTCTTCTCTAAAATCTTTTCTGATGTTGTCAGTTCGATTTCAATATTTTAAGGTATGCCTTTCATCTTCCTTAACTTACACATTGTAGCTACATCTTTCTTTCTACAATGATCTCTTTTGAAAACTCAACATTCTACCCCCATTTAGTGGAGTTGGTCTAATTATAGTTCGTAGAAATTTTTGTTTAACCTTAATGGAATACCTCAATTGCACGGTCGCAACTCTCCATTTGACCAACCTGTGAATCCTATGCTTAACATCTTGATCATCTTCTTCGTTCTTGTGAAACATTGGATCAAAGTACTTGAAGCATATACTTGGAAATAGTTGTTTTATATGTCCATTATTTCGATGGGGCCAAAGACATAGTGTTTTGGTTTTGGATTATAATTGACTAAAGTAATATGGCTCATTAAATCATGTGCACTTCTTATTTATGTGAAGTTGCACATGACGTATGCTACCAAGTACCAAGGGTAATCGGAACCAACCTCTTTGTTAGTTTTATCATTAACGAGGGTAAGGTTGCGTACATCCCACCCTCCCAAACCCCATCCTAGGTGGGAGCCACTTATTGTCATTGAGGTAATGGAATGTTGTTTTCTCCACATCTCAAGTTTAGCATTGACCTTCCATCTTGATTTCTTATTCTTGAACAAGAATGTTCAGTTGGTTTCTTTTGACACACTTCACCTAATTAAGATCCTATCTAACCGCTTGTTTCCTTTCGACCTTCCTATATAGTTCTTTCTCCCCTTCTCTCCAGCCCAACATGTTGTAGATCTCTTCCTGTTTTTATAATTCTGCTTCACGTATTGTTTGATTGGTCTTGCATTTGGCTTCCTTGTATTTTATAATGTTCTCTTAAAGCTAAATAACAGTTTTTTGTTATTGCAACCTTTAATTCCTCATTCCACCACATTATTTTCTTTTCACTACCATACACCCCGTTACTACTTCTAGAATGCCCTTAACCACATGAATGTTGTCCAAACTCTTCATCTTCGTTCTAGTTGGTTGCATCCTCGTCACTTCTCCAATCAATTTCTTCGATGACTCTATAACTATAAATGTTAGCATTCGCCATTCCTTTCTTTAAGGTTCCACTATGTAATTCAACAAATTTAGTAATCAACTCAAAAACTAACAAGATGCCATGGATCTATAATCATCAAAAAACACAAGGAGATAAAGGTACTGCATGTCAAGAATAATAGTAAACCCTTCATGAAAAGGTTTAAATTGTGTACTTTTTGTTCTTGATGTAGGCCAAAAATATATGACATCATGTTGAAATTGAAAGAGGTGAATAAATATTTATTCTGACTTCCTAGTCCAGAGTTTTTTTACCTCACTTGTATTTGTTTGTGTATTCAGGTTGAATATCATTGAAAAGTGCTTTGCATGTAGAACTGTCGAAGAAATATTATCTGCTCTTGTAAGTTCTTTTTCAAAAGATGTCATCATATTTAATAGTCTTTTTCTCCAATCACAAGATGATATTTGATGAAGCCTTTTTGGCGATCTTGATGTTTGCCTTTCAAGTTTTACAGTTTTTAGTAATGCACATATTTATAGTGAGGAATTTATTTGGCAGGAGAAGGAACATGCCGAGAGAAATGATGATTGGATTTCTGCAGCAATAGAATCAATGAAGAAGGCATCTCCGACAAGTTTGAAAATTGCTCTTAGATCGGTATGTTTATCTTGGGTTAATTGTGCTTCTTCCAGATATAAATAGTTACTCTTTGATTTTTTTGGAAACCCTTTGTCTTGAATGTTTTACTCAAATGTATCAATTTAGCATCATATGAGATCCTATTAGATACATCTTGATTATTATCTTCAAGATTCAATTTTACTCTTAATAATGCATAATTAAAAAATTTTATGGTCCTCAAAGCTTATGAAAAAGTAAAAATTGTGACTTGTGTAATCAGTGTGAGTGTGTTTTCTTGTTTTTATAGTTTTTAGTTGTTGAAGAACAATGTAGGTATTGGGTTTATAGTGTAAAAAGAAAATTGTTTTAGTTTGAATTTTTTAAGAACTAGTGATAGTCGATTGAAACGTAAATACTTTCTAAAAATATGAAAAAAACTTGGATGCGTGAGTTACTATAGTACAAAAAATAATGCCGCTTCGCATCTCTTCGGATGCGTTGTAAATGTTTGCGAAAAAAAAATAACCGATCTTTCCCGCATTGTAACAGTATATAAAAGCGCTTTGTGGCCAATTTCAAGGCATATCCCAAGCTTTCGACTGATATTTGGTGTCATGATCACCGCATCTCTTCTGTAACTGTCGTTACTGCAATCGCTAACCGCTAACACCTTTTGCTCTATGGCTATTACTGTTGGTGCACTAATTAAAAGGTCTATTGTGATAGATGGAAAATATTAACGATTTAAGATATATAATTTACTTCTATTTATCCTTTTTATTTGTGTTGATTAACCGAGTCCCCAAAATTTCACATTTGAAAATAAAGGCCTGAAGTCCTTTTGAACCTCTTCATGGGTTCCTTTACTGCCACTAGAATATGCTAGAATATTTGCCTTCGGGAAACAGCTAGAGCTCGAAAACATGCAAAAGCCTTGGAACGGACAAGAGTAAGGACGACATTGTATCAACTATCAACTGTCAAATGTGCAAGGCTATCAAAAAAAAAATGTTTTGCCGAGTTGCTTAACCTGAAGGTAGGATAGGTTAGATGAGGAAAGTTGCAGAGGAGACAACAAACACTTTATTAGTCGGCAAGAGAGGAACAAGTGATTTTTTTGAAATTGGACCTTCTCTTCATTGAAGGCTGGATAATTATATTGACTGAATTGTAGTGCTTGATGTCGTTCACATCGCCGTATCACGACTGTATTGTAAAGATTTTTTTGAGCTTATAGCGACCGAAATGTAGATCATATTGATCGCAAAACCCTTTGCATTTACTGTGAGAGCTGTTACAACTGAAACTGCATTTTTTTCACTATGGACTGAATCGTGAAACCATGTGCGAACTTGTGATGTACTTGGTGTTTCAAATAGTTGGCAGTAACTGGAGAATATAAATAAAATAAATCAAATTGCATTCCAATTAGATTCTTGATTACTATTATACTGCTATCATTGGGAAGTTTGAATATTGGATTAAGGGGTCTACCTGGTCTTATTTGGTCTGGTTTGACACTATATCAAACGTGACCAAAAATTTTGGTCTGAAATATTTTTAGACCGGAACGGTCTGGTCTACAGTTTTTTGCTTTTAAACTTTTTTCTAAATAGATGTGTTTGTTTATGCTAATATTTCACACCTCCAATCACCGAGTATAATAATTCGTAATTCGTTGATTGCATCAACATAATTCAAGTATATATGACCATAAAAAAAATACATCTCAAAATATATAGGTAGTGACCTATTATAGAAAACAACGGTTTTCGATCTGATAGGTCTAAAAAATAAAATCGAGACCAGGCCAGAAACCGTATTAAAAAAAAAACGGACCAAACCGTAGACCGTTGATCAAACCAAATACTAAAACTACGGTTGATCCGATTTGGGTTGCGGTAAGACCAACATTTGTTTAGCCCTAGTTGGATGGAATCTACAATTAAAATAATAGTTGTTCAACCGATAGATCATAGATGTACGCATTGCTAAATTACTAGAAGTCTAAATTGTTGCCGCTGAGTTTTTTTAGTGAATTGATTTTTGATTTTTGATTTTTGAGAATATATGAAGCTCGTGAGGCCTACATTTTGAATTGAGTAATTACTGTTCAAGTGTATCATAGACTATATTCTAATACACTACCGTTTTCAAATGGGATCGTTTCAGATCAGAGAAGGCAGACTTCAAGGAGTTGGTCAATGTCTTGTCCGGGAGTATAGGATGGTTTGCCATGTACTGAAAGGAGAAGTCAGCAGAGACTTCATTGAGGTTGTGAAAGGCTTAATTAGTTACTTTTCTGTCATGTATGTATTTTTTTTATGGTGCTGAAACTCTTGCTTAAAACAGGGTTGCCGGGCAATCTTGGTTGACAAAGACAAAAATCCCAAGGTAATTTTGTACTTGATTTTCTAACTGGATGAAGACTGTTTGTTGATCTTAACTTGGGCTATTTATCCCTTTTATTTTGACTTGATGATCTGGATATTGTTGGTTTTGCTGTTTCAGTGGAAACCATCTCGATTGGATCTGGTCAGTGATAATATGGTGAACCATTATTTCTCCAAAGTAAATGATGAAGAATGGATGGATCTCAAGCTTCCTGCAAGGTCGAATTTACCTGCATCAGCCATGGCCAAGCTTTAGATATCCTTGTTTTTGTGATGGCCAAGTGGATAAGGCGCCATATGCTCTTACGCCAATTACAGAGACGATATGCAAGGAAGATAAAAGTGTTTCCGATTGTAGGGACCCCTTTGTTAATACATTGGAGTTTAGAAAGTAAATTGAACCCACATGGAAAAAACTTTCAATTATGCATTGGCTGGATATAGGTAGAAGATATGCTAAACATGTGCAAATAAAATAAGAAAATAAGCTTAAGACGAAAAACCAGCAGGAAGCATTGTTGTATCTAGGAAAACTTTCAATCATGCATTGTTTGGATTACGCAAATGTGCAAAATCCTTTGTTAACAATGATATACTAAATGAAATTGCACAATGATAATTCTTACCCTAGACTTTTGCTTTGGTGTGTTGCTACGTTTTAAGGTTTTTAATGGCGATTTAGATCTACCATGTTTTGTGATTTTCATTTGGGTTTTGATATATGTAGCCCTTAGGGCTAAGCATAAAAAATATGTAAATTCTCTTCATTAATGTAATTTTGATTCTTTCAAAAGAATCTAGTCTCTTTTTTATTAAATAGTCCTAGCAACACATTAATTATAAAAAAGTCACTAAATGTAATAATATTAATAATATAATTGTAATTAATTCCTTAATTAATAATATTTAATACAAATTTTCCATAAGAAATGTCTCTAGTTTCATATAGATACATTTTCATCTTCATGTAATCCAAAAATTTAGCTTCATGATAATCATGTCTTCCACTCGATAATGGCATTATCACTAAATTTACAAATAAAAAGACATAAACATTCATCTTTGATTTGGGCTATCATCTAATTCAATAAGACAATCATCAGAATGGAGGAGGATGAAAAAAAAAAAAAAAAAAAAAAAAAAACTAAACTAAATTTAGAGTAATTACAGGCTAAAAATGAAATTAGTCAAATGCAAAACCAACATTCAACCAAATTTAAAACAAAAAATAAAATTAAAAAATAAAAAGCTAATGACAAAAGTCTAACTAACAAATGCATCCACAATAAAGAATCAAAACAAAACTACCCAAATACAAAATCAAAGACAATACACAGAGTTCTTTTACAAATTGATATCCAAATGCATCTAATAATACAAGATAACTAATAAATGAAAAAAAAAAGTAAAGACAAAATTATTATACAAGTTGATTTTACCACCATGGTCAATACACATGAGTTTTATAGATGGATGGATTTAAAGAGAAGATGAAGGGACTAGGGAGGAGGAAGAGAGTTTGGAGGTTGTTTTTGGGAAACATTTTATCAATTTTCAAAGAACATTAAAAACCTTTAATAAAAAGAGGTAACTTTAATAAATAAATGTAGAGATACTTTTTCCCTAATAAATATGAAGGGAATATTATCTCTCATTAATGCTTATATGTAGCCCTAAGGGCTACATATATCATTTGCCTTTTCATTTAGATAAGAAATAAGTAATCATCATACTTGGTATATTCAAGTCATAAAAGCTATAATCAGAATGTTTGAAGGGTTGGATGATGACATATCATGTCTTTATCAAAAAAGATAAGGTTACAACTAGTGAGACTCTCAGCTCAAAAATATTAAAGTAAAAGTTAAGTTAATGTGTACTAATCTATTTAATTAACTAATCATTTTGTGATTCCGAAAGTTGATTTTTGCCTATAATCTTCAATTTAGATGTCTTTATTCTTTATTTGAAATAGAAGTAATTATTGATTGTTGTTTCTTACTTATTTGTGATTACATCTCTTGTGATTGATATTCACTTGGGTCTTTTTGAAATATTCAACATCTATCAAAAATTTATGCTCGATTTCTTAAAATTAACTTATTCTTTCATATGAGACTGTAATTGTGATGAGTAAATAGCATATTCATTTGCACAAATCCTAATTTCTTGATTAAATCATTATGCCTCTATTTTTTATGCATAAACCCTAATTTGTGAGTGAACTTTCAATGATTTGTACATGAGCCCCAATGCTTGAAACTGATTGGTGATAAATACTTTAAATGTGAAAGGTGAATATGGTGATGACCAAAGGCAGTTTAAAATCTAAAAAGACTCTAGGGATTGTTTAGATAGAGGGAGATTTGTATTATAGGTTATAATTCTTCCTCTCTATAATATTCATTGGAATTATTTAGTCTTTTTCTCAATAAAATTCTCAATTTTTATTTAAATTTAGCAAGAAATACAAAATGGAATATGTAATTGATTAGGTAGTTATATTAGTTAAGGCAAACAAGGTTAAGTTTGATTAGTATGAAAATTAAAAAATAAAACAAAATCCATCAACTTGGGACAATTGGCTTTAAAATAATAATGGTAGCAAATGGCGAAAAAAGACTAAAATTCATAGTTGTCCAAATGAAAGGCTAAGGATCCCTCTATGATGAAGAATAAAATGAAAGTTAATAGAAAAACAGAGAATATACTAAGGAACAACAAAAAACAAGAGCAACACAAAAATGATACACAATGTATATTGGATACCTTATCCTCAAACAAAAATGCATTTAATTTATTAATAATGTTACATAAATGATACAACCCTCACCTACCTTAAAAACAACCTCTCGAACTCAAAGATCTCACCTTAAGTGGAGACTACACACATTCACTAATACAAAACACTTAAGGTTTTCCAAACCCCTTTTCCCGTGTATTAGCCTCTACACATCTCATTCTAATCGAATTTAAGGACCTTATATAGCCTCAAGCAAAATCGAATAACCTAGCTCAAAGCCCAAGACTTGCTTTCCAAACAAGAAATACTATATTGTTCAATTCAATTTTTCTTGTTTTCATTTCAGTATGTCTCTATAAATTTGCTTCATTTTTATTATTGGATATGAATTCTCTCACTTAAGCTATCTATATTCACTTACTATATTCTTTTATTTCTAAATATTCCGCTAATTTAATCCACTATACCTAATTTTTTTAATTGTTGTAAAGCAAATAAATATGGTAAATGGTCTGGACGAAAAAAAATTAAGGATAGACATGAAAATAAGATAGTGGGAAATTATGTTGAAGTTCAAAAAATTATCTTCCTTTCTTCATCTTATCATTTTATTGTCTTTTTTTCAAACTCACCCCACTTATATAATTTCTGCAAAATATCAAAAGAGCACAGAACCCCATTCAATGTACAGTGTTTTAATTTAACCTTGAAGTACATGTCACATGACTCAAAACCAACATACATCAGTTACAAAGTGGCTTGGAGAAATCAAGCTGTAAACTGCTGTAACCATAGAAGCTTCCGAAAAAGTGGCTGATCTCGAGCAGTAACTGGCCACCTATTTCGAGCAATTTAAATTGTCTCACCATTATCGAGATTAGAAAAAACATTCTACGAACAAAGCCCTCAAACCGCTATGTGCCCTCGAGAGAATTGAGTACATATCTAGCTTAGATTTGCAAATTGAAATATAACATTTGGTAGAAGAAACACTGCACTTCATTGCATTTGCATATGTAATAATCAATTTAAACTACATTTGGCAATTACTGTTCTCTTTACATGATCCCTGAGAAAAAGGCCTCATCAGCCCTTGAATACAACCAACCACCCATTACCTTATGGCACTAACCCAAGAGGTGTGAGGTAAAAAAGAAAAACCAAAAAAAGAGAACAATATCCTAAAATTCTTGATCACTTTACAAGCTTTGTCCAAAAATCTTATGTACTTCTAACTTACATAGGACTCAATATGGTAAAAATTGCGGCCTTTAGGAGAAACTACTGTCTTCATCCAAAAGATTGAGAATAATCACAAAAGCGCAAACAAGCTCTTAGGCACCAATGGAACAGCCTACCCACATTCCTTCCCTGCTGGAAGCAAATATCAACCACATAAAAACCCGCTGAAAGCATGTCTTCAGAGTAGCGCCAGATGCGTAAGCCTATCCTGCTTGCATATTCATATTCCATGGCGAAAGACATTCTATGAAGTTGCGAGTTTGAAGGCTAGCTCAGTACATCAGTTGTAAATTTTTACTGGCTTCTCATATGCATGACGGTTCTGCAAAGAGACATACATATATAATCCTGTCAAGATTGGCCAAACCATTGGGTACAGTCCGATTAGCCACAAGTTTATATTACCTGATTGGCTATGTAAGCCCTTTTCGGAGAGGTATCAGTATGCTCCAAACCCAGGTACTGCTCCCAGGCACCATAAACATCTCTCCTCTTTTAGTAGTCAATTAGGAAAAAAAAAAAGAAAAAACTTCAGAAATTTTGGAGCAAAATACAATATATATCATTCAGCCTCTTAGTCTATATATGTACACCTCCAATTCAGGAACAATATTACTAATAATACCTCCATTTTGCTTCAATTTGCAACACTTAACTATAATAGAAATACCAAATTATTTTTAGATTTAGGCTTTAGCTGCTTGTCCATCTCCACATCACATAGGCCTTATTTTCAAAACCTCTATCATTCTACATTTCCCTATTTTCGTACATCCCTGCTATATAGGGGAGGGACAGAGGAATACCTCTAATGCAACTAATTCACCTCATTTTTTTTTCCTTCTATAGGCAATTTTAGAGTACAGATAAAGGTGGTGGTGGATCAATAAAACAAATGGTATGAAATCATAACCACTACAGCAATAAAATATACAATTTCAGTGATTGGATCGAGTGGAATGTAGTCATAATGGCACAGAGTGTTAGATATTACTAGTATGGTAGGGCAGATAACATGGAGAACGTTATGGCATAAGCCAATAGAGAAGCCTTCAAGATGACCAGAAGATACAACAATCTGTTACCATGGGTAGTTGTAATGGATCCTCCACATTCAAACATGAGTGTGAACATGGAACACTTTTCTTTTGTGCTGAAATCAAGGAAAATAGAAATAGATGGAAAAAAAGGCGTTAAAGCATATGCAACCGTAACTTTTTTGTTTGAGCAAGATTCATGCCTTACCTATCCCTCTCACAATGGTGACTTTTATAAGGGCCGAGCAGTGAAAAATGATTCGCTAGTTAGTTAGCCTTTTGAATTCGTGATTCATTCAAAATGGTTCAAAATAGCATAAAACGTCTAACCGACCATAATTCGCTTTTTTTTTTACAATTTATGAATCATGTGACACTGGGGTCAAAGCAAGCTCTTTTGTTACTAGAAGGCACTATGGTGCCTTGATGGCGTTGATGCAAAATTTGGTGCATGCCAAATTATCCAATGAGACTATGACACATTGTAACCAGAGTAGTTTATCTCTATGATTGGGGAAATTACATATTGAAAACACCCTCATCCCTAAATAATTGGCCAATGTTGAGTTGAGTTCAATTATAAAAAATTTAGTCAACAAACTACAATGGTCAACGTAGGTAATCTTATCTTTTTGGACTTAAGTTTTTAACATTGCTATTGTTGTACATAGTTTGTTCAAGTCTTGTAAGGGATTATTTAAGGTAATGGTAACACCCCGGCCCCTCGGACCATCGGTGACTACTCATGGAGACTGTAGACTGGTCCCACAGACCAACACAAGTCTTTCCAGCGCACTTTGACCTCACTCGTGCGCACCCGAGAAAACTTCCCAGAAGGTCACCCATCCTAAGATTGCTCCCCACCAAGCACACTTAACTGTAGAGTTCTTAGCAAATGGGCTCCCATGAAAATAAGATGCATCTAGTTGATATGAGTAGTCTATCAATCCTTTTTAAATCTCAATCTGGGGTATCACAGTAATATAGGAACATACAATGTTAAATTACTAATTGTACAAAAGTAAATATTATTATCATGAGGTGCACTAAAAAACGTGTTGCAAAGGTACTTCAAAAATAGCTATTTGATAAAAAGAGTCTCCAACAAGTCGATATAGCAAGTTACACTGGTGAAGCAGAATGTTTAAAGAGGACTTTAATGTCAATCAATATGCCAACTCTAAAAAAACATTGGTAAAACTGACATCATAGATAAAAAAATCAAACCTGAAAACGACTGGATACAATGTCTGTGTCCTGCAGATACTCTGGCCGGTTTAGTGACCAAAATGCAAACTTCCACTGCAGATGAGAATCATGAGATTTAGAATATTCATCCAAAAGACCATGATGTGCATTAAATGCAGTAACAAAAAAAATTAAGAAAAGCCTATGAGGGAGATGATCATGCAACAATACCTTGGAAAATTCTTCATCAGGAACACGTAACTTTTTTTGTAATCTCATTTTAATTTCAGCTAGTGTCTCCCCTTCATGAATAACTAATAAAAAGGGTTCCCCAAAGTTCTGCGGTTGCTGAAACAAAAGAATGCATGATCACTATTCAGTAGAATCACAAAACAAATTACGTTACCACCAAAGCACACAATTCAGCATTACTGTTTCTTTTCTAAATATCAATTTAAAAGTCAAAAGGGTAAGCGGGAAATGAACTCACAATCAATCATTTTTCTTTTATTAGTTAGTCAGAATAAACTAAATCCTCCTGTGTTTTCTAGACAATAACATGCCTTCAGTTCATTAAATTCTTAAAGAAGATATTCCTATACCATATTAGAGCATCCTAGCTATTTTTTCACATGTAGAACTAGCTCCTAATTTAGTTTTTCATAGCATGCTGGTAGTTTGTCAAAGCTTGCACCCAGATAGAAACACGTGCGAAACGGTCTTTATTTACTTCAATGGTCACAAACCAACCTTCATATTCCCACGGTGTTACTTTTAGAGCTGCCAACAGAAAATTTGAAACTACTTCTGGTTTCCAACTTTCAATTTTGCATTTCTAATTTTAAAAAATGATTATCGATGTCACAGTAATAATGAACAAACCCTATATAAAAATATGCTCAGTTGCTGACAGACACTCTTTCAAAATTTTAAAATTTCATACCATCTGATTCTGTGCAGTGTCCTTGGTAAAGTGGTAGACATGAATCAAACGATCATTGGTTTGCAAGTTCTTTTCTTCTTCAGGAATCTGAAACAAATATACAACAATATCAAACTGCACTAGAAAAAACCACACAGGTGTGACAAGTGAAATGGGGCTTATATAGATATTCATGACAGAAGATAAGAACAATTTCAATTTTTCAACATGAATGCACTTGCCTCCTCTGCACGCACTGTCCAGTACTGGTCATTTATACTTTCAATCTTTTCATTAGTTGGAAATATCTGCATCCATAAAGCAGACTATTAGTATCCTATGCCTTTATAATCATTTGATATCCATGCAATATATGTATTAATATATTTATACACTCTTTCTGAAAAAGATGATGGAATCAATAGCAATAGCACCTTGTAGATTTTATGGTGAAAAACTTCGAGTAGTCTCAGCTCTGCGTCAGGATGTGAAAGTTCCACCTGTAACACAAAAATAAAACTTTAAATTGTTTAGCGCCCTACCATTGAAATTAAAATGAAGACGTTGGTGTTTGTGTGCAAAGTGATGTCATCTAAGAGCTCTTGACACAACTACAATTTCTTACCGCCACTAAAAGCTAATTTTGAAAAGCTTAAGAAAGAAGCAAATTTTGAAACACAAGCGCACACAAAAGAAAATTACTGAAAGATCTTAAGTATATTAAAAATGTTAACTATGACGCAATAGTGCACGCAAAGGACTAATAAGTATTTAGAGATAATTTAGTTTTCTCCACTCTTTTCATTTGCCACTATTGATTATTCATTGCAACATACTTAGGACATTAAAATGTTTAAGATCAAAAAAATATATTTTAAAAATTAATGTCATTGTCACTTACGGTTTGTATGATTGTAGGCATTAAATGGTGGTAATGAGAATTAGTTATAGTGTTAGTTCTCATGAAATGCGTCATGTCATTGTAGTGAAGCTCATCTTATAATCAAACATATGTTTTCTTTATAATTTTCCAAACTACCTAATGCTACCATTCCCAAGTGATATTGGACGAAGTAAGATAAGCACGATCATTAATCTCATCAATTAATTCCCCCAGTCAATTGCATTAATTTTCATTACCACTTTTACCACTTGATACAAACAACCAAGCGAGCAATAGCATATGGGTAATGGAATGTCGTACAAATTGATTTCACTATTTTGTACCTGGCAAAATAATCCAACAAGAAATACTTTTGATACTATGCAATTATTGTTGCATGACTTAGTAAAACCTTCTACTCCGCTTTACCTCTTTGAAATCCATTTCACTCAAATTCCACATTATGACAGAAATTCTTGGAAAATGCAAAAGCCGAATCACTAAAAGAGATGAAACTTTGGGGAAAAGAATATACATCAATAGGGACAAGAGACTGACCTTTGTCTTCAGCTCATCAAGTACATCTCCAACGGTACTTTGCTTCGGCAATCTAACATTGTGAATGACAACCTATAACAAATGAAGTTTGAATTAGAAACAATTTCAAAATAATATTGATAATGATAGATATATGGAAGATATGACATTCATACATACCTCATCCTTTGTTGCATGATAAAAAGTTACTTTAAGATTTTTCAGTCCTTGCAACTCCGGCAATGGAATGTCAAGAATTTCGTAATGCAAGACATCGGAGGCCTGAATACATAATGGGAAGGGAAAAAAACAGAATACGTCAAAGATAATAAGTATACTGACAAAGTCCATAACAGGTGTAAGTATCGAGAACATCTTTATTTAAGAAATTTACAATATGCAGAAGATGCGACTTGTGAGAACTGAACATGAGAGGAATATCAGTTGTTAAATTTTCAGGGATGCGCACAGAAAATCTTGACTATCCATTCCTCCTGTATGTCCGACTCATTACTGATCATAGTGCAAATATAAGGCCACATTGCTCGCATAGTCGTATCGCTATGGTTTTTTAAAAGAAAACAGACCGATATTTCCCGCGTAGAAAAGGTGTAAAAAAACTGTTGGTTCATATCAAAGGATATCTCATACTTTTGACCGATGTTTAGGCGCACTCTTGATATTGTATCACCGTTTTGTTACCGCGATTGTTACTGCACTTTTTGTACTATGGGGATGATTCAGTCTTTTGCCAACCCTACACTCCTAACATTCTTAAAAGGCTCAAGAAACTAAACTTTCTCCATTCTGAAATCCACTGTTTCCTTTTTGAGATTAAGGCTTTGGTAGTGTTGCCGGTTTCCTTTTTGATCCATTCCAACAATAACTGCTTCATTCCTTATTTCTGGCATGTGGTCCCTTATTTTCCATCTCTGCCCTTACTGTTGAATTCCATCCACTTCAATAATCTCACAAATCCCTATATATCCTGTCTTACTAGGTTCCCATTGCCCTCCCTAATTCAATTGCAGCAGGTTTTGTGATGTTGAGCAAAAGAGAGAGAGAGCACATTACGGTATTACTGTATAGCGATTTACAGAGAACTAAAGCTACTCTTCCAGCACAGAACTGTCACATAACAATTTCACAAATGATTTATATTTTTAGGATCAAGGTGGTAATGATCCCTAAATTCTAGCATAAAACACAAGGCAAAGGCTAGGCCTTTTCGCGGACGAGGCGCGCATTTATTTTGAAATTTATGTTTGTTGTTTTCTTAAAAAAAAATATCAATTTTTTTTTTTGAATACAGTATCAATTTTTAAAATGCAAGTAAAATGTAGAAAAAAACCATAGAAAGAGAAGCAAATCTCAAAAATGAAGGAAAGAAGATTGAAGAAAGAACACCATCAACTCGCCGCCTATTCGCAATGTATGCCATAAATGTCGTCGAGCACTTTTTCATTTTTAACCAAATTCGAATGGTATTAAAGCTTTGGGATTATAGATTTTTGGTACAAATGTAAGTAACTTCTTGCAATTGTTTGAGTTTTAGGGCAAATTTTGTGATTATTGCGGACAAAAAGCACCAAGAGCGAGAAGCGCGTCTCATAATATGCATGCGGTTCAGATGTGCGAATTGCGCCAAGGCACACTTTGAGTACGCTTTTCCTTTAGGACTCTCGACCCCAAATCTATCATAAATAATGTCAAATGGAGCCTCACAGAAATTAAATTAAATAAGTATTAAATAAATACAAAATAAAACAAATTCCCAAGGCCAAATATTTAAAGAGAAAGAAAATTTACGATTTCCATTGGGATCCCACTAAACATATTTTCAACATAAGTTTCAAGACCTAGCTAAAGTTACTTAATTTCCCCCATGCCAAAAAGTCATCTAAAACTTTCAAGACGTTAAAATCAGAAAGTATACCCGAATATTAACAATTAACAAGCACGATGATAGATTTGGAGTTTAGAACATCAACTATGTGTTTTCAAAAGCTTACAACAGCAGGTTACATCTATCCAACACATACTCCTTTAATTAATTTGATGCAACACAACATAGTTACCAGAACCCTGAAACTTCCCACTGAATCCGTTCCTTTTTGAACCTACATTCCCCAAATGTTTTTCCAACCCAAAACCATGTATAGTACCAAAGCCCTTCTTTTATTTTATTCCTTATTTTTCTAGTCATTTTCTTTTCTTGCCTTTTTTTACTCATTTTATTTTTGTAAAATAAAATTTTACATACCTTTCCTACGTTTCTAAAACGTAAAATTAAAGTTTATTGTTTTCATTTCCTTTTTCATAAATAGTAACATTGAACCCGATAAACTCCAAAACCTTAACCCCAAGGATCGACAACATGAGCCAAAACATATTTAGGTGAGAAACTATCATTAACAAAGAAGTGATGCCAAGCATCACAAGTTTAATTTCCATATAGTTAAGACAAATATCATATATTCAAGAAAATGCCCAAAAGTGAGACAATAATGTTTTGCTCAATCCATCCCATACCCGAGCAATAAAGACAGCATGTTGATCCAGTAAGATAAAAACGATGAAATTCAAACAATATAATAGCATATTAAGTTAGGAAAGAGACTTGTAGGAAGTTGACAACCAGAAAACAAGTCAGAACTGCATCAATAATGGCTAAACTGGAGGCATTGATTTGAATAGAATGATATAGCCTATGAGACACACTCTACAAAAGTATTTTACTTCATGCATGCCCATGTCTATAAATCCACTAAATGTCCTAAGATAGCTATAGGAGTGCTATAAGTTGGGGACAAATCTTAACATCATGTCTAACAGTTACCTGATTGTGACTAATCAGCATGTCAGCCAAATGATCTACTCCTCTGTATTTAATAGGCTGGGGTCTGGGTTGCTGAGAGTAGCTATTATGAGATGTCAGCCTAATCTTTGAAGGATCATCCAGACCAAGTTGCTGAGCAACTCTTTCAACAACCTCATCATATGTATTTACTTTTGACCTTAATCACATAGCAAAATAAGTTTAGGTAAAATAATGAAACATAGAAAGAGATGCATAATCATATTACTCAGATAAAACAAACTCACAACTCTAGGCAGAAATCATCCTCCTTAGGTCTCTCCAGAGAACGAAAATGGACAACCTGAGAAATTGAAACACTGAATAATTAGATTCAAATAAAAAACATGGGAACTTTACATTCTACTTACAATGCTTCATAAAGTATAAATTACTTCTATATTACAGGAAAGTGACACCACTAAAAGAAAACGAAACAATTCTAGTGAGAAGATCTAGTGTAAAGAAACATCAAAATACTTACAGGACTACTAAAAGGAGATCATGTTGCAAACTAAAAATGCAACAGTAGAAAATGATCATTTCTCACAAGTTACAATAGGGGTGTCGATTTTAATGAAGGGAGTTAATTCACAATAACAAACAGTAGTAACGTGAAGTCAAAGATATAAATGATCAAATTGGAAACATAAAAAATAATTAAAATGCTAAACAAGAATTAAATTGCTAAACAAGTAAACTGCTAAACAAGTAACGTAAAAGTTTGTACAAAATTCACTCATTTCAATTCGACCACAGGTACCATATAATTTAAAAGCATCACACATTTAGGCAATGTTTTGCCAAGTTTCTGCTTTACAAAAGTAACTGCAAAACCTGTTCCTTGAGAAATAATTTTCAGATTGTTTAGCTTGAATGTTAAAATGAGTATTGAGAAACAGAAACACTTGAGTGTTAAGCCTTTTCCTATTCCACTTTGACAAAGTTGGTTTTTTTAATAAGTAAATTGATGAAAGAAAATTAATAGTTAAAATGCAACCAAATCAAAATTTTCCAATTAATACATGAAAATTTTCATGTTTGCAATTCTTTAGAAAGATCCAAAAAAAAGGATATAGTGGAGGGAAAGACATATATCCTTCAACAAATAAGGAAGAGTATTCTATTTTTTAACCAATAGTATTTATATATTTCATCTTATCTTTATGAAACTTAAGATATATATTTTTAACCTAAAATGTTGATATATTTTCTGATTTATATATCAGAGATAAAATATATTTTCTAATAAAGGTCTAATAATCTAAAAGTAACATTTGACTTTTCAAATATTGTTTCTATTTGTACACCATAACATCTTATACTCTGCCCTTCCAAGACACAAAAAAAAGGAAACTGCCTCAAGCCACCAAATAAGTACCTAAACATGGACCCTAATGCATTCAAACTAAATGTTATCAAAGAGATGAAGAAATAGTCCTGAATAATAGAATGAAAAATGAAAAATCAAGAAGAAAAAAAATCAAAGAGGAAAATCAAAAGACGAAAGAAATCAACACTATATTTAGATAGCAAATTAAAAAAGAGAAGGGGAAAGGAAGGGGAGTGCACCATGTTTGTTTAGAAGGAAAGGGAAAAGAAAGGAAAATGAGTGTTTTCCCATCAAAACTTTCCACTTTAGAAGAGATTGTATCCTTAACAAAAGTTGTCTATGTTTTTCCTCCAAACCCTCCCCTCCAAATTCCATTCTTCCCTTTTTGTTATCCAAACAAGGAATCCTCCATCCTTCCAAATCTATCATATCAATCCAAACACAGTGTAAAGGAAAAACAAGCAAAAAGAAGTCGACTAAGAATTGCAGAGGAAACTTGAAAGAGGAGAAACCAAAAGAAAGAAGGAAATGAAGTTTCCTCAAGAAAGAAGACAAGAAAAGATGGAAAAAATAAAATAAAAAGAGGGACACAAATTCTTGTGAGAGACGGTCTCATTATATATTTTTTAAAATATTGTAAGTAGGCACTAAGGATGATATAAGTAGACATCTAAGATATTGAATGTAGGCATTAAGGATACGGTAAATAAGCATTAAGGATAATGTAAGTAGGCATGAAGAATACGGTAAGTACGCATTAAGGATAATGGATTGGGCTTGAGATACGTCTCTTAAAGAGACGGTCTCTCAAAAGACTAGCTGAAAGAAAGAGGAACATAGTTATGTCCGTGGGCCGATGGCTAAGTGAGTTCAGACCGCTACAAATCCTTATTTTTCCCATTTTAAAATCTTTTTTCCTATTCTTTCTCTCTCTTTCAAAGAAAACTATTTGTGTGCTTACTAGTACAATGACTTATTGAAAAATGTTTTCACCCAAAAGAAAAACCAAACGCAAATAAAGCACAAAAAGTGCTCCTTTCATATCTAGTCAACTTCAAGCCCAAACTAAGAAAAGCAATTTCCTAGAGCCTACCATAGAAAATTGAAGCAGAGTTCTAGAAGACAAGGACCCTCCATTTTTCATCTAAACAAAAAAAAATGCAAAAGCAAAAATTCACACAAGCATCAACAAAAATGACAACACCAAATTTTTTTCCTCCTCCAGTAAGTAGACGTAAATTTTCATGCATCCTCAAAATGAAAAGGCGAATCGAAGTAGGACGGTATTCAATAGTCATACCTAATGTTTTATTTTCTTAAAAATTGTCAAGGAAAAGTTGAATTGTACGGGAAAAGTCTGGATATACCTGACGATTGTGCACATACTCTAAGAACGACGGTACATCAGGATAACGGCATTTATCTGCACCATTAACAGGAGGAACTTTCTGGAAGCAGATGATGTCACCATCTTCTAACTGCAATTCACAACAGAAATATGTTGTAATGGCACTAAGTATGCTCTATACAGACCAAAGGTGGCAAGTGGCAACATTACCTGGCTTGCCCTAAATGTTGTTAGCTTATCAAGGTGCTCACACATGACAATTGGTTCAAACTTAATCTCCTGTACATCAAAAAAGTAATATTAAAACTTGGTCTTCAAAAGGCTCATGCAACAGCCAACAAATAAGAAAATGTTAATAAAATGCATGTACAAAATTGATATAGCGAGTACAACAAAGATTCATACATAACGTAATAATTCCAGAAGCTAACCTCAAAAAGTTCAATCTCCTCATCAGGAGCAAAACCAGCCATCCAATTGAGTTTAGCCAAAATTTCAGCTGGTTTGCCAGAACCCTTAACAAACATTCTACCAACATATCTGCCAATGAGAAAGTAATATATAAGAGCTGGAAGGTAGAATGACAAAAAATATAACTGGTGGAAGATAAAGGTTAAGAGAAGGAAAAGTGGATACCGAAGTTCTTCCTTTGCAGGATCATAAAGCTTAAAAAAGAGCAAGATTTCCTCTCTTGTTTTATCCGGAGGACCGATTGGGCGAAGATCCTGAAGAAACCAGCATATGATGGAAGAACATATTCATCACATGATAAAACATTAATCTCATATCCTAATATCAAATATCCAAGCTCATCATTAAGTAGACAACAATTTAAGACACCCCAAAATAGAAGTTGGTATTTTAGCATATTTATGTGCAGGTAAAAACATACCATCGCCATTTCTACTTCCAGAAATAACCTAAGTTCTGCATTGTGTGCCTTATTTGATGCCTCCCTCAATTGTCCTACCTGCAAAAATTTAAACAGCCAAGTATGAGAATCTAAGTACATCCCACCATGAATTTTGTAACATGACACCAAAACTTACGAACTGAGCATCAATCAGAATCGAATCAATCAGAGTTCGACTAAAATGGCCAGATATGGAAAAACCAAGCTCCATATATGTATTATACTAATGACAGAAACATACATAAACATTGATCAATCAATAAAGTCTAAGGACAACGATAACAGAAATTAAAAACATCGAAGCAATTGGGATGAGACCCCTTTGAAAGCTTCTTCCAACTTATTTCGTCCCAAAAAAACCCTGAGCCCTGGAGGAAAAAAACTCAAAGAGATGAAATTAAAAGAGAATGCAAAAAAAAGGCTATTTTAACATTCTACAACCAGGTTGAATGGTGAGCACACGACCTCTTCCAATAGAATCGAGCAGAAAACCAGACAGCTTAATGCAAACTGAAACAAAGTATTCACCTCCACCAGCTAACCCCCAAATACATCACATCAAGAGAATGGGATAGCTTATTATCACTCTTGAAAGCAAAAATAATAATGAATACCCTATTATTAGAGCCAGTTCAGAGTGCTGTCTTTAAGTGCTCAAATAAAAAAGAAACAAACTCAATAATCTTAAAACAATAATTTCGCACACCCTTCTCACACTTGGGAATAAAGATGATGTCATATCCATAGTCCTTTTACACTTCACAAGTATTATCAGTTAAATCAACCACAAGTCATGCTCTTGTTGATATTACTCACCGCTTGAAGTTCTTCATTGGGTGACAAAGGCCGATTAGGACGATAAGTATGATTCTGGCGCTTTGCCCATATCCAATATCTTTGGAATTGAACTGGTATACCAAATTCTTTGGCAACATCCTCCTGATGAAATGACATATAATCAAAAAGAATTCTAATTATACATTTTCACTACTGAAATTGATTAGCACCACAAACAAATTCATACAAATGAAGAAAGAAAAGAAAAAAAAAATCAGCACCAGAGAAGAGGGAGCATCAATCCCACAAAAACCATAATATAGCAAGTACATTGTTCAGTACCGCCACAAATTACTTATGTTCTTTTCTATTGCAAATCCAAGTGTACCCATCGTGAATATCCAAGGTCGAAAATTCTTTTTGAATCTAGAACAGAAATATCCAAGTATTTCAATCTTTATTGCTTTTACTGTCAAGCTCTTAAAGTTGCATATGGTATGCAGCCACCCTTGACAAGCAGAGGCTACTTCAGTACAAATTTAATGATATTTTTTCATAAAATGCACATACAAAAAGAGTAGAAAATGAACCGATATTAAACATCTAATATAAGTTAGTTATAGTACTCGTATTATTTAAAGAACAAAATAGTTCAAATTAAGAGAGAGAGAAAGAGAGAGAACCAGAGCGAATAAAGCAATTGCAACATTTCATAATTTGTGATCAAATCACTACCTTAAATGCGTTGAACAGCATCTGCTTCTGAACACGGAAACTACGCACTTTATCATGATCTACGAGATCAAAATAAATATCTCTCCCAATCTGTTCTGCAAGATCATTATCCCGTGCAACCTAAAAGGATTAATCAGTGTACAAAATATAGATTAGTTATGGTACAACTAACCACAGGTACAAGAATAAAATAAGTCTAACCTTTATGATAGTATAAAGATGTGCTTGAGCTTTGTACTTCCTTTTGTCTTCCTTCAATTCCTGTTCCTTCTTCAGTCGTACCTAAAGTAAAAAAAAGGCATCCATTTTGCAGTGTCAGTTGACAAAAAAACACATAAACATAAACCTTGAAATCACATCAACAAACTTGGGAAAAAAGCAACAAACATTACCCTAAGATGTTCTGCAATATCTTTCTCATCCACATTACAGACTACTTTGTCCGTGTCACTTTCGCGTATATACACAAGCATGTAGGCATTTGAATATTTTGTAAACTTGAAAGGGGCATTATTAAAGGCAGGATTTGTCTGTGGAAACTGTTAACATATTCAAAGCAGTTAAAACCAAAATTAGTTCAAAAGGCACCTTACACCATGCTACTTCACAGCTCTCCAACTATATCAGTGAGATAAATACTGGGATTTTTCTTTACGGGGGGGGGGGGAGGGCAGAGGGCATTTTGTTTAGCAACACTTACCTCATCTTCACCACCATATTGCTCTTCTAACGCCTTTTTCATATCCTCTTTAGTTACGCGTTCATCATCAAATTTGAACCTGTATAAATTTACAACAAAAAATCTTAAGCAGTTATTAGTATAAACCCTATATAAAAGGGTTTCTCAATTCTCAGTCACAAATATATTTGCACCTAATGGCAGATCTCCACTCAAGCACAATAGCAAGCATACTTTCTGATTTCTACCAAAAATTTAATTTATATACACAAAAAAGTTAAATTAAAATGAAGCATAATTATAAGACACGGAGATAAGCTAAATGGAAAAAAATTATCGAAAATTACTCGAAAGCTTTGAGCTACAAACATGCAAAACCTCAAATAACCAGCAACTAAGAGTCTGCTGTGCAATTGACGAAAAGGGATCATTTAGTGAATTGAAAGATCGTCAAGTTGACAATTCAACCAAGGGGATTGGGAGTGGGGGATTTGGAGGCAGAATTTTGGTATGAGTTAGTAAGTGAAATGATTCTCTTTGGCATCGAGTCATCAGAAGCATCTACGGATCACCTACATCTCTATGGATTTGCGCTAATTAAAGTTCTTCATTTTTGTATCCTTGGAAATCAATTTCTCGGGAATTTACAAAATCTTTGCCGTTTATTCAACTTAAAGTGGGGAGGGGTAATTTGATTAGATATTGGGTAGATGTTTAAAATACGTGTACAACCTTTCAAATCCATTTTATCAAGATTGTATAACCTTTCCACAAAACATGATGCTCCTATTTGTGATTTATGTTGATAAGCAAATTGCATGGCCTTTTTTCATTAGGCATCACCCTTTAGGAATAGACTTTTCAATCGGTTATTGAAATGTTTTCTGTAACACCCCGGCCCAATGGACCACCGGTGACTACTCATGGAGACTATAGACTAGCCCCACAAACCAACACAAGTCTTTCTAGCGCACTTTGGCCTCACTCGTGCGCACCCAGGAAAACTTCCTAGGAGGTCACCCATCCTAAGATTTTCCCCACCAAACACGTTTAACTGTGTAGTTCTTAGCAAATGGGCTTCCATGAAAAGAAGATGCACCTTGTTGATATGAGTAGTCTATCAATCCCTTTTAAGTTTTAACGCTAAATCTGAGGTATCACATTTTCACTTCTTCAAAATTATGCGCATTACTAGATTGCTAAAGGCATCTCTTGTGCTTCTTTTTACTCATGCCTAGTATCATTTCCTTCGTCTATTAATCATTTTAACGGCTAAATTAATTTGAAAATCTAAAGTTCCTTGTAAGAGAAGAGCTTTTTGTGTGATTGGTGGTTTTAGGGAAGCTCAATACTATGGAGAATCTCCAAATTAGAAGGTTATCAAAGCTTTGAGCTCGCATCGATGTGTTATGTTTAGTAGGTGTTCATAATAATCCGATCCGAATATTCCGACCCGAATTATCCACTATCCGGTTTTTAAAACCGGATAATTTACCCGGTTTTCACAAAACGGATAATTCGGGTCGGGTACCCGGTTTTAAAACCAGATGACGGATCCGGGTCATGAATTTTTGAAAACCGGGTACCCGGTATCCGGTTTTCTTTAATTATTATTTTTTAAAAACTTTTTTTCGTAAATAAAATGATCATAATATCTCTTAAGCTAACCTTGAATTGAATATTTTTGAAGAGTTAGTATTTGAATTTTATTATTGTTCTTACTTAAGCCGATGAACAATAATATTCCTCTTTCATTTTCTTAATTAATCTTTTATGACTAATTATGTTAAAGATTTTTAGGGAGTTTGTATTTGAATTTTATATAAAAAAATATTTTAAGTGAATATAGAGATAAACAAACGTATGGTTGAACGACAAAACGACAAAAAAATAAAAAATAAAAAAACATTCTAATAAAACCGGGTATCCGATTTCCGACCCGGTATCCGTATTCCGGGTACCCGGTTTAAACCGGTTCAGAACCGGATCGCAATTTCAGGTACACGAAAAACCGGGTTCCCGAATCTCCGGATCCGGGTCGACCCGATATCCGGTTTGAACACCCCTAATGTTTAGGTGCTTGGTAGTGGAAAATGATCATCTCTTTTTGCATTCTAGCTTCGCTAGAGAACTATGGGGAGGGAGGGATAAATGAGATTGGGTTACTCCTAGGAGGATTGTGAATTTTCTATTATTTAATTTGTGAGGTTTCGAAAGTAAGAGGGAGCTCTAAATTTTTGGATGTGAATCTGTGATACAATTCAATTCTATAAATTGTGTGGTTGGAGAGGAATAAACAAATTTAATGATCGGGCATTACCATTGGATATCATTTGGAAGAAAGCTAAGTTCTTAGCGTCTCTATATGTAGAAGCAAATGGTCTTTTTGAGCACGCTACTCTAAATGATCTTTGCAAGAGTAATTGGAGGATTTTAATGCAGATTATTACTTGATCTCTTTTGGGATTTCTCATCCTTAACCAGGGACAAACCTGTCAACAAAATTTCTTTATTAAAAAATAATATGCTCCTAAAAAGAACACTGAATCCCCACACTCTCCTCAACTAATTCTAGACAATAAGAAACTCGACCTCCACCCTGTTTTCTCCTCTTCTTTTGAAAGATCTTCAACTTGATCCAAACTAATAGCTCCACAAGAATACTTACCATTCACTCTTAGGACCTTTTCTCACCCTCATATACGTAGAAAGAAGTAAGCAAAATTAGAATGTTACTAGAATCGGATTCGGTCTCAGTTGGAGCAAGTACCTTCTTCCCCATGCAAGGTCCTAGGATCAATTCTCACTTAGCCCTCTTCTTCCATCAGCCTACCCAGCAATCAAGAAAAAATAATGTTACCAATGGAAAAGCCCCTAACATCTTAGTAAGTGGTAACTATGTTCAACCTATACACTAAATATACAATATTGATGCCCTATCAGCCTTAAAAAGTGGTTGTGAGCTACATCTCGTGCAATAAGAGGCTTCCACAAATAACCCTGAAACCTAAGTGAAACCCCTTGTACTAAAATATTGACACTCAATCAATGTCAAATCATCTCAGATAGTGGATATCTAGGAACAGCACGTCAGCACCTAGTGATGGTCACAGGTCCAGGACCCTGTTGGACCAACCCCAGACCCGCCCCTTTTTTAAGGGTCTGGGTCTTATTTTTTGAGACCCATCGGATTTGGGTCGAATCTAGATCTAAAAAATAATTGGCGGATCCGGGTCAGAGTTTCGGACCCTGAACCCGCCCCTCAGACCCTTATAAATATTGAATTGTCCATTTCTATTTGTCTTCTACGTATTAATTTTGCCCCAACACTTATTTTCTTTTCATATATTCATAATATATATATATATAAATAATATATATGTTACTTGTTGTGCTAACCTAATTACCCTTATTTCAAGGACTCAAAGTCTCAAACTAATGTTTATAATAGAATTTAAGCATATATGGATATCGCTATGCGACTTTAGATGTTAAATTAGTATTAAATATCTGTAAAATACGATAATAACTCTTATAGATATACGAAAAATATAATGACTTACAAATGGTTTAAATTTGACAAGTGAGAGATTTTTTTTAGACCCATTAAGGACCCTAGACCCATTAGATTCGGAGGGTCTGGGTCTGGGTCTGGGTCTGGTTCTGAAAATTTTGGACCCTTAAGGTTCGGATCCGGATCTAGATCTCAAAAAATTAAAAGGGTTCGGGTCTGACTGGACCCGCTCCAGACCCGCCCCATGACCATTAGCACCTGGTGTACAGGATTTGCACGTCATTAACACGGGGTTGCAAGGACATGAAACAACAGCAAACGGAAGAGAGAAAGGAAGCGAGTTTTTGAAAAGATAATTTGGGCTAAAAGTCCAAGTCAAAAACCATAGAAGAAACTTTCCATAAAATTTTAGCCAATGACAAGCAATATAGGCAACTTAGAATACACATGGAGGACATGTAGTTCTATAAAAAGTAGTGTCCAATCTAAAACATTTTGAAGTACACATTGCAAAAGAAAAAAAAAAACATCAGCATGAAAAAGAAGTTGCACAAACAAATCAAAAGTGTTTGAAGATAATACTCACAAAAGATAAAGCAAGTTAAAAAATTTCTAACAATGGCACTCTTGGATATGAAGCTTACCACTGGTCAGAAAGGGTTGGCCTAATAAACGCATAATAGTGTCCCCCATGAACTCCACCACTATGTACCAAAACACTGTAAAAATAAGGTAGGGCAATATAGAGAATAAGTAATCAAAAAAACAAATCACAATGGTGTGAAAGTTGACAAAAACATTTTCATCATCAAAAATCCCATCATATATGATTGTCGTAACCAAATTCCATCCATGAGTAATTCTTAATGGACAAAACAATCATTGTCTTTGACAAATACAAAACTTTGTGATGAACACCAAACTTAAACAGCATATCAGACCATAAATAATGAAATACTAGCCGTACTAGGACTGCTGATAATTGTGCAATCTTTTCATTGTGAAGATGTTACGTCATGCAAAAATTATTTTCACATTATTAAAAGAATTATATCTATATTGGTGACTTTCACAACTTAATTTCTAAAGTCAAAGAGAGCACGGCCGAAAAGGTCAAGTAATAACAACAAACGCGCACACCTGTGAAGTGTATATAGGTTTCGAACACTCCTATCCGCCCCAGGGGCAAGATATTTACCATTTTCTCTATCAAGATCAAGCTGAAGAGGAAACTCATAACGATCATTGATCTGCAATAAAAGAACCAAAATGAATAAAATACAATTTGATTAACTTACCACCAACTTATGGAAACACATGAAACATAGCAATATTTAAACACCAAAAACCCTCAGCCCAGGAAACAAAATATTAAAACAAATGGGCACACAATAAATATAGCCCAGCACCAAAGCACAATAGGTCACAGTACTTGTCTAGACTCTGGTGTCACTACAATCATTCCTTTGCTAGTTTTGCAGCTCTACAGCTTATAGTTACACCAAACAACAGTTATATATCACATTGCTAGGCCTAGGAATAAAATATTTGCGCACTAAATGCAATGTATAAAAGGACAAGATGTATCCCTACAAAGAGGACCCAAAACACAAAGAACCCACCAACCGAGGCAAAGTAAAGCAGAAAAGCTAAAGCCTATCGAAGTATCAGTAAGGACAACAAAGTACCCACCTTATAGAAAGGGTTAATTAAGCACCCTTCATGTGCTAGGGAAATATGTGTGTGTGACCCCCGCCCCCCCCCCCCCCCCCCCCAACTAGTGGGCCAATGGCAAACAATAAAAATCGAAAACCCCTAGAAAGCAATACCCAAACAAAAGAAAACAAGACCAAAATCAACGGCACAAGCTACAAAGATTCAAAAGTAGGAACAAAACAAAGCAAAGAAGTCAAAGAGGAAAATAACAACCACCAGCCCAAGAAACATGAGCCCTCAAGAATAGAGACCATAGCTAGGAAAGACCAACAAAACATTAGTCGCAACAGGGACCAACAAGAACAAACCACCCTATCAACTAAATTGCGGCCCTAAAGAGGATTGTCTTACTAGCTTGATCAAGGAAGGAAAATTATTATAAAATCTCTTTTGCCTCCTTTTCCCAATCATGTAAAGGAGCTCAGGCCAAAAAAGAATAAAAATTTTCCAATTAGCCTTATGATTAGACCAATCAAACATATATTTTGGTAACCCATTTGACGAGATATGACAACCATGAGAACCAATCTCTCCGCTAAAAGTGCGTTACTTTTCACATAAAATGTGTTAACTTTTGCACAAAAAAATGTTACTTTTGTTTTTAAAAAAACCTAATACTTTTTAGCAAAAAAATGTTACTTTCAAAAATAAATATAAATACAAAGTAACACCTTTTTTTCGAAAAGTAACACCTTTTTATGTAAAAAGTAACACCTTTTCTTGAGTTTTTTTCTGAATTTTTTCTTAAAGCAACACTTATTAGCCTAAAAGTATTATCTTTTTTGTTCATAAAAAGTAACACTTGTTTGCCTAAAAGTAACACTTTTTTAGTAAACAAGTTAGGCACATTGGTTCTCATATAAGAATGATTCTCACTGGATTTTCTTCCTATATACATATACATATCCATATATATATATATATATATATATATATATATATATATATATATATATATATATATATATATATATATATATATATATATATATATATATATATATATATATATATATATATATATATATATATATATATATATATATATATATATATATATATATACACATATATATGGAGAAGTTCCAGTGAGAACCATCCTTATATGAGAACCGTGAGAACCAATCAGCCTTACAAAAAAGTGTTACTTTTTACTAAAAAGGTGTTACTTATGGGTAAAAAGGTGTTACTGTATTTTATGATACTATTGGGCAAAAATGTGTTACTTTAAGAAAAAATTCTGAAAAAAACACAGAAAAAGATGTTACTTTTTACATAAAAATGTGTTACTTTTCGCAAAAAACGTGTTACTTTATTTTTTTGAAAAAAAATATTTTTTTCTAAAAGTAACACATTTTATGCTAAAAAGTAACAACTTTTTTTAAAACAAAAGTAACATTTTTTTGTTCAAAAGTAACACATTTTCTATAAAAAAGTAACACATTTTTATCAAGGCGATTGGTTCTCACGGTTCTCATATAAGCTTGGTTCTCACTGGAACTTGACCCTATATATATATATATATATATATATATATATATATATATATATATATATATATATATATATATGGTCAAGTTCCAGTGAGAACCAAGATTATATGAGAACCAAACTCCCTGATAAAAATGTTACTTTTTTACAGAAAATGTGTTACTTTTTGACAAAAAAATAGTCACTTAAGTTTTACAAAAAAACTGCTACTTTTTAGCAAAAAAAAGTGTTACTTTCAGAAAAAATAAGTTTTTCAAAAAACTTATATATATATATATATATATATATATATATATATATATATATATATATATATATATATATATATATATATATATATATATATATATATATATATATATATATATATATATATATATATATATATAATAGCAAGTAGCACGGCACAAACACTCGAAGTAAAAGACAACACATGCACATTTTCTCTTATATAGAAATTTTGAAGCATACAACAAGCTAACCGCCATCACACATCTTCTAACTAATAATAATCATTGTGAAACCATCACTTAAACTCTCTATTGTCTACTATCTTTGACATATCAAATACTTTAGACAAAAAATAACAAAGCTCGAGCAATTTTCTAGAAGAAAGGATGTCATATAACACAAACAATAACAACAATGTCTAAACCTGAATCCCAAAATATGGTCATTTACATCAACCAAAATACATCAAAAAGGAAATTTGTCACTAACAATGGGTTATGAGATACAAGCAACAAAAAAAATGAGAAAATAAGGAAAATATAGCAACCAAGTTGTAATTACCTTTACCATAGTGTCTCGCATAAAGTCATATTCAAATCTTTTGAGTTGAAGTTGAAGCACGGGAGGGAAGTCAAGGAATAGAACACCTTTCTTGGCATCCTGAAACCATTAGATATATCCATAAATTTTCAAGAGATAACTTCTGAATGGACCAAAATATATATAGTAATTTAAAGGTAAAGCAATCAAAATAAATGTTCCAAAAAATTCATGTAAAATTACAATAGGAAAAAAATACCAAATAGATCTTATGCACTCGCCAAAACAATGAACCATTATTTACTATATAATGCTTTTATATACAAGTGGAAGATGTGTTTGTATTGAAAAGATTAAACACAAAAAATCGCCACTCTCATCAGCATTAAAATGCATTATATATTCACTATACACGCCTCTTTTTGTCAACTCATTTTTTTTACTTCCAAGGAAAAAAATCCTCATCTCTAAAACATAATCCAAATTGTTGTAAATATAACTTAAACTCACCGTCTTTACTATACTCCCTCTGTTTCTTTTCAAACGTCCCTTCTTTTTTAGCACTATTCATCAACCACGCTTAATTTGTAATTTATTTTTAAAATCTATAAATTAAAACATAGTCAAATGGAATCTTGTTTGATCTCATCTCAACATAAGGTATATTAATATCTATTTTTTAAAATTTTTAATTATTCGCAATTAGAGATATTAAAGATTGAATTAGTGCACTGTCAAACGTGCAAAGAGCAAAAGGGACATTTGAAAAGAAACAGGGAAGTATAATATTAGTGTGTTTCATAGTCTATTTTACTTCATAATTTGATCTTTCATACTTCTTTGTTAGAAGTCAAAAAGATAAGCATTGCTTAAGATATTAGCAAATCACAAAAACTCACAATTTGCACAAATTATTAAAGATCTTCCAAAAATTAAGGCAAAAATAGTTGAAACAAAAGTTAGATCACACATCGTTAAATGGAGAGCTTCAATTGTTAAAATTTCCATGGTTGAGGACAACCTCCATTATTTTGAAAACTATTGCCTTGGGAAATGATCAATAACCCCCCTTCCTATTTCTTTTTATTAGCTAATAGAAATTCACAGAGACATAAACTTCACTAAATAAGAATAGAAAAACATTGACATTATTGCTCTTAATTTTACCAATACAAGATGCATTAATTCAACTTATTTTCATGCATTGCCATTTGGGGAGGTTGTATTATGTGAAAATGGAAAATTACGAGAAAACACTCTTCATGATCAAAGTTCCTTCACCAAGAAAATTATAAGGTACAATTCATGAAAATTTACACTACAAATCATTTTCATTACTACCATTTAGTACCAATCAATCGTACTGTAGTAGTACTTAGAGTATCTTGGTCCCTTACTCAACACTCTTAAAGACCACCAACCACAAGCTCTTATGTATAATATGTATGATTGTTGGATACATTTTCTCTAATCAACTTTCAAACTAAAAATATCTTCTTTGTATCTTATAAGATAATTGTTTTGCGTCTTATGAGAAAAAGGAGAAAACATTAGAAAATGTGTAAAAAAAACAATGTTCTCCCTAGAGATGTTGTTACATTATTACAGCAAATTCCACAAGCTTAGTAATGATGCTAACTATTCTTTTCCAAAAAAAAAATAAGAATTGATAAAAGGACTAGAAAAGTAGAGATAGAACAGATAAATTCAGTAAAAACCATGTCATTGTTGTTAAATTGTTGTTCCACAAACATCATCCCACTAAAACTCCAGAACTGTCAGAAATTACTCTCATAGTAAATCTATGAAATGCATGCAACAAAAAAAGTATTCACTTCAGGGTTAAAAAGTTGTTCAATAGGTGGAATTGGACATATTGTCATAGTCACGGAATGCATTCGCACAACAAACTCAAAAACAACCATAGCAAGAAGCAATAACATGAAATAGGAAAAAAATTTTAAAAATAAAAAAGATAGCAATTTTAAAAAATTTTGATAAAACGCTTATAAGAGAGGCAAAATACCTGTAAGCCATGGTTCTCAGCATGGTACTTATTATCTCCTTCAAGACGCTCAACTTCCACATACTTGTCAAAAGAATCATACACATCCCGACAACCTTTGACATCCAATTGAAGATCTAACTCCGCAAATTTCAAAATAAAAATATTGTTACTATCAATCAAATGATGAAAAAAAGCCCTTAAAATAGGAATATGAATGCGAAAATACCATAAAATGATTCTTTCCTAGTAGATTTATAATTAACATTAACACATTCAATATAGTTCATATGATGCCCTTCAAATAATTGTTGTATCGTTCCCTCCACAACAGTTCCCTGATAAAATAAAACAAATACAAAACCTGCCTAGTTAGAAAAATGATGGTTTACAATAAGAACATCATCCTCTAAACAAAAAAGACTTGAATGCTACCTTCATCTTGTCTTCAAGCTTCTCACACAAAACTCTGTTAAGTTCCTGTACATCATGTTGCATGAAGGAATCATATGTGTCCCATCCGAAAGACTTGGTCAATTCTTTGGTCGAGACACTTGTTTCATTATATTGAAGCTTGTAGAACAAACTTTGCAGAGCCAAAGGAATGCTGCCAGAAGGATTATCATTCTCGGTAGTTGGCATATGGTAGACAGACTGATGCACAAAAACCAATGAACTATATGTTGATTTTTCACACAAGACAAAACCACAAAGCTCATGTATTATAACTGAAAATGATGAAAAAACTTATAAAGAAACCTTTCTAAAGTAAGGAATATGATATAAAGTCTGGAGCAGAGAATTCATGTAACAAGTCGCCCCCTGATTCTTGAGTCCAACAAAGCCTGTCTCTTTCTTTGAGTCATAAGCCCAATAATCCATTACACGGCGAACTGCAACCTCAGCTTCAATCACCAAAGTATCATTAACAACATATCCTCTAGAAGGATCATATAATTCGCCAAGAGGCATAAAAGACGTGAAGCCCCAATCACTCTCTCTACCGTTGAACTGATGTTGAGTCTCTACAAAATAAAAAGAGCATTTATAAAAATATTTGAAAACTAACCAATCCTTAGCTATCTTAAAATTAAAGAAGAGAACATAAAGTAACTCCGGACAACACATGAAAAAAGGGAGAGAAGAAAAATTTAACATACAAGCTCAACCCCCATTTATAAAAATGTAGATCAATAAGCTACCTTCAAATGATGACAATTAATCAAAATAACAATAAGTACATGAGGCATCAATAAGCTACTTTCAAATTTTTATATGATTACCAATTAGTTTTCATGGGATATAATCATGTATTCACATTCATTCAAAACACGAGATATGTACCAACGCGAGTAAAGCTAGACCATAGAGTACAAAAAGGCCGCATCGCATCGGGCGTGTTGCAAAGGTTTTCAAAACAACCAAACCGATATTTTACGTGTTGTAAAGGTGTTGAAAAATCGCGTTTTGGGCGCATCAAGGGATATCTTATGGTTTAGACCGATATTTAGGCGACTGGCGATATGATAATCGTATCAATCCCGTTACCGCGTCAATGCTCCGTTACTGCGATCACGACCGTTACCGCATTTTTACACTATGCTAGATTGGACGGTTGAAATCATGTATTAATTCAAGGTGTCAATACATGTCTAACAACTCAACAAGAGTACACCCAAGAAAGTGGATGTCAAGTTCACACAAAAGCCAATAATTGCAGATGAAAAAACTACCAACTATTTGCAAATGAAATAACTACCAAATATTTGCAGCAACTACCTTTTCTTATGGAATACTTATGATGAGCTTGATTAACCACTGTCAAGCTAAAAGCAGCAAATCTATTCCAACCACATGGTAGATTATTAGCATCCGCAACATCAAGATACATGGAGAGATACTCCACATTATTTCCTTTTGGAAAAATCAAGATCCGCCTATTACACAAAAACAAAATTAATATTATACAAAGTACAAAATGAAAACTTTATTTTATAGTAGATAAATCAAAAATTACCATTTATAACCCCCAACGACAAAAGCATCAGAGTAATGCTTCTTAGTGTTCAACCTAGTAAAGTTATCAATCGTCCATGTAAACTTAGATGTTGGAGGCTCCTCCCCCTCCTGATTCTCAGCCACATTATTAGCATCTGCTTGTGATGCAACTACAAAACAAATATATGAAAATCAACTTACAAGATCAAAAACCATTCAAAAGATACCTAAACTCTTACCAAATAAAGTTATTCTCCACATTGCCTATACTAGGTGCTTCATAAGCACTCAATTCCATTCACACCGCCCACTACCAGTAGTTTATGTCTTTAACTCCCGGATAAACTTCATAATTAATTTTAAGAGCCAAATGGTTCCCCTAATACTTCTAAATAATATAAGTAATGTGGTAAGTGATATGAGGAACAGAAAAGAAAAAGGAACATGGAACCCGAAAAATACAGATGCTCACACAAACTAAAAAGGTAAATTTATAGTTTGATTTCAATAGATAATCCCATCAACCATCCAAAAGGATCACACTGACATAACTACAAATCATAAATTTTTGGAGTCACCAACAAAATTGTGATAATAATTAATTATGATGGACCACAGACTAAGACGGAAAACGCTAATCGGATAATCATAATAAAATTAGTAAGACATAATATGAAGTGGAGTACCCTATAAAAAGTATGAAGGACATATAAAATGTAATTATCGACAATTAGAAGTTCTTCAACAACAAAAGAGTAGGGCATCCAAATAAAAAAAACACAAATTGCTAACAGAACTAACAAAACCATGGCAATAAAAAAATATTAAATAAAGCGATTGGAAGGGCACAGACCTTCCATAGGCTGAGGACCTTCTACGACAACATCAGAATGAGGCACCAGCATCTCCTCCTCGTCCTGAAGCAAGCCAAAAATATGAAAACTCGTCAGAAACCCTTGATCTTACTAAACCCTAGACCCCAAATAAAATTAAAACCTCGAAAATTCAAATTATAAATACACCTATGTATTAAAAACTGAAATCAAATTCACATCAAAACAGAATGCAGAAAATTCAAAATCAAATTACTAGGAGATCAAACATTCAAATTTAAGACAAAAATTAAGAAAAAAAAAAGGAAGAGAGGAGAAAATTCACAAGAACAGAAATCGAAAAGATGAAAACATACATCTAAAGCAGGCTGGGTCATCATAGTCATGGATAAGCCACGGAGGGAAAACTACGGCGATCAAAGTAGAAGAGAGATAGAAAGAAACGAACTGAGAAAAAAGCGAAGAAATCTGGTTTTTTCTCCGTTCCGTTGTTGCGAACGAAATTTGTAGTAATTGAGAAACTTTCGTCAACAAATCTTAGATTAAGGATGTGTTTTTTATTGGGTTATCCTTGTACAATCATACAATTTTAATGTTTATTTAAGTGTAAATTTGAAATAAATAAGATTATTTATAAAAAAAAATATACAATTAAGATTATTATCAAACTTATTCCAAAACTAAGCGTGTAATCGGTAAACCTTGGGTTCAGGCTATTTGCAATTAGTAAGTGCAAATAGCTTTTGTCTAAATTAGAATGTTTACCCTATTTGACCTATTTGACGTTACTAAGTGCGAACAGACACTTGATATTTTTACCTGTTTATTACTATTCGCACTTACTGAGTGCGAACAAACCTGAAATTGTGCTCTGGGGTATCAGGCGCTTATATTTGGAATAAGTTTGATTTGGATCTTATTGCATGCTTTTTTTTATTAAGAGTCTTATCTATTTCAAATTTTCTATTTAAGTGTGAAGGAAAAATATCGTAAATAATACAGACTTTTAGCGATTACTGTATAATAACATCAAATTTTGATTAATCATGAATAATATTAATATTTAAATAATCATGAGTACTACAAGCTTAGGGGATTTTTGTTTAGAAAAATACCAACTTTTGTTTATAGTAGTAGGTTATTTGACAATAAATAAAGGTAAATTAAATTTTAAAAAAGTTGATAATATCCTAACAAAACACTCATAAGTTGGTATTATTCATGGTTAATCAATAATAGGTAGTATTGTAGTATTATTAACAAACATTTTTATTATTCACAATAAGTTGTATAAAATATATGTATACTTGCATCTTTCTTTACATTCAATTCTCTATTATCAATATGTTATCTTATTATGTCAACTATTACTTTTCAATATAAAAATTTAGAAAAATTACCTAAAATAATCTAATATTTTAATGATTTTTTTTACAATAATTCCACCTATTGATTAACCATGAATAGTCCCAATTTTAAGGGCTTTTTGCCTAGGGTAAAATTGGGTAATCCAATGACCTGCTATAGCTGGTCACCGGGTTTACTCTAGGAAAATACCCCTCAAAGTTAGGATTATTCATGGTTAATCAATATAAGTGAGATTATTATAGGAAAATCAAAAAAATATTGGATTATTCAATATCCAAAACTTTAAACTTAATAATGATTATATTAATACTTGCTCATTGTTTAAACTCTTGATTTTATTCATGTTCATATTTAGATTTTGTGCATTACAAAGAGAATCTACCCTTCAATCTATAAATTGTTCAAAATATACAGAGTAAATCAAAAGTAATCTAATTAATAATCTAATCAATAATCTATCAAATATAATAAAGGAAGATCCATCAAATACAACTTAAGAGTTAGCATGGTAATCAGTGGCAAAACTTGAACAAATTTTTAGGGGGGCGGAGTTGATAAAAAAAATTGAATTCAACTAATATATATAGCCAATCAATGCAACAAAAAATTATTACGTAAATTTTGATCATAGTAAAGTTCGACGCTTTTTTAGTACTTTAAAATTGTATATAATCTCATTGACACTATATGTCTTTGTCATTTGTCTCTAAACGTGCATTACTAAACCATCTTCATAATTAATTGTTTTATTGTTATGAGTTTCCAGTGATTCAAGTATTCACTAATTCAAACTAATTATTAAAATAAAGAAAAGAAAATTCAATTAAAAGATATAAAACAAACCTTTAAATGATAATTAATTTCACTCCTAATTTGATACTCCATTATTACTTATAAATTTTATTTTATTTCAGTTATTCATTCTCTTTCTTTAAATGTGTTGTTTTTATTTGTTAGCCTAAAATTTTTAAAAATATAAAATAACGATTGTATATTAAAAGAAATTTACCGAAAATCTCGGAGGGGCGAAGCCCCTACCCGCCCCAAGGAAGTTTCGCCCCTGATGGTAATCTCACGCTTTATCACAACTAACATATCCAAAACAAAATGATCCAAAGTCTGCCAGTCTCCTGAGAGACCGTCTTTCTGAGAGACGTCTCTCAGGCCCAATCCATTAAAGCTTATTTCCTATATTTACTCTACATTTTCTCTAATGGGCCAACCCAATTAGAGATGATCTCTCAAAGAGACCGTCTCTCATAAGAATTTGTGTATAACAATTTTATGAGTAAGGTATTTATTATGTTTTCAATAATGGATTTCATTATAGTTGAACTTTTGACACAAATTATTACATTAAAATTATGTGATATTAAAAAAATCTCAAACAACACTTGTACAATTAATCTTCTCCACAATAATCCATTTATAAGTATTTAGTCCTACTCATTACATAAATGTATTGCATAATATATAACTTAAATTATTATCAAATGTAAATACATAATAGGAAAACATATTCTCAAATCTCAACACGGTGAACTTTGGTCACTCCATCATTTTAAGACTAAACATGTCAAATACTAAGGTTTAGGAACATTGGACTAATCCTAAAAGAAAATCCGAGGGTCATAAGTTAGCATGTTTGGGTAGAGTCGTCTTGAAAAATTTAAAGGTCTTGCCAAAATTTTTATTTTCCGTCTTATTTATAGTAAATATATTTATTTTATTAATAAACTTAGCATATTTCTTTTTTTGCTTAACTTTTTCATATATACAAGAGAAAGAGGAGGTCTTGTGCAACCGATCACTTCACACACCCTCAAATAGACAAATATCCCACTGACCACTGTGTTTGGGCATGCATATATGTGCTTAAAACCTTGGACTAAACCTAAAGTGATGGTAATATTATTCTTAGTATACAACGTTTGGATAACAAATTAAGAGAAAATAATGAGAGGTAAGGGAAGGGGAAGGGAAAGGAATGAGAGGTGTAAGTAGAACACTTTATTTGTATAAGGGAAGAGAACGGAAAAAGAATGAAAATTGTTGTTTTCCATTCAAATCTTTTCACTTCAAGACGTGTTGTATTATTAACAAAATTTATCAATGTTTTCCCTCCAAAATTCCTCGCCTACTTTTTTGGTATTCAAAAAAGTGTCCATTCTTCAAAATCTCTCCCCTTCATTTCCCATCATTTTTTTCTATCCAAACATAGTGTAAACGCTCATCAGTCATAACAATAGCCAATTACTTATGGCAAACAAGAGAAGGTGAAGCCAACCACATTTAAAAAGTGAAGACATACAGTAAATTAATAATTCGTCAAAGTATAATACAAACATGATTAAGTCACCAACATAAGTAGCAAATCCATTTCTATTCTATTTGTATAAAAGCCTATCAACGGTGTGTTTTAGATTTTAAAACACTAATTCTTGATATCTACAACTTTGTTAAGTTTTTCACAGAGCTTCAAGACTAAAGAACTCTATAAGATATTAGTCCGTCTTTAGTCTCTACATTCAGCCGCTTCATTTGTACAAGGGACAAGACATATGATCTTCCTTTATTCCCTACAGTGTCAAGATATACATGTACGTGAGTTCAAGTAACATAGGGATCAACTGGCAAGAATTACTTATAAAATATTAGAAACAAATAATGATTATTGAACAATAATGAAAAATATGTTGAGAATCACACATAAACATGATAGATATTCAATTAGTAGCCTTCACTATTGCATTTTATAGTCTTTTACCATAACATTACTTAATACTTGTTCTCCTAGACTTGGCCAAATGGAACCGCACTTTTTAAAACTTATTAGTGGTGAAGAAAATTAGATAAAGCAATGGGTAAAACTAATTCAGAATTGAACTTTATTAACTTAGTAGAACTGAACTTAATGAACTGAACTTATTTGTGTAGTGAAAAGATGAGACTAAGCCTGACAAACTAAACGTTATTAAAATCAAATGGAACTAATTAGAACTGGAATTATTAGACGTGAAATTGTTGGAAATTTATATCAATGCTTATAACTCTATAAAAAAGTCCATGTATGTTTAGTTTCAAAAGAACAAGTACAAGACAATAGGCAATAAGAATGCCATGGTAAGCTTTCCAAAGTTGCATAAGGTGCACAAAAAATGATTGTTGAGACTTGAGCACCCACAGGTTATTAGTGATTTTGTTCATTTTGGCAAATTCTTGGCAGAATGATCAACGAGCGACGAATGTGTCTGAGAGTGCATAAGGTTATCTTGATTAGATTAGTTACTAATGCTTAAATTATCATGCTCTAGTGGTAGTGTCTAAGCCCACTTCCTTATGTTATATAGTAGTATAACCTATCTATGTAACATTGTAAAGTAATTTTTCCATTACAGATATACAAACATAAATCATTCATCAGGGTTTATTTTCTTAGGTTTTCTGTTTCTTAGTTTTGCATTCAGTTACAAAGTACAGAAAGGCGTTGTAAAGATTCTATCTTGAAATTGTTCTATGAAGTTGCAATTGCTTTGTTCTTTCCTGCTCTAAGAAAACAAAATTTTTAAGTCCTTTTCCTAAGGCTGTAGATTATAGTAATGGTATTTCTTATGCGAATGAAGCTCAAAATCTAGTAAGCGTTTACTAATTACATTCAATTAATCATGCGATTGCCAAGTTAGTTACTATTGTGTTCAATGAAAAGAATTTCGGGAAGTGAAGAAGGTCTATGATAATTGCTTTGACATCAAAAAACGAAATGGGTTTTTTCGATGGATCTTTGCCAGAGCAATCTAATACTTCTAGTGATTACAAAGCATGGGAAAGGTGGAATGTGTAATACTATGGTTATCGGGTGGTTTTTGGCTTCTCTTGATGATTTAGTTTCTCAAAGTGTTCTACATCAAAAGTTAGCAAGTGGTATACGGAATGAATTGGAAGAAAGATATATGCAACCCTTTTCTTCACATTTGTACTCTCTTTAAGAAATGTTGTTTGCGATGGAACATGTCATATCCACATCATATTTTTTCACTCAAGTTAAAACAATTTGGGATGAGTTAGATAATGTAATCACAAACTTGCATGAGGATTTTACATTTTTTAATGGAAATAGACGATAGATTTGAGTATGTTAGATCTGATATTCTAATAATGCATTTACAAACCTGCAGCAAGAAGAGACTCATAAGGAGATTAGTAAAGGGCATGGTGTGTTTGAGGAGCCTTTTGCATCTACTTCATCAAAAAGAAAATTTCAAGAAACACCTACTTTTGAAAAACATATTTAAAAGGAATCTTACAAGCAAGTGAAGGGTTAAACTATAGCAAAGAAAACTTTCTTTTGTGATCACTTTAAACCCACAGGATACACTATTACAATATATTACTAGTTGCATGGCTATCCCAATCAAAATAAGGGTAATAAAAAGTGGATGCAATGGTGGGTCATGGGTGCTAATGTAGAAATGTTTAAAAAGTCTGGTTTTTATGAGGAACAATTTTCTTGGTTGATGTCCTTTATTAGCAAGTAGCAAGAAGGTATGCCTGGTTCAGAGAAGCATCTGTAGTTTTAAGAGGCGTGAGGGGCACAATTTTACTAAAAAGCTCCAAAATAAAATTTAAAACATATTTAATACTTAAAAGTTAGAACATAAATTAATAATATAATAACATAAGTCAAAGGGGAGGAACCAAAGACCTTTGTGCAAGCTTCAAAGGACCTATTGTGGGTCGAAGATATGAACAAAGAGAATCCTGCTCAACAAGAAAACAATACATGGGATCTTGTTGACTTATCCCCAGGTAAAACTTTGTTAGTTGTGAGTGGGTATCAAGGTGAAGCTCAGGAGTACGGCGTGGATTGTTTAGAAACGGTTCCTATGAGGTGAAAATGACGACAGTGAGGTGTGTTTTGGCGATTGCTGCTTGTAAGAATTGGTCTATATTTAGCTTGATGTGAATAATGCTTTTTTGCATTTATATGAAATTATCAGAGGGCTTGGTTTTAAAAAAGTGCACTTAAGGTGCACCAAGGTGACCTGAAACGCACCTCAGAGATTCAAGCCACAAAGTTGTCAAAGAGGCGAGAGAGAGGCGCGCGTCACGTGTGCCTCCTGTATGTTACCTTCAGTTTTTGCCTTTTTGTTAGATTTGATGTACTAAAATACTTAACTTTGCTTAATTTACTAGAATGCCCTTATAGCTGTTTATTTGAATCTATAATCTATCTATAAGAGAAAAATCCTTGTATACGGTGTAACGTGCTCATCCAATAAAGTGTGCAAGTCAAAGTCCTTATTTAAGTTAAAAATCCTTGTATAAGACTATAAGTAGTATCTAGTTATCTACAAATGTAATACAACATTTTATGACAAATTAAGTCTAGGAAAGCGGGTCTTTGATTACTAATGGTGCTAAAAAGAAAGAAGTAAAGAAACAAACATAAATGTGTGTGCTGCAAATGGGATTGACAATAACTTATTTCAGAGCAAACGAAAAGATTTACCTAGTCCCATTGTTTTTAGGTCCTCAGGGTGGAAGCAGTTCTCTTTTGCAGATCCTTTATTGAGCAAAAAGGAATTCATCTTTTCAACTGCGGACTGTAGATCCTATATAAACGATCCTTTATCCATTAGTTTGGTAAGGGTTTCAATGATATGCAGAGAAAACTTTTATTAAAAAAACCCTCAATATCTAAGCTCCCAGGAAGTAATATTAATAAGCATATTACACCTTACAACAAATTGCTTAGTGAAGAAAACCAATATCTAAGCACATACATAAATATCTATGAAATCATTGGTGATCATTGATGATTAGTTGATTACTAAGCTTTGAAGGTTGAACTGTTGATTTAAGGCAAATAACGAAAACACAATCTAACATAGGTTCAGGTACCTTCAAAAACCATTACATACTCAATTAAATAATAGAATTCCTAATGAGCTGAATTGAGCAATATATTACCTTCAATGGAACTACACTTTTCATATAAGAAGGAAGATTTTCATAGTCTTCATCAGAAACAAGTATCAAATTGGAAGTTTCACTTTTCTTGAGTTCATCTCTCTCTTCGCCTACATTGAAATAAGAAAGTTTCCCTTACAAATATTCGTTCACATAATTTGCTTAGAACATAGAAACTAGAATGTTACAATTTGGTTAGAATGAAGAACTTCTAACAAGTTTGAGATATTACTACCAAGTGTGTTAAAGGTAGTTGGGACACCATGGTTCTGGACCTCCAATGTATGAAGACTGCAATGAAATTGAAAATAGATATAAATGTCCAATAAGCATGTCATGAATTCTCCCCAAGGCTATGCGTTATATACAACATACAAAATGTAACTATCTAAGTATACCATTAACAAAAATAAAATAACAACAACATTCTATACCCCAATGCTATAAGTAGCTCCCACTTAGGGTGGGTTTTGGGCCTTTGGGGGTCAAATGTAACGACCTTACCTTTGTTAGCGATAATTGATAACCGATAGATTGTTTTCGATTGACATTTGGTAGCAAATATCATTAGCTTCACATAAATAAAAAGTACACATGATTTAATGAGTCATTTTACTGTAGTCCATTAAAACTATAAATCTTAAACCAGAAATAGGGACTGTATCTAAGTATACCATAACCACTCTCCTCAAATATACCTAAAGACACATACAAGTATTATATCTACCTAAGTTTAACAAAAGATTATGTACACGATAGTCTATTAAACAGCTCGATAGATAAGTATATGATCATGTTGTTGATACAGCAAGAGATAACAGTCTTACCTTGGTGGACTATCAAGCACATCCCGTTTGCGAACCCCTGAAGAAAAATGCAGTCAAAAATACAAAACCATCATTTTCCTATCAATATTCTATACAATCCATCAAAATTATGGATTTAGACTGCAGACCTCCAGAAGCAAGTGTGGCTAGAAACATTTCAGATAGCCCAAGTTTTCGAAAGCTGGGTGAATTCTCGAATCTGAAAATTCAGTCAATCACAACAAAATCTTTCCAATAACCAATATTCAAATATATTAAACTATGAGATAAAACTCAGAGGTAGAGCTAAACATGTCACCAATCTATTCGTTGAACCAAGAGTCTGGAATATTGGTTGCATTACTTTTTATTTAGTTGAGTTACTTTTTTTATGTGTGTATGTGTGTTCGGCCCCTAAAAAACTGAAATGATGGTAAAGGAAGTACATACAAAGCATCATCATCCAAATTGTTAGTGCTGGAATCATAAGTAGAAGTGCGAAACTGGGATTCAAGACGAGGTGTAGCACAACTACTTTGACTCATAAAATCCTCTTCAAGATCAACAACTCCATCATCTAAAGATTCAACCCAGAAAAAAATTATCAAACATCAGAAATTATTTTTTTTTAAAAAAAAACATTTAAGAGTAAATGTACAAATAAATAAAAATTGACCTGGGGAAATGTAGGACATAGATTGAAGTGTGGAATGAAGGTGAAGAAGCTGAGAATGATTAAGTTTGTAAAGCTGATTACAATGACCTAGAAGCTCTTCAAAAGAAACAGTACCAAGTGACATTGATTCAAGCAAATTGAGATCTTCCGTCAAAGATACTACTCTCTTATTTAGGGTTTGAATGAATGTCGTCGACGCTGAATCTGTAACATTTTTAACACTTTTAATATCAAATTATGAATTGTAAATTTGTAACCCAAATTTAGAAGAACAATAGTAAAAAGAAGAAAACCTAATGGAATTGGACGGCGATCGAGAGATTGTTTGAAAGCGTCGGTAGTTGATTGAAGATTGTTGCAGAAACTAGCCAAGTTTTTGCTCATTTTGGCTATGTTTCCCTCCATTGTTGTTCGCAACCCTAGCTTGTCTACCTCGCACTTTTCCTTGCGCAGTTGCGCTTCTACAGTTCTACCATACCAATCGAAACTTCAGATTTCAAAACACTTTTGAATTCTTTTTAGCGGGATTTTAATCTTTTACTAGAATATATAACGTACGTTCAGTAACATTACTAACAAAGCGCCTGTAGCTCAGTGGATAGAGCGTCTGTTTCCTAAGCAGAAGGTCGTAGGTTCGACCCCTACCTGGCGCGATTAATTTATTTTTTCTGTTATTTTTTATTTTTCTTTCTTTTATATTTAAATTTAGATTAATTTTATATTGTTGTTTTCTGTTTTAAGTTTTCACTTATGATGCTATCAAAAAAAAGTTTACACTTATGATGACTATTGAAGTATAATTTGTAGAAATTTTAATCATCATGGTACTATTTGAATTATATATTTATAAATTAGTTTAAAGTTATTATTATCAATCAAACGACATTGTTTAATACATAGGAAAAATTAGCAAGGAAAATCGAATGTTTCCCTGGAAAATTTATTACCAATGACAACCAATTGAATCCTTAGAAAACTCATGGGTAACGACTAAATTCAAGAGTTGCTCATTTTACAAACGAAAACTGAAAATAATTTTTAATAACATATCTTGTTTGAGACAATTTCACTATAAGACATCTATAATATGAATAACCCATTACATTTATTGGAAAAATAAGAAAATAAAAAATGTAAACCATTTTCTGAAAGAGTTTTTTGCCAACTACAACCTTAAAGTTTAGGCGTTTTACAAGTAACAGCCTTGAACTTTTATTTATTTTGTGAACAACAGCTTTCAAGTTTCAAGTTTATAAACATTGTTTCAAGTTTCAAGTCGGGTGGATTGAGTCTAACGGGTAGCTCTCCAATGAACAATTCTACTAAGAATGAAGAAGATGCATTTGCAATCTAATCTAACAAGAAAATGTAGTACTATAATGTAAACTAAGATATATAACTTTAGGGATGGAGATGAAATGATGTGTGGAAGAATATAAAGAGGGTGGGTATAATTTTGACGTGTAAGTTTTTTTTCCTACCTCTTGCTTGTTATCTACCAAAGAAACCCTAAATTTTTGGCTTCTTCAAACCACCCACTTCGATCCTCCGAACCATTTTTTCAAGATCACCCCATTAACAAAATTAAAAATATTATATGATCTATCATTTAAAGTTGATATTTATTCCCATTTACAAACTACATAGGCACGTTTATCAACAAGATTCTTCTTAAAAACATATATAAACATGAGAATATTATATTTATAGCGTCTTAAACATGCTAATTTGATGGAATATTAAGCTCAATATCATCACAATACATATAAAATCAAATTTTAATTATGTCTTTGCCCACATTCGAAAAGTGATTTTTGTACATATATGAAAAAACATCATATTTGATATCTATATTATATACTCTTTCATTTCTTTGAGTTTGCTACTGAAACCAACATATTATGAGGAAAAATATCACTGTCAATAGTAAACTCAAAGAGACAGATAGAGTAATCATTAATCACGTTTCACAAATCACATCAAAAGAAACTAAAACTTGCTTAAGATTGGTAGGATGACATGAATTGTTTGATGAGTTGGGAAAGTTGATTTGAGGCATTAGAGCAAGGGTTATGTGCATAAAAGCCATGGTATTGACCTTCAAATTCAATATAAGTAATGTCTTTGCCAAGCCCTTTCATGTTCTTTGCATACTCTTCAATTCTATCTTTCATTATTTCTTTTTCACCCACTATTATTAGCATTGGATCAAGTGACACCCTTTCTAAATTTGGACTATAAGGTCCAAATGGGTTTGCTATTGGATGGTCTCTATCTTCCCCTTTTGGTAGAGATAATCTCCAAAACCTAATAAGAGAGAAACAAATGGAATTATTACTTAACTAAAACAATAATACAAAATACTTTCGGCCCGTTTGGTAGGTGGTCATAAACGATGATAATGAAAATGAAAAATTAGTGTAATTTTATTTGAAAAATCTCTTGTCTACTTTGATGGTCATGCTTGTCCAACTCCAATCATCTCATTTTCTTCATAAAATTCATTCCAGTGCATTATTATTGGGAGATGTGGTATTAGGTGGTAATGAAAATTTGTATACAAAAAACTTTTTTGTGATCAAAGTTTCATTACCATGGAAATGATATGGATCTTTTAATGAAATATTACACTATAAATTATTCCCATTACCACCATTTAGTACCACTAACCAAACGGATCGTTTAGGTAGTGTTTGGCAACATAGAATTCATTTGAAGAATTTAAATTAGGTATTCAAATTCAAGAATTGTAAAAGACACCTAAATACTTGGAATTTGCAAATTTTAATACTTGACCAATTTTACATTAATATTGAACTTCTGTGTAGAATTGATTCAATTCCACATTTCCAAATTTAAGAGTCGTCAAACATAGTATTTAGGCCAATTCAATATTCTAAAATGAATTCTAAGTAGCCAAACATACCATTATAGTATTTCAATTTGTATAGTTTTTTTTTTAATTTCATATGTTGACTATGAGTTTTTCGCTTTTTCACGTGGTGTACAAATATTTTTTTAATCTGCATGATGATCTTCAGGTTCTAAATATTCAACTTAGTAAGCAAAAGGTAGAGTATGATTTTTGTTATATTTACTTTATCCTTAATAATTATTATTATTATGGTTAATCTTAAAATATTACACTATCTAAATTAAGTAAGACTTCACCTAAATCACAAGAGCTTACCTCTTTTATTACAAGTAACTTATGATATAAATGATCAAATAACGTATTGAATTGTATAAAAAATATATAACATAGTAAGTATAGCTTGTTTTGTATAAGACCGTCTCACCATGATACATGTCCATATAGCCCATTTCTTTAATTGTTTACTTTAAGATCGGAGTAATTGTTTTAAGGTTTTGAGTAATCACTAGACTATATATAAAAAGTGATTATATTGAAACTGTAAGTGATCACTTTAATGTTATAAGTGATCATTTTAAGACAAAAAAAATTATATTGTGGCAGCCTAATAGAGATTATCTCACTGTAAAACCGACACATTTAAAAATTAGTATAGTAAGTATAATAAAATAAACTAAGTAACTAATTATACTAAAAACATTTATGTTGCCAAATTTTGATGATATTATTGTCATCATTGTTATAATTATTATTTATAGCTAATCATGGTTTACATTTTTTAATTTTGGATAAGAAAGGGAAAGGTTGTTGGTAATAGGTTTGCTTCTTCACGTCTCTCGTGACTCATGCTCATATTTAAAATGTTTCAAAGCGTTGAACATGTCTTGTCTCGGCAAATTCAGTTTTGTCTTGATTTGAAAATAAATATTTTTTTTATAATATTTTCATTTTTTATTTTAGATTATTCTATTTGTTGTTTATTTAAAGAATAATTTATTTATATGACAAATTATAGATATAATTAACCTTATTCTTACTCATTTAAATATTTTAATTTAAGGTCTCACATATATTCCACTAACGTTATTTTAATATTTTTATATTATAGTCTTCATATTTTTGCACTAACTTTATTTAAATACTATTAATAGTTGAAGTCTTTATTTTTTCACTAATTATATTTTAATAATTTAATAAAATGATATATTTAACATTTAAAGAATTATAATTTTCTTAATTACCGTGAATATTGTTGGGATGATTTATCCCACATCGATAAATTAAAGATGGTGTGCACACTTTATAAGCTATCGAAGACTTTCTTCTCATCGCTATATTTTTTAGGATGGTATAGATCTCATTGGTTTATGAAGTGTGTGCACCTCGTACTGTTTTCTAATGGTTGAAGCCTAGAATATAATCTATACTCTAACACGCTCCATCACACGAGAGCCCTTTGGGCCAGAAATATGGATGCACAGACCCTCCTCATACCTGGCGCTTAACATTCTACCTTAAATAAATAGTGTTTGAGATTCGAACTTGTGACCTCTTGTCACTCTGGCCTCTGATACCAGGTTAAGAAACCAATTCAACCAAAAACTTAAGCTAATGGTTGAATTCCTAAGATAATTTATAACTTTAACAAAAAAAATTTGTGTCAATAATTATTTTTAAAAAATTAAATTTTTTTTTTTTGAGGTAATTAAAAAATTAAATTTGATTATCACATAGGTGACTTTTTTATGGGCCTAACGTGTAATGAAAAAAAGGTGAAGTTGTCCTTTCAGATAAACAAAAAACCGTGTATAACGTCGGTGACAAATCGAAACATGAATTTTAAGAATGGAGTAATTTGCTAAAAAGTTGAGATAGTGACTAAGAGTATATCTCTATTGGTACTATTGCTAGGTCATGCTCAACAAATGGTAGAATAACTCATTTATTTTTATTAATTTAACATATTTCAAAACCATATGAATTCAACTCTTTTGACCGTCCTCTCCTCTCTTGATGGATATGACGTATGAGACGTCGTTTATCTTCCCTCTTCAGACCCTGACCATAAATTATCTACAAACGGAATATATTGGGTATGATGATAATGATGAGTTCAACTCTTAATTAGATAAATTATATTTTCTAACAATGATTTATCTAATAAGATACTCAATCCATTGTAGACTAAGTTTTGCATTTTTATTTTGAGTGATGTTATTATGGGCAGGTTAGACGCTGATAGATCTAATAGTTTGTGGTGCGTAGTTGTTTAAATTAAGACAGTTTGATTGAATTACTGAACATGGTATAGTTGTTGGAATGTATGGAATGTATTTTGTTACGAAATCTTACTACTGCTTTTGATTTTGGAACGTTATATGTTGCAATGTTTTGAATACAATTATTATTTAAAGTATCCCAATTATCATTTTCTTAATATGCGTGTCCAACTCAAAGTGGACAATAAAAAAGATCCGAAGAGAGTATTTAATACATAAATGATCAACAGAGGGGTCTTTGAGGGTGTGCAAGGCGATCAACCGCACAAGGCCCTTTTTTCTCCCGTATATGAAAAAGTTAATCAAAAAAAGAAATATGTTAAATTTATTGATATAAAATACTACCTCCTATTCACCAAGATTGTCCCATTTGACTTTTGGCACTATTCATTCATCACTCTTAATTTGTATTTTACTCTTAATCTATAAGTTAAAACATAGTCATGTGGGATCTTGTTTGATTCGTCTCAATACAACGATTATTAATATCAAATTTTTATAATTTTTAATTAACAATAATTGGAGATATTAAGGGTTAAAATGTTGCCTCGGCATGTGTGAAAAGTCAAATGGGACAATCTTGGTGAATAGGAGGGAGTATTATATTTACTATAAATAAGACAAACAAAAAAATTTAGCACATGGCACCCAAATTTTCCAAGACGGCTCTGATGATCAAATAACATATTAAATTTCATAATAAAATCAAAATGAAAAATAATTAAAAAAATCTTGACTAGATTGAATATCAAATCAGAAGGGAAAATATTCATGTGATTTTGCTTGTTAGTGCTTCTGATGGGTCACGCCAATATTTAAAGCATTTCAAATAAACAATGGTTGGTAGTGATACAACTGTTTATGACGTTTGCTAAGAAAACGATAAATTTTTATTTTATTTTCTAATCCATCTTGAGTATATCGCTTTATGCTTAAAAGTTGTGACAACGACAACATTTATTCAATCTCTAATAATTCATTTTTTTTTGTTTCTTTAATGAAAAAATATTAAAAAAAATTCTTAAAAAAATAAAAGTGATTTAAATATCACCTAAAATAAAAATATTATAAACTTAATGAAGTTAGAGGGTTTATCTAGCAACACTTAATTTAGATGAATATATTAATTTGTTTAATAAAATATTTAATATTATTAGGGGTAGTGTACTCATCTAAATTTAGAAGTTTGACTTCGAAATTAGTATATTAATCTCAAGTTATTTCTTATTTAAGCCAGGGAGTTTGGGACATAATTTTGGAAAGTCTATTCTAGAAAAATAATCAAATTTAAGTTATTTTTTGAGACATCGTCTGTTGATATAATACGACTATAAAATAAAAAGTTTATATATACTAATAATTTATACTCTATTAGTGAGGTGAAGATACACTTTCTCAAACGGGAGCCTCATTTTCATACTGATGCATGTGTAGGTAGTAGATACTTGGCTACCCTAGATTGTTTGTATTGGTTTGTGGATAAATGAAAGCTCTTTTTATTTCTCCAAAAAAAAAAAAATAATTTATACTCTATTAGTTAGATTATTTAACTTATACATAGGCATTGTGCTAACTTAAAAACATGGTCTAGTCAAGTGGAAATACTACTCCTTCGATCCAAAAAAAATTCATACTTCCTTCAATTCAATTCAGTTGTTCCATTTACTTTTTCACACTTGTCGAGACAACATTTTAACCCTTAATATCTCTAATTATTTTTAATTAAAAATTATAAAAAAATTGATATTAATAATCCTTGTATTGATACGAATCAAACAAGATCCCACATGACTATATTTTAACTTATAAATTAAGAGTAAAATACAAATTAAGAGTGATACGTGAATAGTGCTAAAAACAAATGGGACAACTCAATTGAATTAGAGGGAGTATTAAATTACGGTGTGATATTTACAACGTTATTATAGTGCTACTAGCTTGTATCCCGTGCCAAGCACGGAAAATTTTAAACAAATTTTATTTAAATTATCATGATATTAATTTGTTTTTTGATAACTATAATAAATATAGAGAAAATAATATTGAAGCTTTAGAGAAATTAAACGATCAATTTACATTTTCTTATGCTCGTAATATGAATATATTTTTTATATCAAATATTTTTTATGTCAAATATAATTGTAGTATTGTTTTATTTTAAATAAAGTATCTTTTTATGTCAAATATTTCTAATTGTCTTTCTTTTGCATTATTCTCTTACTTGAATTATTCCTTTGATTCTCATTATTTAAATGTGATTAACATTTAATGGGTCAAATTCTTTGAATGTATTTTGGGGGGGAAAACAATCAACATGAGAGTAACATGTGTCCTTTCTAAATAATGGTTTTAATATATAGTACAGATAGATAGATTTTTATGTCAAATATAATTGTAGTATTGTTTTATTTTAAATAAAGTATCTTTTTATGTCAAATATTTCTAATTGTCTTTCTTTTGCATTATTCTCTTACTTGAATTATTCCTTTGATTCTCATTATTTAAATGTGATTAACATTTAATGGGTCAAATTCTTTGAATGTATTTTGGGGGGAAAACAATCAACATGAGAGTGACATGTGTCCTTTCTAAATAATGGTTTTAGTATATAGTATAGATTGTCTTTCTTTTGCATTATTCTCTTACTTGAATTATTCCTTTGATTCTCATTATTTAAATGTGATTAACATTTAATGGGTCAAATTCTTTGAATGTATTTTGGGGGGAAAACAATCAACATGAGAGTGACATGTGTCCTTTCTAAATAATGGTTTTAGTATATAGGAGTAGTATAGATAGATTTTTATGTCAAATATAATTGTAGTATTGTTTTATTTTAAATAAAGATCTTTTTATGTCAAATATTTCTAACTGTCTTTCTTTTGCATTATTCTCTTACTTGAATTATTCCTTTGATTTTCATTATTTAAATGTGATTAACATTAATGGGTCAAATTCTTTGAATGTATTTTGGGGGGAAAACAATCAACATGATAGTGACATGTGTCCTTTCTAAATAATGGTTTTAGTATATAGTACAGATAGATAGATTTTTATGTCAAATATAATTGTAGTATTGTTTTATTTTAAATAAAGATCTTTTTATGTCAAATATTTCTAACTGTCTTTCTTTTGCATTATTCTCTTACTTGAATTATTTCTTTGATTCTCATTATTTAAATGTGATTAACAAATGGGTCAAATTCTTTGAATGTATTTTGGGGGGAAAACAATCAACATGAGAGTAACATGTGTCCTTTCAAAATAATGGTTTTAGTATATAGTATAGATTCATCATTCAAATTTATTTTATATAGATTACGGCTAATGTATAAGAAAAAAAATAATCAAGTTAAATTTTATTTAAATCATTTAATCGCATACTTTCAGAATGTTAACTTTTAATAATGTTTAAATGCGCATATTTTAATATATAAATAAATAAATTACTAACATATTAAATTACGTAAAAAATCAAATAGCGGTAAATTTGGAAATTACCTATCAAGAGAGTCCAAGGTAAGAATAGGTTCAGGAGGACCTTCAGCTTCAGATTTGGTCCTAAGAGACCCGCCAAAAAAGGGACCTAAAAGCACATACCCACATATCCGAACGGGTGAAAGATCCGGCGACCCGTACCCGAATCCGACAGCCAAATGGTGAGCTATATTCCCACCAGAAGAGTCACCTATAATATAAACCTTTTCGAAGTCTACGGCATTGTCTTGAAGTAACAATTTGGAAGAATTAATTTGATGATTATAATTAAAATGGTTTTTAATGTTAATTTTTTGTTTTAATTTTGCCTGTGATTGTAGCCATTTTACTGCATTTATTCCATCTTCTATTGCTGCTGGAAGCCTGTGTTCTGGGGCCAGCCTGCTCACCAAAAATCCGTTAACAGGCGAAGTCAGAATTTTAAAATAGAGGGCTAGATAGTCGATATACTAACAAATTAGTTACAATATAATTACTAGTTAAATTATATAAATTTTGATATCATATAGACTGAAATGAATTTGAATCATAACTGCAAAAAATTTATTATTTGTTGAAGTTTTTCTAAAATTATCTCTTTAAAAAAAAAATCAAGTGTTTTAAGCTTTTTTATTAGCCTAGTAAGTTTCGAAAAAATACTATTAAAATTAGGATAGCAAAAATATAAACTCACACACTAATTAAGTGGATGTAAAATTATGAAAAATAAAAAGTACTAATGACATTTAATGTAAATTTATTAGTTTATTAAAAAACAATTGTTTATATATTTGAATTTGATCCCTTAACTTTAGGTTACAAAAATTACTAAAGTCTTCAAGTTAAGCTATAATAATTTTTGTTAAATTTTAGACTATTTAAACTATATATCATATATTAGTAAGTGAGCCAAAACCAAAAATATAAAGGATTGCATTTTTGGTAAGGGTAGCCGAGCCTCCCCAACCTCAATGTAGCTTCGCCGCTAATCATACACTATCATGTACACTTTTTATTTACTTGAGATTATGAGTGATGTTTGTAATATGGGTGAAACTCTGTACTTATATGGTCAGGAGAGACCATCCCTTATTTTAAACACGCACCCTATTGTATTTTGTACTATTTTAAATCGATAGCTCCTACTAATTTATAATGTCTAATATAATGACTGATAAAATATCATAACATTAAGTAAAGTTTCATGGTGTAACTAATAGAATTGTATCTTGAATTCATTAGTCTAAACCTTTATGTAATCCTTATCGATCTCACAAAATATAAATTTTCTAAATATACAAATCAAAACTTAGATTCAAAGTTGTGTTTTATAAAATATTGTATATATCTTTTTTACTGTTTTCCCATCCAGGTATTTAAGTATCTCTAAGCAATATCGCTAATTAATTTCTCTCTTTGCAGGGCTCTCACCTTCTGGGGGTAAAATTGACCGCTTTTCTCTAGTATTCTTTCTCAAGGGAGTACGGGTATGGATTGTCTATCACATTTCCTCATCCAGACCCTATTTTTTGATCGACATATTAAATTGTTGATGATGATGATATTTTCTAAAATGTTTGGTGGACCAATAGTATAAGTCATTCATTCCAAGTATGATCCCAAAAGATAAGCAATATCTTTTGAATGAAAAAACAGAAGATGACTACATTCTAAATTATAATGCACACCTAAAATGCCTTTTTAGTAGCATGAAATTTGTCTTTTATGACCAAGTAAAAGAGTATTTGGTTTTATACTTCTTTGTGTTCATGTGTCCAATTTCATTTGGATAATCTTAGGAGTAGTAAAGTAGTAAAGTAGTAAGCAGTACGCACTATAATTTGAAAACAATCTACGATGATACACCAATTGGTTGGGCACCTTACATAAAGTTTTTCATCATCATCCTATCCTATTATTCAATGTATCTCACTCATAAAAAACTATAAAAAACTATAAAAGGAGTCCCTCGGCTCGAGATAAAGTTTTTGTTGGCAAAAATATAGTATTACTCTTTCTATTTTATGAATGATTATGAGTCTAAGATTTTATTCGACTCGTGCTTAATTTTAGGGTTTAAGTTTGATTTTTCTAAGACTTAATGATTTTGAATTTAATTTGAGGTCCAAAAAGATAAATGTTTGTATAGTTTTAGGTTTTTCAGATGTAGACTCAATTTCAAAATCATTTAAAATCGTGATCCACTAAACTCTGTTCAATAGAAAACTGTATGAATATAATAATAAATTGTATAAATTTCACACACTTATACTGCAATGAATATCTAGTTTAAAAGAAATTCTTTACTATCACCATAAAAAATAAAAATTTTCATTAAGGTCCAATTAAATCACATAGTATGTTATTTTTAATTGAAAAATATGGAAAAAATAAATTTTTTTAATGTAAAAATTATGCTAATCAGATAAAGAGATGAATATGATAGATGATTGAGTTTAATTTGTATCTTGTAAATGCGATTAGAAAAGTCAATGTGACATCAACGCCAAAATAAAAATACTACAAAATCTAATGAATGACCCAAATGTAAAATCAACTGTGTAGAGTATTTTAGATGGCTTGTAAATTTATTCTTTCTCCGTTCTCTTTTGTTTATCTCATTTATTGTTTTTACATGTCCCAACATAAAAGTCAAATAATTTCACATGTGAGAAACTAAAAATCATAAAAGTTAATATTTAAAAAATATATATCAATACCACGTTAAAATATTGGTTCATGTAAATTGATAAAAATACTTAATCAAATATGACTAGAAATATTCAAATATTATAATTAAAAGGAAAAACAAACACAGAAGAAAATATTCCCTCCGTTTCCTAATGTTCTTCCCATTTAGAATATTCTATTTTGGAAAGAGAAATTTGATTAAGATTTTTAAGACATATATAGATGACAAAATATATCCATAAGAGATCTCGTTAGATTCGTCTTAATGTATACTTTTTTATTATATATTTTTTATAATTTTTTATGATGCGTATTTGGAGATCTTTTGGCTCAAAATTTACCTTAAAAATTGTGCAAAAAATATGGGAAAAACATTTGAAAACGGAGGGAGTAGTAAATTGAGTTTCACAATTAAGTGACACATTAAAATTTGACTCTACAATAAGCAAGGAAAATGGGGTAACCCATACAAAAAACACGAATATAAAACAACTAAACATGAATTTGCCTTGTTTTGTTAGTCAATTCGTACATTTAACTTACATTTTTATCATTTACATCATATGTAATTTCTATTTTATTGTAAAATAGCAATTTACCCAGCTACTTTCTTAGTTTTTCCACCAGATGTCTATGTGGTAAATTTGGCAAAAACAGAGAACATATATTATTGTTTTTATCGAAAACTCTCAAATGAAACAGTCTAATAGTGTGATCTACTCAAGCCTATTGGGCTTATTGAATGTAACATTTTGGTTACTTTTAATTTTAAAATGATCACTTACGATCTAAAAGTGAATTATAGCCCTAAAGTCATCATTTTCTATGGTCTTAAAATAATTATTGTTAGAATATATAGCATACCCTCAATTACCAATTTAAACTTTTGGTTGAATTGATTCTTTAACATGGTACCAGAGCTAGCGTGACAAAAAATCACATGTTCAAATCTCAACCTCCCCTCATTCAAGGTGAAATATTTTAGCACCAGTACTAAGAGGGTCTATATTACATCTACACTTACACTTCTAACCCAACAGGTTTTCGTGTAAGGGAGTGTATCATATCAACCATCAAGTTACACTTTTGATTAAGCTAAATTCAGTCTTAAAACAATCATTAAAGAAATGAACTAATTATACGTGTTCGAATAATTGATTTAATGAGGTGAAAAGTAAAGTAACAAACCTGTAATCAGGTGCAATAACAAGGGCTTGAAGCTGAGAAGCAAGACGAAGACAATAGTTATGACAATTAGGCCATGTACGAGACCCAAGGCAAAAGCCTCCTCCATGAATATAATAAATAATGGGCAATTTATTATTTTTTATAATATTTTTGTTGTTAAAATTAGGTTTAAATACACGTAAATATAGTTGATTTTGCTCATCAAACAAACAATCTTCCCATTCAACTAAACATCCTTGTTCAACCATTTCATTTGTATTCATATTATAATTATAATGCCCGAAATCAATGTCGCACTCATTTGCCCTATAGACTGATCCATCGCTGTATAACCGCACCACTCCGAAACAGTCTTCCACCAATTCTCCTAGGGATCCCATCTTTGGTTTCTCGCTTTTTGAATAATCTTTCTCCTATTTTTTATTGGTTTGATTTGATGAGATGTGTGAATGAATGAATAAATGAGTTTAGTTTGTGTGCAAGTTTATGGGTTTCATAAAGGGGGTATTTATAGGCATTAGAGTATGAGTTTGTGATGGATATTACATAGTGTTTATTTTTTAAGATATGTCATGAGATATTAGGCATGTGTAAGATATCTGATTGCATAGAGCGAGTTTTTAACATTAAAATGACTAGATTATTAGTTTAACATAGGATTTGAGGTGTTTGGCAAACGATTGGCAGTCAATAGCTAATTGGAGTTGCTCATTTAATAGCTGATTTTGTTGATTGATTATTTGACTGGCTGATTTAGAATATGCTTGTGAAAACAAATTGTTGTAAATTGATTTATTATAACAATAAGATGTTTAAACTAGCTAATTTATCAAATATTAGTATTAGATTTTTTTTTTTTTGAAAATTTGGAATACTATATATATATATATATATAAGAAAAAACACTGAGACTTGGGAGCCCTAGCCACCCGGCATAAAAAAAAACCCACAAGGGGAAAAAGCCATCGGGGAAAGAGACCAAGAAACAGGCCACCAAAACAACGCATAATGGTGGATACTTAAATAAGCTAATTTGTTGGTTTTAGACCCTGTAATTCTTAAAATTATTGTGTATTTTTATTCTGGGTCTGATTGTATGTGAATACTAAAAATATATTGGTGCATAATGGATGAATTCTATTGGTATAGATATGTGTGATGTAATTGTGAATGTAGTAATTTATGGTCCCATCATTAATTATATAAGTTGAATGCGTGTGTGATAAGTACTTGAGCTTTGAATTCCACTTGATTAAAATTGTGGCTCTTTTGGTTCAGTCCCCATGTATTAGGACTACCACTATCCCACCTCCCATTTTACATTCTCTATGTAAATCCTTAACAAAACAAATCCTCTGTTCCACTGTTATTGTCCACTTTTATGTGGACGCAAAATAAGAAAGGGGTGGTAGTGGGATATTTTAAGTGATTATAATAATTGAAAAGGTGGTAATGGGGTATTTTAAGTGATTATAATAATTGAAAAGGTGGTAGGTGGGATATTTTAAATAATATAAGTTGGAGTAGTTGGGGGTATTTAGGTAAAAAGTTTTTGCCAAAAATAGAAAGTGGACAATTAAAGTGGGATAACCCAAAAAGGAAATGTGGACAATAACAGTGGGACGGAGGGAGTATATGGGAAAAAGACCCTCTGGAAGGAGGGTGTATCAAACAATAATGTGATAGAAGAAAGACTTTAGTGTTCGATTCCCTTTATAATTATCGTGATTTTTTCTATAAGAATATTTGTTTGATTAAAATTGTTATGTATTTATTCTATTGTTACTGTGTTATAGATGTCGAATGACATTATTATCAATAAATTATTAGGTTCTTTAAAAAAAACTGGTGAACCGACCTTGTTCGTGTTTTTTCCGATTGGCTTGTAAGTGGCAAGTAGAGTTGTTGTTAATTGAGATAGTCGGAACGCTACTTGGTCGGTGGGATTACACTCGCACACTACAACAAATTTCATTTTTTTTCAATATTGAATTTAGTGGCATTAAAAAAAATGCCATTGATTTATATTTTTAGTGTAATAATTATTGATTTTTTTAAAATGATTATGTCGTAATGATAAATGCAGTCGTACCTTTGACAATTTAGTCAGATGTGTAAAGTGAAAAGGACTTTAAATTGATTATTCTTAAAGAGTGAAAAGGATAGCTAAATGAAAATCGAACTTTAAAATAAAAAGTGATACTTACTCTTCAATTATAATAATATTACTTAATTATTAGGTTTGATCAACTTTGTTTTATTGGCTAACAATATAAGTATTTTCTTAGCAATTGCTTTGGACGGTTAATCAAAGTTTTTTTTAGTCGCGTTAGGCTAATATTGATTAGTACACTACTATATAATAACTTATTCACTATTAGGTATTGTTTTGTAATGTATTGGATTAAATTGATGGAGTTTTGTTTTAATATATACATTAGATAGTGCCCGTGCAATGCACAGCTTTATTAAATTTACCGACATATCATTTAAAAAATTAAAATTTTAAGAAATAAATTTTACATTATTGTTATATCTCATTTCGTTTTGAATAGTTGTATACATTACATACCTTGTTTGATTTGTATCATACTTTGTATTGTGCGTATATGATTGTGAAAATTTAGTTATAGATTTAACATAAATATTTATGTAAAATTATTTTAAAAAATAAAAAAAAATTGTTTGTCATAAAAAATATAAGTGACTTGCATAAAGGTAGCCACAACCTATAATCGAGCAGAAAACCGTTTTCCTCTCCCTCTCTTTTTCTCTCTTCTCCTTCTAAAAAAAACTAACCTCCATTGTTGGTTTGGGGCTATCATTAACCTTTTGGTTGATGGTAGGGATGGCAACGGCTTGGATCTGGACCGGGTCTGGGTGGACCCGGATCCAGATCCGTTTTCAAGAAGAGAGTCCAGATCCGAATCCGGGTCCAAAACGGATCCTGCTTGTTTTTGCTTTTTTTTTGTATTTTCGAATTGTTTTGAAATTATAAATAACTTAATCAACATAAATCTACTACTAAACTCAATTTACCATTAAACTTAACATAAATCTACATAAATCTACCATTAAACTTAACATAAATCAAAATAAATCAACATAAATCTATTATTAAATTTAACACAAATAAAAAATACTCAACATTATAAATAACTTAATCAAAACAAATCCACATAAATCTACTACTAAACTTAATCTACCATTAAACTTAACACAAATCAACATAAATCTACATAGATCAAAAGAAATATAGAAAAAAAAAAAAGCAAAACTAGAGTTTATCCCTTCAAATGATGGCGGCGGCTGGCTGGTGTGGCTGGGGCCTGGGAGTTGGGAGTAGTTTAGGATTTGGGTCTAAAATAACTAAGTGGGAATAAATGGGAGTTGGGATGGGAGGGAGTTTTGATTTTTGAAATAAAAGTAAGAGTAGAATTTGGGATTGGAAATTGGGAATTACTACTGGACTAATGGGAGTCTGGGACTTGGGAGTCACGTGGGTGCCTGGGTGGGTAATTGGGTATATTTATTATACAAATTCCATTTTATATATTTATTATATTTTTAAAAAAACGGGTCCTAAGATCCGCGAATCCGGGTCTGGGTATTATACTCAGATCCGGATCCGGATTCGTGACTGTTTATTTAGACCCGGACCCGATGGGTCTATTTTTTAAGACCCAGATCCGTGAAAACGGATACGGATCCACGGATCCGGGGCGGGTCTAATATCCATTGCCATCCCTAGTTGATGTTAAACCCCTAAACTTGTCCGTTTTAAGTGTTTAGAATATGATAAAAATAAATATTTGTGGGTAGAGATTAATGCGATATTGTAGCAGACACCAAAATTGCAATTACCATCAATAACTACATCAAATTCAATTCTATCTCAAGACTACAACAGATCGAAAGACCCCCTCGTAGAAGGCTGTGTCAAACAACGATGTGGAAGAGGATGTTCAGAATTGTCAGATCTCATATTCAACGATCGTAGTTTTGTTAATTTTGAATTATCTTTGGTTAAAGTTGTTATGTATTTGCTAATTTTTATCTCTGATGTAGATGTTGTATGACTCTTTATTAATGAATCAGGTATTATTCAAAAAAAAAAGATAGCCACAACCTAAATCATATATTAGACTTATGCATTGCATTTAAGTAACCAATTAAAAAATCTTCATAAAAGTATATTATCTTTTAACCAACTTAAAATATCCAATACACTTAAATAATACTTATTTAATATATAAAATTGATAAGATTTTAAAATAATTGAAAAAAATGAAGTTAAATTTAAGATCTCTTGTTTCTGCTAAGAAACTGTCAAATTTGTAAGGGGACTTCAAGAGGTAAGTATCTTCTGTAATAAGGGTAGGCAGTAGTCCGACCGCCGCGCGTGGTGTTCCTGCAACCACAAAGAAAGCTAACCCGGGGGCCGGAAGGGCTCTCCGATGCTTAAGTCAGACCAAGGAAAAGGTGATATGCAAGAGTTTTTGGGTAAGATTGCGTATAAGAGTAGAAGGGCGTACCTTTTTCGTGTAGATGAATGTTATATATATAGAAATATTATGGAGGTTATTTCTAGAGAGGTTGGTAGTTAGTGAGCGGTTACCATCGGTTACTTCAATAAATGGAAGTTACGTGGCGGTTATGATTTGACTAAATAAATTACGGGATAATAATTTGACCCCGTAACATCTCTAATACATTAAATGATGTGACCTACAAAGTATAGCATCAATATGAATAACATTATAATCATAGTTAGAAAGCAATTTTGTCAAATATATTAATTAGTGATGATTTCATCATTGAGTTTTTAAGAGAAATTTTTTGTTGAGATTGTGACAAATAAGCACTATTAATAAGTGATTATATCACGTGTTTTGTTTTAATACTCCCTCCTATTCTTCTAATTAGTCCCATTTGACTTGTCACCAATTTTTAGGTGGGTCAAATGGGACCACTTAGAAAGGAGAGAGAAAGGGTAATGAATGAATTGTTAATGGTTTTTCATTAGGTTTATTGTAATAAAGTAATGTGAGTAAGGGTAATAAGGTAAAAAATACATACGATAAATAGAAATGAGACTAATAGGGTGACTTAACCCTATTTAGAAATGGGACTAATAGGGAGAATAGGAGGGAGTAATAGTCACTACTACAAATCATCACTTGTGCCACTAATTATGCCACGGGAATTCAAAATCTGTGGCAAGTTTTGATCTTGCCACGGGAAAAATAGATTTCAAGACAATATCACAATCATACCAAAAATTTTTGCCACGGGTAGATATATACTGTGGCTAAGATACACTTGTGCCACAAATTTTGCCACGAGTAAATATATACCGTGGCTAAGATACACTTGTGCCACAAATTTTGCCACAGGTAAATATATACCATGGCAAACAAACACTTGTGCCACGGGTAAATTAATGTTGTGGCAAACAAGCACTTGCGCCACATATCTTGCTACGGGAACTTTATTGTGGCAAACAAAAACTTGTACGAACAATTATGTCATAAGGAAATATTTATCATGGCAAAAAATTTGTGCCGCCAATTATTTCTCTGGTAAATATTTCTCATGGCAAATAAAGACTTATAGGTTACGGGTAGCAATTGTGTGATTGTATTATAAATTATGATACCTGAATTTGACTTTACCGCAAGTTTTGATTTTGCCACGGAAATAGTATATTTAAGAGAAACTTAAAAAAATAAAAAAAAATTATCAATTATGTAAATTAAAAATCTTTATCCAACTTAATTAGTTCTATATTTATTAGAAAATAAGTCATTATTTTCCCTTATTTTTCAATTTAATATAAGAAAAAATTCTTTAAACAATGATTTAATTTAATATATTTTAACTAAAAACATTTAAAATTATTTTTGAAAAGCTTTTTTCACTTACCATATACTCAAACTAGAATATAAAAATAATTTAAAGTAAGATTAAAGTATTTTCAACAAAAGAGAGAAAGGTTGTTTCTAACCTATTCCAAGACTTTTTCAATTTTTTATTTAGTGAAAATCAGATCGTATCATCCTCTTAAATTCAAGAACACATGAAAAATGTTTTTTCTTTCTCTAATGTGCTACAATACAAAAAACTGGAGCAATTTCGACTGAAAGTATTCGACTAAATCAAAACAATCGGAAATTTCTGACTAATTTTCCGACTGACAAGCGTTAGTCGGAATTTCCGACTAACTTGCTACTAAATCAATATATGGTCGGAATTTAAAATTGGAAAAAAAAGAATATACGACTAATAATAATATAGTAATATACTAATAACTAATAAGTGTTAGCAATATATATTAATACGAGTAATATTATTCTAATATAGGATTAATTTTGTTGCATTTGTGAAAATTAGTTGAACAAATTATTTTTAAGTAATTTTGCAACTAATTTTGTTCAACTAATTATAATTTTTTTAACTTATTATTAATAATTTTGTTCAACTAGTTAATAATAATAATAATAATAATAATAATAATAATAATAATAATAATAATAATAATAATAATAATACACTAAGTGGTCGGAGTGTTAGGTTATAAGTATACAAACATTACTTAGATTATCAGTAAATAACTGATGGTCTAGTGGTTGGGGTGTTGGTATATCAATCTGAAGGTCTTGGGTTCAAATCCTACCCAAGTCATTTGTGTAGAAGGAATGTTATAGATTGTCAACATTAAATGATTCTTTTATGTGTTTTGAAAAATAAGATTGCCACGGGTAGGCTTGTGGCAAAAGAATATAATTAGCCACGGGATCTACCGTGGCAAGAAAAAAAGTTTCAGCCACAACCATAATTTTCCCGTGGCAACAATCTAGCCACGATCACTTGTGCCACGGTAGTCTCAAACTTAAATTCCCGTGGCTGAACATCATAGCCATGGGAAATTCTTACTTGTGCCACGACTGCTACTGTGGCACAAGTGATGATTTGTAGTAGTGAGTTATAGATTTTGTACCCACTCCCTCATTCTAACACAAATGCAATGCAACTCCTATCTACTCCCTCCCCTAACGTAACAATCAAAATACGGTTACATTATGTTTGGATAAAAAAATTAGGAGAGAAAAGAAAGGAAAGGAAGAGGAAATAAAGGAAGGGAAAGGAAAGGGAGGGATAAGGAGGAAAAGTGTATATTGTTTGTTTAGAAGGAAAGAGAATAGACTAGGAAGGAAATTGTTTTCCTACCAAATCTTTCCTCTTTAGGAGAGATTGTCTTCTTAACAAAATTTGTCCACCTTTTCCTTCCAAATTCCTCCCCTCCAATTCCCTTCCCCCCAATTTGTTATCCAAACAAGGGATATCTCCTCCCTCCAAATCCCTCCCTTCCTTTCCCTCTATTTCCTTCAATCCAAACACACCCTTAGCTTCCCAAAAGCCCAAACAATTACGCTCCCTCTGTCCTTAAAAGATTGTTCACTGTGAGCTTTTCATACAAATTTAAAAAACTAGAATCTTTGTAGTAAGTGGTTATTATGTTAATTAAATAGTAGTGTGTAGTAATGATTGTATTGATATTATGAGAGAGTAAAAAGATTTAGATTAAAGATAAATTAAAGAAAAAAAGGAAACAGTCTCATAATGAGAGATCTCTGTTGGGCTAACCGATGTATATTAAAAGTGTTAGAGTGACCAATTAAAGAAACTAGTGTAGAAACCCGTGCAACGCACGGTTTTTTTAGCATTGATATATAAATACGTATGATGAATCTTGCTACCCCATTATCCTAAAAATCCAAGATGTGGTGCACTTTGGCCTTAATTTTCCATTTACCCTCATCTCTTGTTATTTCATCAAAATAATTCAAACTCATTTTTATTGCACTTTGGCCTTAATTTGAACAATATGACAGGTTGAAAATAAGAAGGGTAAGAAGGATTTTATACCCTTGATTTCACTAAAATAAAAAAATCTATGGACAAGATTGAGCCAAAAACACATAATTGTAACAGTCACTATGTTACGCAGAAAAGTAACTATGACATAAATTTTAAAGTGTTCTTTTTTTATAACATAGTATTTTTTTTATATATATATAGTAACTAAAAAAAATCAAACAAAATCCTTCTCATCCTTCTCATTTTAAAATCCTTCTCATTTGATCCTAAATTTATACTCCCTCCAATTCAGTTCAGTTGTCCCATTTGGGATTGGCACGGATATTAAGAGTGAGTGGTAGTTGGGTATTTTAATTGATTAAATAATTGTAAAGATGGTAGTTGGGTATTTTAATTGATTAAATTAATTGTAAAGGTGGTAGTTGGGTATTGGGAATTGTAAAAGTGGGGTTTTAATTTGATTAAATTAATTGTAAAGGTGGTAGTGGGGTATTGGGAATTGGAAAAGTGAGGGTATTTAGGTAAAAAAAGATGTACCAAAATAGAAATGGGACAATTGATGTGAGTTGTCCCAATAAGGAAATGGGACAACTGAATTGAATTGGAGGGAGTATATATATATATATATATATATATATATATATATATATATATATATATATATATTTGAGAATCACCTATTATAGCAAGATTAGCTCAAATCGAGCATCTCCAGTGTCCGAAGACACTCAGGAAAAGGGGGCATACATACTTTCTCCGAGTTTATATTCGTGTCCCATCGAGCTACTAAGTGAGCGATATTCCCAGCTCTTCGGACATGACTAAAAGTAACGGACTCAAAAAAAGATAATACATCAAAACAACAATCATAGATCAAATAAATTGGAGATAGCCCCTTCACATGATTCTGGATTGATAGGATGACATTCAAAGAATCACCCTCTAAGTGAATGTTCCTGTATCCCATTATGCGAGCTAGCATCAAGCCATACAAGGCTGCATATGCTTCTGAAATGTCCACACTCCATCTAGCTTTGACCTTTCTTGTACCCGTGAGAAGAATAGTTCCACGATCATCTCGACACACCACACCAAGACCACGCGTATCACCATTACCCACATGAGCATCGAAGTTGATTTTAATACAGTGTGAGGAAGGGGGCTGCCAACAATTCAACTGCTGTACACCATACTTTGGGACAGTCCACACCTTCTGCACATAGCTTTGATAGTCAGTAACTAACCTGCTCAAGGAGATAGACAATTGAACCACATCACAAGGGGAGTTTGCCATAACATGCTGGTTGCGCCCAATCCAACAAGCCCACATAGTTGCACAAATAGGAGAGATATCATGATTGGCAGAATGCGAGAATAACCACAAAAATAAACAGTCAAAAGAGTTTCTTGGAGCATCAGCAATGAGTGAGTTGAAAGGAGACTTGAGCCATATAGAGCATGACAAAGCGACTCTTCATCACTATCACAGCGAGTACATGTAGGAGACGAGTGCATATGTCTTTGGAATCGCAGCTTATTAACCGGGAGGGAACCTTTACACGCACGCCAAAGGAAGTGACGCATCTTAGGTGGACCTGGAATAGACCAAACCTTACTCCACAGAGAGTTCTGGTTATTATTCACTAAGATTGCAGCCCCAAAACGACCAAGCCAATACCCCGATTTGACAGTGTATCTACCATTCTTGTTCATACCCCAAAAAACAGAATCACAAGTTGCACTAGGGGAAAGAGGGATAGAGAGAATTACCTCTTTTGTTGTGTCATCAAAAATATCCTCGATAAGCTCCGTATTCCACACCCGTGAATCATGATCAATGAGGTCACTAACTCTATAGTCCGAGGGGTTATCCGTCTTGAAAACAGGGGCAATAAATGAACCATCACGCAGCACCCATTTATCAGAACTGCACCATATATATATATATATATATATATATATATATATATATATATATATATATATATATATATATATATATATATATATATATATATATATATATATATATATATATATATAGGGTTATGAAGGTTAAATGTTTTCTGATTTAAATATGGACAAAATTACTCTGAATTATTATTATGCTGTAATATTAATTTTCCATAGTTGTTTCTCCAGTCAACACACTATTATTGCATTTTTTGTATTCACCAAATCTCTTATTCTCTCATTTTGGATAGTTGATTTGTACTTATCGTAGTATGATTTATAAAATCCCTCTAAAAAAGTGTGACCATTTATGTAAAGGATATTGACCATACGTTGAAATCTTATATTTATATGTGAGATTTGAGCCCTCATGGTGAGACAATCTCATTTAAGACGGGTCATAAAATTAGACATTCTGATCTATCTATCTATCTATCTATTTTTATTAAATAATTGCTCATCGTTAATTAAATAAGGAAACGTGTGGTAAACGAGAATGAGAATTATGAGACTTATATGTGAGATTTGAAATGAGACTTGGAATACGACTTTAAGAAAAACAATAAGTCTAGTATGAGACTGTCTCACCGTGAGACTAGCCCATACAAACAGTCAATTAATAAAAAATCATAAAAATACAATGAAATTTGAATGTATAAGGTAGCAGTTTTTTTTTCCCAAAAGGTCTGGGCCTAACCCAATTGAGACCGTCTGATAGTGAGACGGTCTCAATTAAGAATTAGTACAATTCTTAATGTCCGATAGGAGAACATTGTTACTTGGATTCTTTAGAAAATGATTGTCATTAATGAAATGAAAGGGATAGAGATATAAGTAAAGTTAAATTGGTAACTTTATAACTATTTTTTAATTATTTCCTTTTTTATTCTAAAATATTACGAAACAAAGACATAAGATATTTTAGTTTGTTTAATCTATATCTCAACGACAGTCAACCCAATATCCACGAACAAACATCGGAAATTTGAAACATATAAGCAAAATTATATAAAAAATCACATTAAAACCAAATTTTGAAACTATTTTCCAAGATAGGAGTATTACTTAATCTGAGTCAATAAAAGTCAGCTCAATAATCAACCGCTGTGCAGTGGCCAATTGCTGACTTGACTATTGTTGACTCTGTTTAGCAATGAGCCGCTGTTATTAGGAGCGGTCCAATAGTCAGGTCAGCAATCGACCGCTGTTACTAAGAGCGACTGATTATTGAGATGACTTTTGTTGACTCAGATTAAGTAATAGACCGCTGTTATTAGAAGTGAACATACTCCGTACCCTAACATCAAGAAAAAAATGCTTAATTAGTTAGCCACAATGTGATTTTTCTATACTCCCTCCGATTCTTTTTTATTGTCCACTTTCCTTATTTGGTCAATTCACTCTAAATGTCCACTTTCTATTTTTGGCAAAATTTTTTTTACCTAAATACTCCCAAGTCCCAACTATCATAATTTATATTACTACCTCTGTTAAATGTTATTTGCAACTTTTTCCATTTTTGTCCGCTCACTATTATTTGCAACTCACTTTTTTCTTTCCTTTTTTAGTAAAGAATAACAAATATAATTACCTATCCCATCATTTTCTCTCTCCTTTAATTACCTATCACATCATTTTCTCTCTCTTTCTTTTCCCTTAATTACCTATCTCTACTTCTTTTATCCTTCTTTCTCTTACTTACCTATCCCTACTTCTATCATTTTCTCTCTCCTTCTTTCCCTTAATTACCTATACCTACTTCCTCTAATTAAGTCCTACAAAAAAATGCATTGGCAACCGCGAAGTGTACCGCGGTTGCACATAACATTTAACGGAGGTAGTATTTAAAATACCCCACCTACCACCTTTTCAATTATTATAATCACTTAAATATATAAAAACTTAAAATATCCCATTACCATTTTTTTCTTAATTTGTGTGATCATTAAAAAGTGGACAATAAGAAAGGGCGGAGGAGTATAATTTTGTTAATATGTTTCAAAATTTCCAATCCCCCAAGTCCAGATCCGAATGAGATATAGAAAAGTAGGCGGGAGTGAAACGAATGAAATTGCAATTCAAATAAAATTGAGTAGATTTACTTCCCCAACCTTTTTCCACTTTCCAGTTTCCGCCCTTTTCAATTTTTTCTCTCCCTTCAATTAGGGCGAATTCATTTCACTGTAATGAAATTCCCCCATTTTTAGTCCAACCCTAATTCTTCTCATAATTTATAATCTACTCAGGTATTTTAACTCTACCTATTCTGATCTTTTTCTTTTAAGATCTTCAAATTGTTCTTGATTTGAATCATTTGGATTTTACTTTAGTTTAACAATCGACTTTTTTTTCTTTTTAATTTTTTAAAATTGTATGTTGCTTCGTTTATTGCAGTGAGTGGGAAAGACTGGCTGTAAATTTAGTATGGCCAAAGTTGCTGCACCACCGGGTTCTTTGCCTTCGGATTCGCTTCCTTATTGTGGTGCTCCCATGAATGCTCGTCATGTTTCTAAGAGAAAGACCCCTTCTGAGTTGAGGGTACGCTTTCAATTCCTAATCTATGTTTTCTCCTCACTTTTTCTATTATTGTTTTGGTTATTTATGCTAAATATGAACCTTAAAAGTTTGATAATGGATGACGTTGATATGATAAAAATAGGAATAACTGTAACAATAATGGTAAAGTCTTAGTTCCAATATATGGGCGAGCTACATCAACCAAAACAGTGCCACACCATACTTTTTTTTGTTCTTGTCGAATACTAAATGTGTTAGTGTAAATGAACAACAAGCAATGAAGTTTTTTTGGTCCAAGATTATTACAGAAGTGTTTTCTTTTAAGTACTAAATGTGTGTTACTGTAAATGAATTACAAGCAACGAGGTTCGTTTGGCCCACAACTCTAGTGTTTGATATCATGTCACATGGTTTTGGTGTGATTGATATTAAAAACTGCTGTGTCTAATAGGAATTTCCACCCAAGGAAAAGTAAAGCTCACGCTGAATGGTATATAACTTTTCGAGGTTGATATTGGATGTTTAAAGTAGGTTGATCCATTGATTTTTTGATGTGCATTAACAACTGATATTAATCCATGTTTTTCTTTTTGTTTTTGACAGGGAGAGCAATTAAAGAGAAGAACTACAATTGGAATTTTACTAGAATCTGATGCTCCCTTAGAGTATGCTTCATCCTTTTCTTTGAGTTTCTCTTTTAGTTTTGTTTGTTTCTTATTATCCGGTTCTTATCTTCTTCGAGCATTGCTGTTGCCAAGATTTGATGCTGATATTGTGATGCCTTATCTTAGAAATAACAATGTGGTTACTTCAACTAGTAAGCCACAAAGCTCGAAGAATACAAGATATGTAGACAAGCGTTTAGATGAAGTTTATCCTGCTAGAAAACCTACTAGTAGGTTGACTGTGCTCGTTGGGAAATCAAGTTCTAAGGTGATTGCTTAATCGTTTATATGTAGATTAATTTTTAGAACTAGGATCGAGTACAATTGTTTGATTATGAGTAATGTTATTCAACATGTGGACAATTGGACATGCATCAACTTTAGGTCCACAAACTATCATTAAACTATTATGTAATTTGATAATTGATAATTGTTTTCAGGAAAATCAAGTCATTCAAGAAAAGAGTGGCTTAAAGAGTTGTTTCCCCTCACGTTTGACTCCCAAGAATCGCCAAGAACTTAATAGGTATGAGTTTCTTGAATTCTGGTGTATTTTTTGGGTGTCAATTTAGTCCTTTTAATTGGAAATCTCATATAAATCGAATACAAAGGTATACATATACACTCATACACACATTGATACATACACACACACACACATATATATATTTATATACACACACACATGTATACATACATATATGTACATATATTTATGTATTTCTATACACACATATAATTACATATGCACTCACACACATATATCTTGTATTGGATGCTAGTTTTACGTTGTATCCTGGATATTTTGGCAGTGAATCTGTATTGGATGCAAATGCCACGGACTCTGTTCTGCGACATTGTGAGAAAGGCAACAAAAGCACATTTCTTAGTGTACATGAGCTTTCATTTGGTGGCGACAAATTAACAAAGCCGGGCACAGTTGATGTGGTATTGTTGTGTTTTAATATGCTTTTGGCTTATTACAATTTGAGTGGTTTTTATGTATGTTTTAACTTCTTTAATGCTATAGGATAAAGCATTGAAAGGATTAGCTACTCATGAGCAATCTGGTTCCTGTTCTCCACAAAGCTCGATTGGAAAGTCCAGAGATGTAAAATCAACTTTTAGCAATTTTTGTTCGGAATTACATATTCCTGGGATGAAAGCTCCTCTTGATTTCACCTTAAAAACTACTATGCGTATAGTGTCCTCGTCACCTTTGGACTGGTAAGGGAATAGATTTGTTTTTGAAGAACATGTTTTAGTCAAAATAATGTCTTTCTAAAAAAATAAAAATGACAAGCTGAAAAAAAAGGGTTGCTTTTACAGAGAGAGGTTATTATTTCAGAAAAAAGGGTTAATTTTAAGAGATCATAATTCTCACGGTTCTCATGGTTCTTTTATAAGCTTAGTTTCTATCTGACTTAACCCTATATATTTATAGATGCTTACACACCTATATACACACTCATATATACTTACATACTTGCATATATATTATATATATATGTGTGTGTGTGTGGTGTGGTGTTTGATATAGATATGTATATAGATATATGTATATATATGTAGATATATATAATGGTATCTATATGTATATATATATGTATCGATATAGATATAATGCTATAGTATATTGTATATGTATATATATATATATATATATATATATATATATATATATAATATATATATATAATATATATATATATATATCTATATATATATGTATATGTCTATGTATATGTATATGTATATGTATATGTATATATATATATATATATATATATATATATATATATATATATGTGTGTGTGTGTGTGTGTGTGTGTGTGTGTGTGTGTGTGTGTGTGTGTGTGTGTGTGTGTGTGTATATATATATATACACTATATACATCCAGTTCTCAAGTTTCTCATATAAACTTGGGTTTATATCATTAAATGGGATTGTTATGTGGATTACCATAGCTAGTTGTGTGCTTGTGGCTAAGTTTTAGTTTATCTCGTGATTCCTTTTATGAAAATTCTTATTTTGGTACATAACTAATTGTCACATAAATTGTAATCTCAGGTTCCACAAGTTACTTATGGGTGACACTTTTATTGGATTGACCCCTTTCAAATTTGGAATTTCCAGCAATGCAAATAGTAGCTTAGCCTCAAACACTCCAGCTTCTTCAGATTCTTATAATTTTCGATCTTGGATATACCCTCAGTCATCATTGCCAGCTTCTGTAATATCAGTATTGAGCTCATCTTCCGGTGGAGGTAGGACACCTAAATTGACGAGTAGTCATGTATAGGTGATTTCTATCATTTTAAAATATCATCTCTTTACAAAAGGTTCTCATTCACATTGCATTATTGCTTGATCTTCAAGTGGTTATTGATAGTGTAATTTTATTTGCAGCCGAAATAGATTTTTTAGGTAAACGCCAAGTAGCTTGGGAGGACTCTTTTAGAAGCCTCTACTACATGCTAAGAAATAGTGGGTGCAATTTTTTCTACGGTAAGCATCAAATTAGTAGTTCTCACTTTCCTAGTATCTTTTTAGTTTAGTGATCCATTTATGTCTTGTGATTTGATTTAGAACGTGAAGAATGTTGTTATCACTCTTAGTTTGATCCTAATAAAATTTATAAGAGAACGGGGCCTTAATCTAACATAAGTGTTGCAAGATGATATGTCTTAAAACTAAGTTTACACTTCCAATAAGTATTGGTAATTTTTTGTATATGTATTTAGATTGTTTCAATTTTAAGAGGCATTTTTGTTTTTTTGAGTGAATCGGAGGTGGAACAGGTGGTCTGTGGATTTGAGTTTGGGGAAGGATATAGTTTTATGTGTTGAGAAGAAAGGGATTACTATAGACTCATTGGAGTATGCATGATTTTGGAGAGAGCAAAACCAACAAAAGAGAGCCTATAATTGTACATATGTGACTCATGTGTCACATAATCCATAGTGTCTTTAGTTTGTTAAGGAATGAAGGCTGTATTTTTTTCAACCTTAAGAAAGATTCAATAAAAGTAAGTACTCATGTGTTGAACTTACTTGAGTTCAACAATGTTGTGCTTTGTTCAGACATAATATTAGCCAATTCATTTAAGTAATAAATAACATATCTTAAAGCTATTTCTAGTTTATTTGTGATGCTGTTGCTAAATATGGGCATCTAGTTGTGTTGTTTTGCATTGTATGTACCTTGAAATTAGAGTGAAGGGAAGTATCATGCATAAAGTGACTCCTAAAAGTCGCATTTGTTAGAGGACTTTATTTGGCTTTCATGTAAGCTTTTGACTAAATTATAGTTTAAGCTTTTTATGGTACTCTATGTGAAGGTATCAAATAAATACATGATGAATTTACATGGGAGAGTGAGGATTCCATGTTCTTGGTTCCTTTGTACAAGTGGGTGATCCCTATCCCATATTATCTCTCGTACATAGTCAAAGTGTAAGGATTAAATTTGAACATTTCTCAACTTCCTCTACTTAAATTGTTTCTAGATGGTGTTTTTCTATCTATAAGAAATTTGAATGCTTTTCTTTCTCTTTGAACTAGGGATAGTTATAATCAGTTCAAGATATCCTCTCTTTATATATAACTTATTAATTCAACTAAATCAATTGAAATTAGATGGAAGCTGTTACTTTTGGTCAACTAATTAATTAAAAAAGGTAATATAGAAAAAGCATTCTAGTATCTGGTAAGGAATGAGGATTGTTCTTGATTCAGCTAAAGATTTGTAGTTTTTGGATTTAAATCGTCTATAGATAAACGACACTTTAGTTTATGTGCACTTTTTATTTATGTGAGTGCAAATGATGTGTGTTATCACTTATCATGGTGGCCAATTGTAAACAACTTTATTAATTTTACAAGAATAATGTTGCATACGTCTAACCAAACTTGAATAGGTGGGAGACTAGGTGGAACCCACTCAGTGAACTTGGAGAATGGAAGATTTTGAACCGACACGATATCACCTTTTGTAATGCAAGATTGCATACCATTTTTATTGTTTTGCCATATTGCAACTTGTTTTCATATTTATTCGGTTTGGGATTGTATTTTTTTTGAGAACATTGTATTTGCCTGCAATATAATGATTGTTGTGTTCAGAGTTTTATCTTCTGATCTTTAATTTTGCAAAACTGCTACCAGTTTGCACTTCGCAGTTTGTCGTAATCTTCACTGCTCATGATGGTGTGGGGAAAGTCAAGCGCATGTGCAATGCATATATTTCTCGATCTACAAGAGGTTTAAGATCCTTGTTGAAGGAGCACGTAAGTTAAGATCCACTTGTTGATTCATTTCTTTAACTTCTACAAACTCTTTTCTTGATATATTTGTTAGATGACCTCCGTCTCAATCTATTTTAGTTATGTAGTACTGGGTTGCATTGGTTCATTATTGTTTTGCTGTGATGGCTGTATATATACTCTAAACATCATGATAACATTTGAAAGTTTTTTAATCATATATTAAAAACTAAAAATATTAATCTAAGTGCTGGCAAAGAATGTGATAATCATAATGTCTTTTATTAAGTTGTTATAATATTGCTGATATGATGATCTTTATTTTAGAATCTAATTTTTGTTTAATGCTTTCCATCCCATTTTGGCCATGTGTAGCCTGTTGGTTTTTAATCTTGGAATTGTCCTCTAAACATTTTCTTTCCTTTGTGTCAACAGGATATCAGTTTCTCTATGCCATTATGTTCTGAAGTGGAGCAGATTAGTAGAGAGGATTTAGTTGAGCTCTCTGAGATTGAGAAGCATAATTTAGGACAGGTTCCATTCTTTGCATTAATATTTTACTATAGTAAAAAGCAAACATTTAATTATTCGTTAGGAGTAGCAGTGAAGTTGCTTATCAGGGTCAAAAGAGTGAGAATGGTGTTTGGATGAGATTGAAAAAGATGATGGGAAGATGTTTCCAGTTTTTAGTTTATCGTATTGCTGCTCTTCCGAAAAATATTGCTGATAATTTCTTTTCAATCTGTTGTTGCAATCAACCAATGCAGGCTAAACGTTTTAGTTCGACGCCTGATGTGGACAACAGTCCAAAGTCTTTGTTAGCCTTCAATGGTAATTATAGTGTTCATGGCTTATACGATTTTCTGCTAAATTACAGGTACATGAAGTTGCTACTTTTTTGATAAAAGTTAACATTTCTTCCAGTTTGTCACTTTAGTTCGCTTGCTTTTACAGATCATTGTTGACTACATTGAGCAGTATGGATGTACCTGTGTTGTGTGCTCCCATTCCTTTCCTTAATGCTGCAATTTCTTCCCCACAGGTGAACTACATTTTATTTGTAACTTCACTGATTTATTTTTATCAATGTTGCAAAATTTGTTGTAGTTCCAAGAAAAGTCCTCTCTTCTATTATTCAGGTTATATATGTGACACTATTTTTCATTCAAATTAAATTAATTTTTTTGCTGAAATTAACAGTTCTTTTTCTTAATGCGATACTTGAACTAGTCTCCTCTCTTGATGAACAATAAGGTTTGTCATAGCAAGTGAGTAGTCAGTTTATGTTCCAAAAAGTGTTTGCTATATTCGTAGCATCTGTACAAGTGAAGGATTTGGAAACACATGTCATTAATGTGAAGTTATAATTAATCCTTTTGGGAGCTGTTTGGTATGAGAAGTGTAAATGAAAGGTAAAGAGAATCCTTATAGAGGGGTATGGTGTTGTTAAGTATTATTGTTATTAATTGTTTGGTATAAAGAGGGGCAAGTGTATGGGAATGGTGATAGAGGAGATGAGGAGGATGATTTTGCTTGTTTATCTATTACCTCCCATGTCATTATTATAACAATGTAAAAGAATGTGTAATGAATTGGGTCAAAGGGTCCAAGGGCATTATAGACATTTCACAATTCATTAGTCTTTGTATTTTGTTGGTTAGGATAGTTGTAATTTTTAGTTGTTTGTTGGGCTTAGGCTATATATAGAGCAAACCTTTTAATGTTTAGTTAGTTTTTGGATAAAAAGTACAAGGCATAGTCCTTGCGAGTCAAGAGCAGACTCGAATTGCTCATATCTTGTGTTCACTAATCGGTTTTGGTAACGGGTTGGGACTGATCTGTTACAGAATCACTTATGGCAAGCAAAGTAATGGAAGCATTACCCACACATTAAAAAAACAAATTATGTAATGGATTTTCTTTATTGAATTCCATTTCCAACCCTTCAAAAACAGCTACCAAACATCCCCTTATTCTGTTGCAAACTGTGTCTCCAAATCATTTCAGTTATCCGGTTGGCATATTACTTAACCATGAAAATCTGGTTTTGCAGGTGAGGTGCAAGGAAATCAGAAAAGTTGAGGCCTTTCACTCAAAAGGACTGTTTACAAAAGTTGGTGAGTCAGTCGAGAATTCAAAGAGTGATACCTGCTACAGCATTGAAGTAAATGACATGTATCTGCCGCCCTGGATAATTTGCTCCATGTGCTCAGCGATAAGCTCTACTGGGAAGTGTTTTGAGGCAAGGTGTGTGCTTCTCACTCTTTTTCTAATTTAGAGCTACAAATGTTGATATTTGCAAATGAAGTATACTTGAAATGTATTGAATGACTTGTCCGGATTGATGCAGCTTTGTAACAGACCCTAACTCCATGGGATTGAATGCTGCTCTTGAAGCAGCAGTCAGTCAAAATTTCAACACTGACGAAACTTGCGGAGATTCAGAAGGAGATGCACATCCTTTTACGTTTGGTATGTCAACTGCTGTGGTTACTCCTAGCTTGAGTTCTGCATGTTTGAAGGGCTTGAAGTTTTCTGTTGGGTCTTATACGGCTTCGCTTTCACCTGTTTGAACCAATTTTAACCTTTTGCGTTCTATGGAGGAGCTAGTATGAGAATTGTTATATTATCTCCGTCTTGGTTTTGTGTCAATCGTACTCATCCTCACTCTAATGGATTATATGCTATCATATGTTCACCGTCGTCCTCTGTCGACCTCAAATGTTAATTGTACTCCTGTTTTTGTAAACTTGTCTATCATGTATTTGGGGGGCGGGGAAGCAACATTGGTTTGTTTATACTGAATCATCTTAATCTTCCGATGAACATTGATGTAAATGCAAGTTCATAGACTATGATTTTAACATTAAGTATTTTTGTTATCTCTTTATAGTTTCATTTTTTTACATCTGGAAATAAGAAAAAGACAAATAACTTTTTTTTAGTTTGACTAATCAATTAGCTAGAAGTTAAAAGTCAACCAATATCTGATTAGAAAACCTATAAACACAAATAAGGTCTTTTATTTAATTTTTTGTTTCGAAATTGCTAAAACCAAGTTGCTACGCAAGCAATCAACTATGGTAATGAGGATTAAAAAGGTCTAATGATTGTAAATGATAAAACTAACAAATTGGTTATTTCCGATTAAACCCTAATAGCAAAAGACAAGTGCAACTTCATATAAATAAGTACAAATGATTTAATAAGCCATTTTACTTGAGTTCATTATAATTCAAAGTCGAAAACTATGAATCTTTACATTTGAAATTTGAATTGAATACTTCTCCCTGTTTACTCAAGTGAGGATTTGTAGTGTTAGTTCTTAAGTATTGGATATGCTTCAAAAGTCTTATTTGATGGTGCTCTTGGGAGGTCATTTAACTGTCTTTTTGATCATTCGCGAAGGTTCAACATTTCACCTTGTATAATCATATCGACTTTCAAGCTTAACGAAGAATCAAAGATGAATATTCAACCACGTCACTAACTAATTACAGTTAACGCCTTGGAAGAAGATTTGAACTACTCCTTGCTCATCCTTCTTCCTCTCTAATCTCTACAAACATTTAGGACTGAATTTTACAAGTTGTCTTAAGAAAACCAAAAAGCAATCTACTAGGAAACTAGCCAGTTTTCAAACTAGAGAATCCATTTACACCAAAGCCAGTATCTTGCATCATGGCCACAAATTCACTGTAGTCGATGCGTCCATCCTGCCATGAAAGACACAAGTTCAATAACATATATGTAATATTATACAATGGAGGAGATAAGTGAATCCATTTTACATTATCCTGATCAACTTCTCGAATAATTTCATCCAAATGCACGTCTCCCAGACCGAACTGTTCACAAGCCAGCTGGAGCTCGTCTGGAGTGATATACCCGCTTCCATCTTTATCAAAATATGAAAATGCGGCAAAAAGATGATCCTCCTTTTGAATTTTATTTAGATGTAGCATTGCAGCTAAAAACTCGCCATAATCTATCGTACCACTGTTGTCAACATCAGCCTACAATAATGAAACAACCATCATCACAAATTCATATATGTTTCACCATGTCAAGTTTCTTAGGACTCATTTCAGCCTAGATTTTCAATTTTATTTCAGAATTGTAGTCTACTAGTGGTGTTCTACTAGTTGTTCTTATCTATCCATTGATAGTCCCTTATTTCCAACAATCTGAAAGCAATTACTTATTGCACTCACAGGAAGAAAACATGGAAGAAAGAATACATTACCCTCTTCATCAATAACTCTCTCCACGAGTCCATAATTAAGATATTACTGGTCATATATCGGGTTTGAATCAATAGTTCCGATCTCTCTAGTTGACAGTTTGACACTATGATCTTTTATAGAACTGAAGTATTTTTCTTCGTCGTGTTTCTCTACCTATGAGTCGTTGATACAGTCTACTGTGATTGTTGCCGTTTTCATGAGAGGGTTAGCGATTCAAGAAGAATACATTATATTATGTGTCTTGAAGATTAAGATTATATGTCTTAAAGACTCTTCATTAATGTCATTTGAAGGTTAAGATTATAACATCCACAATCCAAATATTGAATTCGGTGTACACTTTGGGTCTTAGGTGATGATGAAACTAGTTCCGCTATAGTCTGAGTCTATTGCCCTCGAGTTGTCAGGGCAAGAGGTAGAATGATTGAGTGATTTCTATATACTATGTGAGGTCTACAAAAGGGTTGTTAACGATCTTTTTCTTGAGTTGTCGAGGGGGACGGGGCTAAAGCCCATGAGTTAAGGTTTGTGATGAATATTGAATATTGATTTTCGGTCAAGTGAAACCGTATAAATCTTGATATGCACAAGCTATAATTCCTATCCTTACAACTTGTGGTAGTGTTTGATTAAATCCATAGCTTTTTATGTCTACGGAAGACTTGCTATAAAGTCATCCCATTGTTCTCCTTTTAAGTTCTAAGCAACCTAGAATACCTTAATGTGATCCGATTCCTATGAGATAAAACAACTTTTACTGAAAAATCTAGCGTGGGATGAAAGATGGTAAATTATATCTATATAAAGGAGGATGTGAATCAACAAGAATATTATAGAAGGATAAATCTGAAGCAAAAATAGCTACATTTGCGTAAAATATGAATTTAGAAAAACTTACTGCTTGCATCAACCCCACAATTTCAGAATCATTAAGATTGGCACCAACTTTTTCCAATCCCTTTTTAAGTTCCTCAAGAGTTATATGTCCACTATTATCAGCGTCTATCATTTTAAACATTTGTTTCAGGCCTGCTATCTCCTCTTCAGAAAGGTTCTCAGCTATTACCTGCAAAAGCAAGTTATTAATTAAAAGTCGGTCCAGGGGCGTATCCAGATAAAAATCAAATGATTGTTGATAGTATAAATAAATAAAAAATGGTTTTTAAACCCTTTAAATAAACATGCAACCCGCATAGTATGGTTCGAACCCGAGTAAATGCCGTCACACAAGAAACTCCTACCAACTTAACAAGCACACATTAGTATCTTTAAGTATATGGTTTTATGCATAACTTGAATGCTGTCAGTCTTGGTACACTTTTAAAAAGAGTTACTATAATGGATATATGTTAGAATAACGATTTATAATTATTGTCACTCTATGATTTTAAATCACAATTTGTAAGATCAAAATCCATCATAAAGTGGCCGTTATGAAACGGAACAACCTCATTTTTATTCCATGCCCATGATGCCAACTATGCTTATCTTAGGCATGATTACAAGTGAAATTCTATATCCATGAGCAACAACTGGCCTTTTATGCAGGTATATATCTATTTCTTGCAGTTAGCCCTTATGCAATCTGCATACTTGCATTACATGCTTATACTCAATATTAACAACATTTGAACTTACATAACATCAATTTTAATAAAAAAATTGTTACAACTTACAATTTATAAAACAGATTAAAACCTACCCTTATAGCTATCTTTTTGAGCTTGTTCATGGCAGAAAATTGTTTCAAACGAGAAATAACAGCAGAATCAAGAGGCTTATCTGGAGCCAAACCATCAACCTGAACCCAAGGATGGCCTGTACACACCAGGCTTAATATATGAGCGATAGACTAACTTTCTGAAGTTTGAGATCTAACTGTAAGATCACATCCACAACAAAATGTCACAAGCAAAGGACGGTGTCCAAACTTGACAACTAAAAACAACATTTCATTACCCAATGCCGTTAAGTGGCTCCATCTAAGGTGGGTGTTGAAAGGGTTTCGGACGTACGCAACCTTACCCTTGTTGGTGATAACAAAGAGGTTGTTTCCTATTAACACTTCAACACAATCATCATATGCAACTTCACGTGGATAAAAAGTGACAATGATTTAATGACATGTTTAATATCAATAAACTCACAAAGTACTTCATGAGCAGTGAGTCGTTTCTTGGGGTCCCTTACAAGCATTCGTTTAACAAGGTCCTTTGCACCATTGGATATACTAGGCCATGGTTCAGATGCAAAATCAAGATCGCCTTTCAAAACCTGCTCAAATATACCTTGTTCTGTTTCTGAATCAAATAAAAAATACAAAGTAATTCATCAACTGAACTAGCTAATTACAGAGATTTGCAGTTAGAAAAACATAGAACAGTTAAGTCGGTTGAGCTGAATACCTACCATCCCAGAAAGGAGGCACACCACTTAACAATATATAGATGATCACACCAGCACTCCAGACGTCACATTCTTGACCATAAAATTTTCTTAACACTTCTGGTGCAACATAGTATGGACTTCCAACCACATCCGTAAATGTTTCACCTACATCATGGCCGTTGATCAGTAAAGGGCACACATAAGTTTCTTAGCGAATTTCTTTTTTTATGAGAGCTTTTTGAGAGAAGTGCATTTGTAAAAAAGAAACGGAGAATAGTATACACTATACAACAATGGTCCAAGTATACACAAATTCTTGTGTGAGACAGTCTCACCGTGAGACCCTCTAAACGTGGGCTCAAAACCCAACTAATACAATTACTAGTATATGTGCTCCTTTTTTAATGTCGTCTCATCGACATACTATCTCTCGCAGGATTAGGTCCTAAGTATAATCCATACATCATGTTTTAAGATAGATTAAAAATGCAACAAACAAGTAACACATTTAATTACCCTGATGTGTGCAATCAGTTTGTTAAAACTAAGCAGAGTTTGTAAGGTTAGATTTACGCAAGTTTACCAAAACAAAGAAATTATGTTCAATTGAGCCATGCAGCAAGCTTACCAAAACAGACATCTTAGACAAATTCACCGAACCAATTCAACAAAAAGCTTAAGCTAATAGTTGAGGTCCCAATATATGTTAATACTCTAACACGCCCCCTCACACCGTCACACGAGAGCCTATAGGTTAGAAGTGTGGATGCGCATAGGCGCTGAATATTCCACTTTAAATGGGGATTGGTTGAGTTTCGAACCATGACTTTTTGTCAAGACCAAGAGCTTAAGCTTTACGTACGATTATAAACCAAAAGCATACAAATTCCATTTGTAAGTAGCAATGCATTAACAAAAAAACAGATTACCTGGTTTAAAAAACGCAGAGAGACCAAAATCAATAGTCTTCAAAGTTGAGTCTTCATCATGAGAAACAAACAAGAAATTCTCAGGTTTTAAATCTCTATGAAGAACACCTAAAGAATGACAAGCTTCAACAACCCCAACAATCAACCGAGTCAACTCAGCAGCTTTCCTTTCCGTATAATGCCCTCGTTGTATAATCCGATCAAAAAGCTCCCCACCTCCACACAAATCCATTACAACATGAACAGCTACCGCATCCTCATACGCACCTATAATATTAATCACATTCGGGTGACCCGCTAAATGATGCATAATCTGAATCTCTCTACGCACATCTTCGACATCATCGGAGGTTGTCAGTTTACGTTTGGCTATCGATTTGCACGCAAATTCCTTCCCGGTACTCTTCTCAATGCACAAAAATGTAGTCCCGAATTGTCCTTGACCTAATTTTCTTCCTAAAGAGAATGTTTCTTTAAGATTTCCGGTTTTTCTGCCTAAAACTGAATCTACTTGCATACCCATGCTGGATGTTCGTCGTACATGGGTAGGTTGTTTTTGGTCTGATGATGATTTTGGGGAAGAAGGTTGGACGAAGACTTGTTCCGGCGGGGATTTTTGGACGGGATTCTGATCGGCGTTTTTCGGTGGTCGAGAACGCCATACGGCGGCGGTAACGGATTCGAGGAAGCCGGTTTTTGTTGTTGTGGGGCGTGTTTGATCTTGTCCTGGTTCTGATCCTGATCCTGGTCCTGGTCCTGTGCATGAATTCCCCATTTCTAAATTTATTTATTTATTTTTTTGTTAAAGCTTGATTAATAAATTGTTAAAGTGTTGTAATTTTTTGTTGATTATCATGTTTTCATATGGGTAATTTTTTTGTTTTTTTTAAGGAATAAAATGGGATGGAACAGAAGAAAATCAATAAAAAGAGAAAAGGTGAAAGATTTTAAAAATAAAAATGAAAAAAAAATTGAAATTGAGAGGTGAATATGTTTATTTTAGTTTATTTTAGTTTATCAGCTTTTTAATCTACAATATTTTTATTTTAGGTGGTGTTTCTATTAATTTTTTGATTCTTTTGCACACATATTTTTTTGTTCGGATATATTTAATTGTCCGCACTATTTCTTTATCTTTGTGCCGAAATCCATAGTTACATGATCAAAAGGATTGAAAGAGTAATACGAAAATTTATTAGGTATTGTCGTATTGATAGTATTCTTCAAGTATAAGAATATGGGAGATGATTTCTAAATCGATGGGTCACAACATGGAAGATTAAAACATAAAAATTATCTCCTCTGAATTAATGCACATTTGTTGATTACATATATTCAATTCTCAAACAATAAAATCAAATCTTTATATAATTAATTAGGTAAGATATTTACAAATTGAAACTGAGTGGGAATGAATATAACACGTCGTTTCTACATGTCACATATAAATGAAATGATATTTTACATCAATATGCTTGCATTTAAAAGTGCTACACCAAATTCTTAATTTGTAAATAATATGGCACTTGGATTATCACATTTGATTAAAACACCTTTATAATCCTCTCAACCTCCTGGCTTAGTTTTATGTTATGGGCCATATACAATAATAGAAATAAAACACCTTGCAACAATTTATTATTTGCACTTATGATTGTATGTTTATTGTTTGTACGTTTGTTAAACTTGTAATTTAATTTCTAGAATGTATTCTTTCAAGTGTCTTTTCCATATAACATTCTACACTACTACATAATTGGTTTTATGTAACACCCATAAAGTGTAACATAAAGTTCTTAAAGTGCTACTATAGACCTAAGGTAACACTTTTTTGGGTGCTACATTTGACGGTGTTACCTATTCTCTTAGGTAACACTTTTACATGCCTATGGTAACACTTTTACAAGTGTTATTCAAAATAACTTTAGGTAACACTTTTTTTGCATATGTATCAATTTATAGTGTTACTTATTATTTCTTATGTAACACTTTTTTTGTTAAACTATTGTAACACTTTTTAACAATGTATCACTTTGGACTACTTTATGTAACACTTTATTGAGAATTAGGTAACATTTTTTTCGTATTAGGTAATACTTTTTCATTTAATCAATTAAGTAAATGTAACACTTTATGATTATGTATCGCTTTTAATAATAATAATAATAATAATAATAATAATAATAATAATAATAATAATAATAATAATAATGCTAAAATAAATTAAAATCAGTGAATAATTGTATAAACTTAATCCACATCATTCATACATACATTGTATATTGAGTATATCTATATATGTTTATAAGCACTTGATTATACAACGAAAATAATATATCTATATATGTTCATAAGAACTTGATCATACAACTAAAATGCAAAATATAGTTTGAAACTAAATTTTTTATTGTGCTTTCACATTGCGATCTATGTGTGCGCGTGTGCTACATCCTCGCGTACAGCTTCATCTTCACTGATATGATTAGTTTTCATTCTCCCCTCTTGAACCTGTATCATGTGTACGAAATTAAAGACCGAATCTAAAGGCAATTAGCAAATAACAATAAGAGGAACCTTTATGAGTGACAAAACACCAACCACTCAGATGGTATTTAAAAACCACAACAAAACAAACCAAATAAGCCTACAAAACAAACATCCACAAAATTCCAACAACAAATCTAAGTAAAACACCAACTAAATTTAATTATAAATTCACAGAAATTTCGGTAGTACCTCCTTTGTATTTTGAACTATTGCCATATTTTAAGAATTGTAGTAGTATTAGCATCTGGTGAAGAATGGTAGAATATGATACACTTAAAGTATTTTATTTTTACATTATTTTAATTTATCTTAAGGATTTAAATTTTAATTTATTTTTTTCTCTTCTATTAATTACTATAAGTAATCACAAATTGTTGTGAGAGACCGTCTTTCCGAGGAACGCATTAAATGTATGGGCTAAATAGCCCAATTAATACAAATTAAAGAAAAAAGAAGAATGTGCGCTTTTTAGTTTGAAGTCGTCTCTTTGAGAGGAGGTCTCTCACAAAAATAGCTGGTAAATAATATGTTCAAACCAAATTCTTTAAAATTGTTTATCCCTCTTTTTTCAATAGATAGTAAAATTTAAAAAAATTAATTAGATTGGATAATTTTCTTAAAAAAGTTAGTTTAGGTCATAAAAAAAGTCAAAACAATTTTTAGATTGAAAAAAGAAAAATAAAATTAAGTTGAAAAGTTATAAATGTGTTACTAGTATAAAAATGCAATTTAAAAGTGTTACCACCTTTATAAGTGTTACCACCTTTATAAGTGTTACACAATAATATCACCAAATTTTAAAGTGTTACATATTAGTGTTACCTAAAGTCATTTTTGTACTAGTGCTATTTGAAAGTAAAAGCGTATACATAATACATCAACTATCACCTTTTAAATTGTTGCTGATAGTGAGATGTTATTAGAGAAAATGTGTATCAGTTAATTCCGTAGCGCAAGCAATGTTCAAGGAACGAAGTTTATTGCTTTAAAGATATGTACTCCCGTAAATTACTCCTCCCTCCAAACATTTTGTTTAAAGATTGAGTAAATATTAAAAGTAAAAGTGATAGAATTATATTTGAACATAGAAAAAAAAACTCATGGAGACGAACTACAAGGTTGATTGAAAATGGAATTTGGGAGTAGTTAATTTGTTAAATCATCATTATTATTATGCCTAGTATATCCCGTTCATAGATAAATTATGATCAGGGTCTAAAGAAGGAAGATAGACTATAACTCATACCCACCGGGAGTAGTTAATTTGTTAAAGAAGGGTTATATTATTTACTTGTTTTGTATAGTTTGTGTAGGGGAAACTCCAACGGTGACCATGAGTTTTTTTTGGTTTTCCACAAAAATGTTTCAAATTCGCTTGGTGATTTTTCTTTTTAATTTATCTATGTGGCGGATAAATGTTAAATTTTTAGTTAAACTAAATACTCTTGTCAATTTATTTCAGTTGTCTTATTTTCTTATATGGGCAATTCACTGTAGTTGTCTCATTTTCTTTATTGTCAATGATTTTTTACCTAAATACCTCATGTTTACACTTTACACAAGTAGTTAATAACCAATATACCCCCACTTTTTTATCTCAAAAAAAATACCCCACTTTTACTACTTATAATACCCAACTATCACTTTTACAATTAATTTAATCAATTAAAATACCCCAACTAGCATTTTTTTAATGGACCTCATTTCACTCTTAATATACATGCCCAACCAAATAAGACAACTTAAATAAATAGGGAATATAATTGATTTCGAGATGCATGAAATTGAAAAGACCAACATTAAAAGGGTAAATGTTTCGAGATTAAACATATAGGCAAAACAACAAAAACAAATGAATAAGCAGGTTGAAATAAAATACTACTAAGAATTATTCAAGCATTATATTATATTATTATGCTTTTACATTATCAAATAAATTTGTAGATGTAAAAAGTACATCAAATATAATTCCGTCACTTTGTATCCTTTCTACTCTGATGAGGGGTGTAGACTCGTGTTTGTTTAGACTCTTGTATAGATTTTGTTTATTGTTCTTATCTAAGACGTGCTTTCTCCCCTTTGCATATGAAGAGTGAGTCGAGGCAACCCTTCATAGAAAGTGGATCTCTTCTTCATACTGATGCAATAAAAAGGGATTGCTTCCTAGTACCTTTGTGTTTGTACTGTCTTGTTTTGGGTGCAACGGAAAGTTTTTCATTTTTAAAAAAAAAAGTACATCAAAAATAAAAAGAAGCACAAATAAAGGAAAGGGTGTGTGGTATATTATGCATAATTTCAGAAACACAAACCAAAGATGGAAGAAGAAGATAGAGGAAGCTGAAGGTGGCACAACAAAGTGAGAGGAACACTATGCTGTAAAGGATCCGGAGACCCATGGATCCTAATTCCTATCCGACCCGATCCACTAATACTGTTTTCTTTTTTATTTGTTTTGGTTATTGCTCATCCAATTTAAGTATACTAAATACTAATACTAATACTAATATAATAATATAAAGTTGATGCCGACTGCTAAAAGTGCTAAGTAAATGTCTAAGGGACTATTCAGATTTCAGAGTTGATCCTGTGTCAAACTTACAAGGAGCCACGATACCTGGATCGGATGACTGCACCATGCACAATTAATTAATTAATTAATATCCTATTTTGTCCATTTAAATTTGATTCACTTTTATTTTTCTAGAACGATGATTTTATTTGAAAATCTAAATATGGCTTAAATTTATTACTCCATTTGGTGACTAAAAAATTTTTTACAGTTGGATTTAGATCAGTTCCAGCATTGTTTTTGAAGTACATAGAAATTGAGTATTTGAGAACAGTTATTTTCCTGTGAGACGGACGGCGTTAGTCGTGTAACTGGCCCAGGCCTAATAATTTGTTAAAAATATTCGAACGTTCTAATTTTAAGACTTAAATAGACAATTTCAAGATTTAAAAAGGTCAATTTTAAAGTTTTTAATATCAACTTTAATGTTTGAATCATCTTATTTCAAAGTTGAAATGAGAATTTAATGTCCAACTATTAGACTTATATAAGTTTTACTTAAGTATTGAAATGACTTTTTACATTTTAAAACTGCCAAATTTCATGAATGAAATTTCAAATTCTTTAAATTGGTTTTTTAACTCTTGAAATTGATATTTTAATTTGTGAAATTGGTAAAAAAAAAATATATATACAATTGGACCGGCCCAATAAGACGCGTCTCACAAGTGAGGCGATCTCGCCCAAGTTTTGTGATTTGAGAATGACTTCTCAAACTTGTCATTCTTAAATTCTTCATTTATGATTTCTGATTGAAATCCATAATTTAAAATGAAATATTTGTTCTCAACCACAACATTATAGTGTATTTCATGTACTTCCTCCGTATTTGGTTATTTGCAACTTTTTTTTTTCCATTTATAGAAAGTTTTTTATTACTTTTCTATTATCTCTCTCTTACTTTTTTATACTCTCTCTTACTTTTTAATACTCTCTCTCTTACTTTTTAATATTATAATACTATAATTCCATCCCATTAACCTCATTAATCTATTTTAATACACTACTAAAAGTTTTGCCTAGGAGTCCGTGAAGGACCCCAAAGTTGCAAATAATTGAATACGGAGGAAGTATTTCATTTAATTTCTCACATTTTTATTCTTGGCCATTATCTATACTCGGTCTTCAATTTTCATTTTTACCTTTAATCTTGTTTTTCTTCCATTTATACTGAGAGATGGTCATGGGGCGGGTCTGGAGCGGGTTCAACCAGATTCGGATCCGGACCTTAAGGGTCCAAAATTTTCAGACTCGGATCCAGACCCTCCGAATCTGATGGGTCTAGGGAATGGATCCTTAGTGGGTCTAAAGAAAATCTCTTTGATTTGTCAAATTTAAAACATTTGTAAGTCATTATATTTTTCGTATATTTGTAAGTGAGCTATTATCGTATTTTACAAATATTTAATACTAATTAAACATTTAAACTCGCATAACGTCACCCATATACGCTTAAATTCTATTATAAACACTAGTTCGAGTCCATGAAATAAGGGTAATTGGGTTAGCACTTAGCAAGAAGCATATATATTATTTATATATATTATGATTATATGAAAAAAAGTGTTGGGGGCAGAATTGATACGTAAAAGACAAATAAAAATGGACAATGTTATATTTATAAGGGTCCAAGGGGCGGGTCTAGGGTCCGAATATTGGATCGGACTTGGATCCGCCAATTATTTTTTAGATTCAAATCCAACCCGGATCCGAAGGGTCTCAAAAAATAAGACCCAGACCCTTAAAAAGGGGTGGGTCTGGGGCGGGTCCAATAGGGTCCTAAACCCGTGACCATCCCTATTTATAAATATAGGTGTTCGTTCAAAATTGACCTTGTAACTAAACTCGATTTTAAAAATGTATTTATAATTTTGTTAAAAACCAACATGAACACATGATCCCGTTTTGCACCGAGCCGAAACACTATACTCAAAATGATAAAAGTTGATATTTGTGAATATATTTGAGATGAATGTGTCAAGGTCCCACATAAATATATTTTTTATTTTTCTTATAAATTAATGAGAATTAATAATCAAAGTTTAACACTAAAATTGAAAGATTCAATATTAACAAAAGAGAAGAGAGAGTATTAATTTGCTATGAAAACCTTATTTATGAACAAAAATTTTGTTTTTCTTCTCTTATTAATTATAGCTTTGTCAAGTTTATTTATCTGTTGTAATTGTCCAGATAAAACCAACTCAAATATAAATTTAGGAAAGATATACTTCTATGACTCTTAGCATCATTTTCTAAAATAAATTTAGAAAAAATTATTTTAAATAATCCAACCTATTTTCATTATCTGTCAATAATCTTATCTTTTGAATTTTTTTTAATAATCTAACCTTTGCTTTAACTTTGTTGTCGGTAAATCCTTTAAAAAGTGGCCTGCTATATCAGGTTACCTTTCATTTCTTCCTTCTTTATAATAATCCAATCTATTTCTCATTACCCGCCAGTAAATCCCATTTAAATTTTTTTAATAATTCAATCTTTCCTTTCAGTTTGTTGCCTATAGATCGTTCAAGAAGCTAATAAAATTACTATTATTTCCCAAACTTATGAAGTTTTGTTAGTTTCCTGCTTTATTACTTCAATTCATTATTTTTCATTGATAATTGGTGATATGCAATAAGGAAACTACCAATAGTTTTGTTAAACCTTTTTAACAACTTAGACGTGCATTATATAAGCCCTAGAATTTAAAAACACAACCAAATTCAAATCGAAGGTTAAAGTAAAATCAAATTCCAATCTTAATCAAACCGTACAAAAAAAAGTAGTCGAATTAATTGGCCTATCAAATTTGATTTGGTTTTGTTTGGCCGGTTTAGCATTTGGCTTTTTGCTAAATTACGTACACTCCTAAACATAGCTAGCAGCCACATCAACAAGTGATAAGATATTTAGGTCACCATTAAATAAAAACTTGTTAGATAAAAATTACATATAAAATTCGTTTCAGCGAATACAAAACTTGAAGTTAAACGTTATATCTAATATAATTTTTTTAAAATCAAAATATATTGGCATAATTAATGTCAAAAATGTTGCAAGACTCATAGTCTAAGAGGAAGAATCCTAGGTGGATGCTTCTAATAGATGCTCTTATGCTTAAATTTGTGTTTGTGTTGAATTCAACCAATGTCAAACTTTAGTCACTGTTTGGTCACACAAATAGTATGCAAAAACAAAGCAAAAAAAAAAAGATGTAGCATCGTGTCGAAAGAGTAGTGGCACGTGACAGCTAATTGAAAATAAGGAGGCGCACATGCCGTACGCGTGATTTAAATTTGACGTGGAAGCTTCAGCATATTGGAATTGATTTCAATGGGTCTATTCATGTCTACCAATCACGTCGACGTGTACTCTTGCCGCTCTTTGCTTAACACGTGTTCACATAATTATATGTCGCTCTGTCTTACCCTCCGTTTCTACGAATTGTGCTATATTTTCGATTTTATTTTTTTAATAATATCTTATTCATTAATAAAAAATACTTCATATAATATGAGATCTTTCTATTTTGAATATCTTTTTCCGCATCGTTGTTTAATATAGCATTTTACGAGGAATTTTTCAATCTATTGTAGTCTTAAGATAAAATTGAATTTGATTTAGCTCACTAGTAGAATAAATCTAATTTGCTGCTATTTATTTACTACTTAAATCTTAAATATAGCAACTAATGTAATTATTGCTATTGTTTTGACAATTTCATAGTAAAAAATATTTTTTGCAACTATTTTTTAAATTAACAGAAAATAAAAAATCTTATTGTTGTTTTTTTATTGAATAATAGCAAAAAGCTATAGCACAAGTCATCCACTTCCAGCTCCTTTTTTCTCTCGGTTGAAAAACCTTACACTGCTAATTATCCTTCTATTTGCTTTGATTCTTTTCGCACATAGTAGTTTTTATTTTTTATAATTCTTTAACTAACAGCAAAAAACTTTTGGTTATTTGTTGCCCCTCCATTTGTCGCAATTCAAAATTGAGCAGCAAAGAAACATATTTGTATAGTAGCAAATGACCTTAATTCTACTAGTGTTTGATATTAATTGTAATTTTGGTGTCTGATGGCAATAATCTTCTACATTTTCAATTTTAGTTTATTCCATCATATTCGTTACTTCTATATTTTTATTTCTTATAGTACCATTTCATGTTTTAAAATTTTAGTTCATATATATTATTTTTCTATTTTTTTACCTTTTCAAATGTAATTTTATTTTTAAATATATTTTCTCAATATATACTTGTAGCGATAACCTTTTTGGTTGTCAATTGTTGCATTAAAGCTATGCTTTTAATAATTAAAGGATAAGTGTTCACCAATTATTTAATTAATCATATCATATGACTCACACATACAATCACAGCTAGGGAATGGACCACTTGCATCTCCCAAACTCCAAAGTGCTTATTTTTGCTATAAATTCGTAATTTTATTGTTAGTGGGATAAATCATTAATAATCAAATTACATTATTAGTATATTAATTTGCTAAATTATGCAAATTAACTAAGTAATTTAATTTTGAGAATTTAACATGGGTTTTATTCTCACTATCTATAAGTAGTAGGTTAGATTGATTCTAGTTTATCCACTAATAAAATAATTTAATATTGTACGTGCATCGAATTTAATTGGACAAAAAATAAAAAACGTAATTAAAGTGGAATCACTTGAACCTATATGACACTCTACTAATTTGAATTGTAATCTAAAACATTGATTATACAAACTGTAAAATAATTAATGCGATATTTAGAATTTTTTAGGTAAGTTTTCAGAATTTTTAGGTAAATTTTCAGAAAATTTTCAGTTTTATATTAATTTTTAGGTTAAATTTTGGGCAAATTATCTATTATAGCAGGCCATCGGGTTACCCAATCTTCTTCTAGGCAAATACCCCATAAAATTGGGATTATTCATAGTTAATCAATGATTGAAATTATTGTAGGAAAATCGTTGAATAATTCTAGATAATTTTTTATGATTCTTTTTTACCAATCTCTTAGGATCCATTTGTTTGAGAGCTCATAATTTTTTGTTATATACTTCAAAAAATAGTTTGTATATTTGTACAATTGCAGGTTTTGATAACATAATCGAATTGTTTATTGCTTTTTTGGTAATGTTTTGGAACAATTGGAATTTACTTTTTTTTTAACTTTATTTCAATCTTAAATATCTCTAATTATACTTGAATAAAAATTATAATAAGTTGATATTAATAAATTTACTTCAAGAGAAATTAAATATAATCACATTTGACTATATATTAACTTATAAAATAAATAAACACAAACTAAGAGTGATAGATAAATAGCGTTCAAAAAGTAACACTACAACAAACTTAGCTTTTTGCGACATTGGATTTAATGGCATTAAAAAAATGCCACTAATTCATATTTTTAGTGTAATAATTATTTGCTTTTAATTTAAGTTTCACCATAAAGTGATTTAGCGACACTTAATTTGGTCTTTAGTGGCAAATGTAATTGTCATTATAGTCTATAGTGACATTTGTGAGAAATGTCACTAGATCCTATGTCGCTAAAAGTTTTAGTGTGACTTTTTAATATATTGCTAAAGGCTCTAATAATGTCACTAAATCCTCTATATACACTATAAGAAATTTGCAATAGCGACATTTAAATTAAATGTCGCTAAATATATCCCACTAAAAGCAACTTATGTTGTAGTGTAAATACACCAATGATAGTGAATATGAGAGTATTATTCGATTTTGAGTCATCTCAATGTAATTATTTTTTGTACATTTTCTTTTATAATGCATTATTTTTATCATATCTAAAAGGGAAATTCCACGTGGTAACCCTGAGGTTTTGGGTTTTCCACGTGGTAACCAAAACTTTTTTAAAATCCACGTGGTAACCCTAAGGTTTATGTAATTGTTACACCGTGACCTTTTTGCACATAAAAATTAGCAAACGTTAATTTTGAAGCTTTATGGCTATTATACGCTAATTTATGCGACTCATCATTTTAAATGTCATCAATTTCAACCTTCTTTCCCAAAATATAAACCCAAACTCTACCACCTTTCATCCAAATCATATCTTTTCTCCCAAATCCACAGATGGTAGAGTTTGAGTTTATATTTTGGGGGATTAGGTTAAAACTAGAAATGGTGAGTCGCATAGATAGGTGTACAATAGTCATGAAGGTTCAAAATTAATGCTTGTTAATGTTTTGCTAACATTTTATGTGCAAAAGGGTCATGGTGGAATAATTTGGTAAACCTCAGGATTACCATGTGGATTTTTTTAAAGTTTTGGTTACCACGTGGAAAACCCAAAACCTTAGGGTTACCACGTGGAATCTCGCTATCTAAAATTTAAGGAAAATCCTCCATGGTAGCATCGAATTTTCATAAAACGCCAGTGGTAGCACTTTTGTAAGATTTTTCTAATCCACATGGTAGTATCCAGTTTATACCTTATCTAATTGTCGTAGCATTTTCCGTTAAATTCTTATTAATTTCTGTTTAATTCCTCATTTGACGTTTTTACCGTTATTATTAAGTATTGGCTGTTGTCTTTATAATTTGCCCTAAACATGTGAGAGCGTTGATGAATTAAACGTCAAAATGAGGAATCAAATATTTGAAAGCATAAAAATAGTTTAGGGCAAATTATAAAGACAATAACCAACACTTAATAAGGTTAGAAACGTCAAAATAGTGAATTAAACGAAAATTAACAAGAATTTAACGGAAAATGCTGCGACAATTAGATAAAACATAAACTGAATGCCATTATGTGGAAAAATCTTATAAAAATACTACCAATTTCTCAAAATTTAACTTCATTTAATATGTTATTTATATCATATAATAATAACTTATGAATTTATTTTTGTTATTGAGCTCTAAATTTTCAAATCTCAACTAAACACTTTACAAAAGTAAATGACATCCTTATGCTTCAATCAATTCAAAATAAAGTATACAATTAATTTAAATAATAGTGAAAATCAATAGGGTTCCTATGTTTATTTAAGAGAACTTCCAATATCATTTATATATATTCCTATTTGTAAATTGTAATAATAGTAGAAAGGAAAGAAAGGGAATTAGTGCTTGCAACAAAAACAGTAGTCCCTGTCACGTGGCTTTCCTTAGTTAGGCCGGCACCGCCCCCTTTTTCAATACATTTGGGAGAGACACGATTAATGTGCCTTTTTATTGTGGCTTCCATATAAAAGATATTTTTTGGCCTTACTTTTCCCTCATTTACACAAATTACAGTTGTTCAAAACAGATCCGATGACTTGATAGACATTCGACTTTATAGTTGAACCTGATTTGACTCGACTTTAAAATGGATCTAGAATTATGTAAAAACCAATGTGAATATAAAATTCGATTTTGAAACGACCCAAAACTTCTGATTTGAAATCAACCAGATGACCTCCTAGTAAGTTTTCCTAGGAGCGGACGAGTGATGATAAAGTGCGCTGGAAAGACTTGTGTTGGTTTGTGGGGTCAGTCTACAATCTTCATGAGTAGTCACCGGCGGTCCGAGGGGCCGGGGTATTACATTTAAATTATTTTGATGTAAATGTATTAATTAGAAGAATGTGTGCTAAAGTCATTTAATGCTAACTTTTGGTAAACTAGCTGGTTGAAACAATTTATTATTGTGAATAAACTGTTTACGAACAAATTGATCATAATTGTTGGTTTAAAAACAACTGGTCATATTGGTCAATGAAATCAGTTGATCAACTCACTTAATGTAATCAGCTACCAAATACAAGCTGGTATCAATTGTTTGCCAAACACCTCGATACTTACGTATTATCTCCGTTCTAAAATACTTGCATCATTTCGACCTATCATAATTAAATATCAAGAAAATGATTGGTTAATATCAAATTGTTATTGTTGTCCTTAAAAAATAACAATGGTGTACCAATGAATGAGTTATGAAGTATGAATAAAATAAAATAAAGATGACAATTAATAATAATAATACAGACTTAGATTAAAAAATTAAAACAAATAATAAAAAGTGAATGATAGACTTTAATGTTTAAAATAAAGAGAAAATAAACCCTACAACACAATTTGCTTTTAGTGGGATATATTTAGCTACATTTAATTTAAATGTTGCTATTTCAAATTTCTAATAATATATATTGAGGATTGAATGACATTTATTAGACCCTTTAACAGTATAATAAAAAATCACACTAAAGCATTAGGATCTAGTGACATTTCTAACAAATATCACTATAGACTAAGTTAACAATTACATATGCAACTAAAAACCTAATAAAGTGTCGCTAAAACACTTTATATTTAAACTTACAATAAAAACCAATAATTATTATACTAAAAATATAAATCAGTGGCGGTTTTTTAATACCACTAAATTCAATATCACTAAAAAGATAGACGTCTAAAAATGTAGAATAAACTAAAATAAAAAATAAAATTGATCGATAAGTGAGAGAGAGGGAGCATTATTACCTAATTAATCCTACTCTAGTTTATATTTTACCCGACCAATAGTACTGCATAATCCTACACTCGCATTGATTGTATTTTACTATTTTAGTCGTTTCTATAATAACTATATAATTCTCATAATTTCTCCCTTTATATAATTGGCTGCAAAATTGACTTTTCAACATATATATTGACTTAGTAGGTTGACTTAAGACGGACAAAGTGATCAGTGTCGTCCTGATAATTTTTTGGGCCTAAGCGAGAAATAAAAAAAGACCCTTATATAAGTAAAATGAATTTCGGTCATCTTTTCTACAACCATGTAGTTCAGTGGTCGTGCGCTTAAAGAATTAAGAAACCTAATGTTGTAAGTTCGATACATGCTAGAAACTACTTATGCAAATACTAATTTTTAATTATAAGGATTAAGTGAATTTGGGTCTATTTATGAGATGGGCGCTAGGCGATTGCACCTCAAAACTACCCTCAGGAATGGCACTGATAGTGATTTATAATAGACTTGAACTCAACCAATGAGTCGATATGAGACCATTCACATTGGGTCCATAGTCGACATACACACCCAAAACATAGATTATACCGAGTAATAATCAGAAATGTGATCGTGATCTAAATTCGATTGTTGACTCGAATTTGACTTTAGAAGAAAGATATATAACATAATATAATTTAAAGTAACTCGAATTTGTATAGAAGGGAATGGAAGGGAAAGGATTGAGGAGAGATGGAAGTTTTCCTTTCAAATCTTTTTAACTTTTGAGTGATTATAAGATTATTTTCTATTTTAAAATTCTCTATCTATTTTATAAGATTATTATAATATTATACATGTAACATGTAATTACATTTCTATTTTAAACTCATATTTATACTTCTATATACATTTATATTAACAACGCCGTGCTTACACGAGTTTCTTTTTTCTTTTTTTTTTTTTTAATTTTGAATTAGCTTACACGCACGAGTTTCTATCCTAGTATATATCATTTGTTCTCCCACTGAATTTATCTTTTTTTTATATTTTTTATTTTCGGACATAACGTACCTATAATATCCACTAAAACACGCAATATATTTAATTTCTTTCCAACATTAAAACTTAAATTAATTTATTCTACTAATGGATATGACATCACCTATGATTTCCCACTAAAATACCAATTCTCCATTTTCTTTACCATTTGTGTAAAAGCATACCCCCTATGTCCACTAATTTGCATCAATATTCGTTTTAATTCGTCCTACTCGATTTGCGTTATTTTTAATTTGCGCAATGACTCACCACTTATTTTAACATCATTTATATAATTTAACATTCTTTTAATTTTATCCACATAATTCATTCTTATTCTTTATTTATTATCTACAAGTAAGCTGTCCATATTAGAGAAAGAGAAGAGAATATGCCATTTTATAATCTGTCCATATTAGAGAAAGAGAAGAGAATATTCCATTTTATAATCTTGAGGAGTAACCTACTACTACTAATTGATTTTAGTTGTAAACCTCATTTGGGTTTGCACGTGGGTTACAATCTCCTCCTTGTTTGGATCGCCCAAATCGATTTTCTAAATGCTAACACCATTCCAGAAGTAGCAATCTCATGGGCCGAAAACACTGGATAATTATCTTACAAGCAATAATTCACCATTTCACCATTTTAAAATTGCTATATAATTTTTTCAAAAACTCTCACATAACAAAATAAAACATTTCTAGTTCGATTAAGACAAAAGAGTAATTTTAAACCATTGATTTTCCAACTCATATCAAGAAATCATTACGAGATGATGACGAAACATGACCAAAAAAGATGAAAGCGATAATGTTCGTGAATGAATATTCAAACACGGACAACATTCATAAATGTAATCAGCATTTAATAATAGAGTACTCTATAATAATCTTTATTCGTAGAATCAAAATCAAAATCAAATCGAAATCGAAATAAAAGAGTAGGGCAAAAAATGAAAAGTTGTACACAAACTAGTTTAAAACAAAAGTCCAAAATAGAGAAAGAAATTCCCTAATAGTAAGGGCAAATGAGCAATTGTAATATGATGAAAAAATGGAAGTATTCATGCAACGTAAGAGTTGCATGTCTTGGAGTTGGCTACTCATTCTTTTGTCTTATATTAAATTATAATTAGACGGCCAAATAAAGTTAAATTACATTAAATTAAAAAGGTAGAAATTATAAAATGACCATCCCAACTTGTTTTTTTAATTGAATTTGACAACACATATTATCATTTTCTCTTTTAGTTTTAATTGTTTTACATTTTATTGTGTCTATTACGGTTTTATCCCACGACCAGGGATATTGGAGCCCTGAGCGAAATGGTGCATTGGGGCCCTTTTCCTTTGTAATTAATAATTTATATAGACCTTTTACAACTATTAATTTTGCCTTTTTGACATGGGGTCCTGGGCGACAACCCCTCTTGCCCACCCTTAGGGCCGACCCTGCCCACGACGCAAGGGCTGCTCTTAATCTTTGTTGAGCCGGAGGACTCTTTTTTTGGTCGCACTCTCCTTTATGGCCGGGTATGAGTTGCCGCTGTCCTTCCATCCCTAAATCCTATCCATTGTTTTCTATGTGCGGGATACACTTGGCAGGATGATTATGACAACACATATTATGAATGGATTATGATTAGAAAACACATACATAAACACAACATTTCATTTAACAACTGTCCGAACACGTGTACGACATGGATGCCCAATTTTCTTCACTATCATTGATTTGGCATTCATCATAAATCTTATTATTAGTGGCCTTCATTATTTATCTTTCCTTAATTATTATTCAAATTCTAATAAATCTCACACCTATCACTTATGTAAGAGTCAATGCAATTAAGATAACAAAACATTAAGTCAACATATTGGCCCCACATTCCATATTGATTGACCATTTGATTCACTATTAATCATTGAAACTAATTGCAATCTATCATACTTTATCTGTTGTATTATACTTGCTATATTTGTCTTTTTACTCAATATGATGTTGTTGGAAATACTTTACATGTGAGACAAGATCCCACATCGATAAAAAAGTAGGTTGTGGACTTGCATATATACTTGGTGAGCTAATCCTCCTACTGCCATATGGTTTTGGGAAACAATGAACCTCACCGAGTGTATGTGCAAGTCAACGCTCTTGACCCGTGAGTTTGTGTGCCCGAGCCCACGGGTGTCTCGTGTCCCCACGAGTGGGCCACGGTGTGATTATGTGACGAAATGTAACAACCTAATAGATGTGCTATTTTAATCCTTTATATTAACTTAATATTATGAAATTATACAATTAGGCGATTCAAATCACAAGATCTCACCTGCCTATATTTTTTCTAACACATTAATTAGCTGCATTGTATTAAATAAGCTTAAACGATGAATTGTGTCAATATCGTTATGTAGCATGTATTTCAGAACGGAGGAAGTATTAAGCAGTACTTCATCTGTTCCATTATACTTGCTACATTTTACTTTTTATGAAATTTAATAGTTATTTTGATTTTTATATATTAGATTATTTAAATATAAAAATTATAAAAAAAACTTAATATTATGAAAATTAAATGGTTCAAATAAGATTCCACTTGACTATATTTTTTCTTACACATCACGCGCGTAATATATAAATTAAAATAAGCTTGAACGATATATAGAGTTAATAACCATAATGTAGCAAGCATTTGAGAATAGAGAAAGTATAAAGTACAAAAAATTAGAGAATTTTTTTTAATACTTTTCTAGTTTTCTAGCTATTTTATTTAGTCGAACACTAAAAATGAGAAAAATTAGAAAAATGATGAAATAAAAACACTGACCTTTTATATTTTGCGAAAGGTGCTTTACCAATATACATATATTTTTACCTCAAAAAAAATATAGCATATTTTTTAAATATTTTGAATTTTTAATGAATAAATTAAAATGACTTTGTGGTTGAAATTATAACAAATAAATAAACCACAATAAAAATAAAAAATTGGAAAATTTAATGAATAAAGGAAGTATTACGTCACTTCCATTTAGTTAATTTTTTTTTTTTAAAAAAAAACTTTCATTTGAGTTGTCATTTAATCATCATGTCTCAATCTTATGTACGTACAATCGTTTAACACTATCAATTAATTTCATACACAACTGTTATATGCTTTATACAAATACTACAAAATTTGTATAAAAATATATAAAGACATCAATTTAAATGAAAAGTTTCAATCTTAAATTTCAACACTTGAATGTTCTTGATTGTAGAATCATCTATCATGTACATTTACAATTGAATATGTCAAAAGGAGATACGGTATAAGATCTAATTAATATTCTTTCCGTTCCTTTTTAATCTTCCACTTTGGGTTTTTCACAAATATTAAGAAAGAAGGAATCTTTGGTGGTAGTGGGTATTATTTTAAGTATATAATAGTGGGAAGTAATGATCGTATTGGAATTATGAGAGAAAAAATAATTAAATAGTAGTGCGAAATAATGATTGTATTGGAAGTATGAGAGAAAATAATTATTCTTTCGTTCTGAAATACTCGCTACATTTCGATTTTGTGCACTATTTATTGTTCAAGCTTATTTTACATATTGCGACAAATGTGTAAGTTAAAATATAGTCAAGTGGGATCTTGTTTGAATCGTCTAATCGCATACTTTCACAATATTAAATTTTTATAATTTTTAGATAAGTGTAGTTTAAGATATTAATGATCAAAATTGCGCATTAGATTGCGTAAAAAAGTGAAATGTAACAAGTATTATGGAACGGAGGAAGTATATAGTACTAGTGTGAAGTAAGAAAAGTGGGGTTTTAAAGGGTAAAAGTGAGATGAACACTTTCCAAAAATCGAAAGTATTCTAAAGTGGAAAACTTATAAAACTACTCGTTATACTAAGGTGGAAGAACATAAAAAAACGAATGGAGTATTGTTTAAAGTGGTTTTAGTGAATTTTAAATTGCGACTAAAAATAAATTTAGTAGCAATTTAGTCAGAAATCCCGACGAATGCCTGTTGGTCTGAAAATTAGTCGGAAATTTCCGACTGTTTCGATTAGTCGGATTTTTTTTTTGTAGTGGCCTTTCGTATGTGAGTCTTTTGGTATTTGTTACTATAATTATGATTTATGATTAAGAATAAAGTGAAATTTGCAAACCTTTCATTTACATCATAACTTGCATAGTTGCATTTACTTGGATTTTAAGCCCTCATTGCAACTCACAATATGATAAATAACACAAAAATAATTTTCATCCTTTTCTATTTCTAAGAAAATTGAGTAAAATTTGTGTATTTTTGTGTGCTTTGCCTAGTATTGTACAAACTACTAATACGCCTCTCAAATTTTATGTTTGGCCGCCTTAGTTTAATCCCATGAATATCAAATTTGTGAGAGAAACCAAGTGTTGTATGAAACCCTTTCACCGTGAGATGAACCTATATAAGCAGTCTATTTAATGATTTTAAAAAAATTAATTAAGTAAATTAAAATGTAAATGAACATGACATATTTGATAATTGTTTATTTTATATTTTTATATTTGATTAAAAAGTATCACATTTTTGTTAAAAAATGTTACTTTTACATCAATAAATGTTACTTTTTGACCATAAAATTTCAAGTAGACATTAAGTAAACATGTTACTAGGTGGGGTTTTAGGATACCTCAAGTAGACATTTAGTAAACCTCAAGTAGACGATTAAGATAACTCAAGTATGTAGGGTTTTAGGGTTGTGTATGTGGTTTGTGTGCTTGCAATGTTGAGATTTAGGGTTTCTTAAAAAGGTATTTAGGATATATCAAATAAGTATTTAGAATACCTCAAGTTGGGGTTTATAGCGTGTGAAAGGGGGTTTTTAGTACATCTAATAAGGTTTTACACCTTGCTAAGTTGAGGTTTATAGTATAACAATAATCAAGTTAGAATTTATGTAACTCAAGTAGAGGTTTAGGGAGTGTCAATTAGGGGTTTAGATCACCTTAAGTAGAGATTTATGGTAACTAATCAAGTAGTGAATAAGTGCTTATTAAGTAGGGATTAATAGTATGTCAAGTGTTTAGTAGGGGTTTATAAATGCTAAGATAGGGTTTAGATAAAGGAACCTCAAGTAGAGGTTTAATAACCTCAAGTAGGGGTTAAGGTCCCAAGTATGTATATTTTACTACTGCATTTGCAAATTGTTAATCATGTATTTATTTTTTTTATAGAATTTAGTTATTTGACATCGTAAAATCTATTAGATGCTAGGTTGGTATAGAGAATTATGCAATTGCGTAGAAGGTGTAGGTTGGACGCCTACATAGGCTATTATTGCTCATAAGTTTACATTAATTACATTTTAGTGACAAGATTATCTCTCCCCCACTTGAGACATACTAAAACACTACTTGGTATCCTAAATGTCTACAATCAAGATACACTAAAACACTAATTGAGGTATCCTAAACATTTTCTTGAGTTATACTAGGTCTCTACTTGAGGTATCTTAAACCCTTACTTGAGAAATCTTAAAGGCCTACTAGAGGCATGCTAAATGCCTACTTAACATACCGTGAACCTTCTACTTGATGTATCCTAAATGCCTACTTGAGACATCTTAAAATCCTACCGAGTAAACGTGCAGTTACACAAATTAATTAGTTATCATATATGTTTAATTAAGATTTAGTGGGTCAAGCTTCCTGAAACACATCTCTCAGAAGACCGACTGTAATTATTATTATCATTATAATTATAGTTGTTGTTATTATTATGAATATTTTTAATATTATTATTTATTATGACAATTCAAAAAATAATTGGTAGTTAATGTGGAAGTGTATAGGGGTGTTTTGGTAAGAAATGGGTCCCATTTTCATAAATGCACCTTTATAAAGGATGAGTTGCACCACAAAAGTGTCACACTTAAGTTCTTCATTGAATTTGCCCATTCAACCAAATCACCTCCCTTCTCTCCCTTCTCCTCCACCAATAAATCTCTTCTTCACTCTGCCTCCTTCAATATTCTCTTAACACAAGGTATTATTTTACTCCCTTCTTTTAAACCATTTAAATATTATTATATTTTAATTAATTAGTGAAAATCTTCATAAAAATATCAATATTATATTTCTATGTTTCTCAATGTTGTTACAAACAAGTCTTACTTTCATTTTTCATTTATTTATTATTTGTAATCATCACATGTTAGATGACTTAATCATATGTTTATTATATAAATTCAATATTATTAATTACTTGCATGGCAAACTCTTTTTCTACTCCAAATGGAATTTTTCTTAATTTTTTTTATATAAATTATGATCTCTCAAAAAACTATATATAATTTCATTTGTCATTTCTCCAAATCTTTTTCTATATATCCACCCATCTTCAAATTTTGCAAGCAAAATTCTAATTAAAATTAGTCTATTTTTGCTTTTAAATTTTATTTTACAAAATTATTTAATTTTGTATAATTCAAGTATTAAGATACTTAACCATGAACACTATGCACATTATTCTCATCGCTGTTTTTCGGGTTTTCTCAATGAGCAATAGTACCTAGTTGAAGATATACAACGTTAAGCATTCTAATATTTGGGATATACTTCCTCCGTTCCATAATACTTGCTACTGATAGTAACATGTTCCCACACAATATGGCACACTCGATAACAACAATTATAGAACGGAGGAAGTATATAGTTTAAATAATATAATTGGAGATATTCTAAATCAATAATGAACAAATTTTCATTTTATTTCTATAGTATAATAATCAGTCTATTGAGAGACGTCTTTTAAACCCAACAGTATTTAATTAAACTAAAAAAAACGTCTCTCACACGAATTTGTGATAACAATATTATATTTTACGCCAGAATATCCGATGATGGACAAGGTGAACTCAACGATTGGTTTAGTACGGACAAAATCCGATCAGCTAGTCGAAACAGTGGCGGCAGCCATGGCGTCGATGAAATCCCCGCCGTCAGTAGACGGGACATCGAACGCCGCCATGGGGCCAACAACAGAAGGTTCTAGAAGATCAAGCAGAAGAATAACTTCACCAGGAGGAACAAGGAATAACAGCAGCAGACACTATAATAGTCACATAAGGAAAACAAGAAGTGCTCAGTTAAAACTAGATATTGATGATCTTAGCAATGGTGCGGCACTTAGTCGGGCCTCAAGTGCTAGTTTGGGCCTCTCTTTCTCCTTCACGGGCTTTAATCTTCCTCCTGAAGATATTGTTGATTCTAAGCCTTTTAGTGATGATGACGACATTCGTAAGTACTACTAATTCGGAACTTCTATAATAATTTGCGAATTACAGCCTTAGAGTTTAGCACTTTTGTGAATTTTATTCTCAATGTTTATTTTTTTATGAATTACAGTCACTTAAGTATCAAAGTTTACAGGTTCAGGCAAAAAATACAGAATTTCGACCATCAAAATGGTCGAAATTCTATGTTTTGGCTTGGACCTACAAATTTTGATACGTTGGTGACTGTAATTCGCTAAAATAATTATTAAGGTTGTAATTTACAAAACTGCTAAACTTTAAGCTGCTAAACTATAGAGAATTTCTCTATTTTACTCGTATTTTTTCTTTATGCATCATAATATTACATTATTATTTTTTTCGCCTACCATCCAAAAGAAAGTAACATAGACAAAAATACATTAAAAGTGATTTTTATAATTCTTATGACATTATTCAAAGGTCCTAATTTGAAAGGAACATTGCATAATTATAAACTCAACTATTCTTTGTCCATGCATTCAAAATACATTTAATTATGAATTAACTCAATAAATTATAGTATTATGAGAATAAATTATATTAATTATAGAAATGAACAACACTTAAATAACTATTAAATTAATAAAAATTAACCGTCTCTAATACTTGAAAGTAATTATTGATAGATGTATTTTGCATGAATGCTAAATAATTAAGTTTGCCAACAATTTTCATTAGAATTCTAGTTTTATTTACTTTTTTTTAACTATATATATGATTTTAGTTTAATTGAATAATTATTTAATTTTAGTATTTGTTTGCTAATAATAAAGTGATCTGAATTATGAATTTTTAGCAAAGAAAAATAAAATAGGTGAAAAAAGTATGCTGGAACATACTATCAATCTTTTAGGTGACAACTTGTGCATGGTTTGACAATGACTAGCTACTACCATTAGGATTTTACAAAAAAAAAAAAAAAAAAAAAAAAACACTAAAAAAGCTAATTTATTTTCCCATTTTTTTTTTATTTTATTTTGTATACAAGTAGAATATTCATACTTTTTCCTTTAGGTGGGTGAAGCCACCAACATTATCTTTTTCACTTATGGAGTACTTTTTTAAGAATTTATAATTAGAATTAATAAAACATTATGAAAATGGTGTTTTTTATATTGCACTTGCAATAAGAAATTGAGAATTTATGTAGTTTTCTACTTGATTTTGAAATTTCATATATAATAAATTATATGATCAAATAGTAGTCTAGATATTATAGTTTTTAATTATATAGTTGTATTGTTGGAAATTCAAATAGTAATAAAAATTGACGTTTTTAAAAAATATTCATAGAAGAAAAATCCTCAAAATTTAAAATTAAGATTGAGGAACTAGAAATATTCCTAAGAGATTGCTATTATACTGATAAAAATATTTCTCCTCATAATATGTCAATATTTTAGTAATCTCGAAGAAATAAGTAAAACATAATACTTCATAATTTCTATCATTTTCTATGTACGTTTATATATTGGGATCTTTGGCAGATTAGTTTATTAAGCAATTTTACCTTATTTTGATATGAATAGAGCGTTGAGTGGTCAAACCAGCTAATGCTAATGTTTGGTGAACTAGTTGGTTGAAACAACTTATTGATATGAATAAGTTGTCTTTTAACAAGTTGCTCATACCAGTGTGTTCAAATATATTACTCCCTCCGTTCCTTTTGTTTTTCCACCTTACTAAAACGGGCAGTTCCATAAGTTTTACCACTTTCGAATACTTTCCATTTTTGGAAAGTTTTCATCCCACTTTTACCCCTTAAAACCCACTTTTCTTACTTCACACTACTATTTAATTATTTTCTCTCTCATACTTCCAATACAATCATTACATTACACTATTATTTAATTATTTTTTTCTCTCATACTTCCAATACAATCATTAATTCCCATTACTATATAATTAAAATAATAGCCACTACTACCAAAGATTCCATTTTTCTTAATATTAGTGAAAAACCCAAATAGGAATAAAAAGGAACGGAGGGAGTATTTAATTTTATGATTGGTTTTTATAATATCCTAACAAAAAAAAAAAAAAAACCTAACTTATTCGACTTAAATGGAGGTTATTAGTTAGTAGCTCAAAAGCTATAGTGGTATAGTTATCCAATTCAAAATATGATAATAAGGAGTAATAATTTTTTTTCCAAATGAAAGGAGTAATAATTAAAATTGTTATTACATGAAGTTGTCTTCAATATTTATGTAAAGTTGGAGTACTAGTAAATCCCAAGTTTTATTCTAATGAAAAATAATTGAAAAGGCTATTAACTCTAGAAAATATTTTTGTAAAAAATAATTTTGGAAAATACCGACAGTTAATGGCAGTGATTAATTTGACCAATTAATTTCATGAACTGTTTTGATCAACTGTTTTTTTAACAAGATAGCCGGAACAACTTATAAATTAGTTGATTTTTGATAATAAATATTTAACCAACTAATTAACTAAACACTAGCTAGTATTAAATGATTTTATATAACTAATATACTCCCTTTTCATTTTCATTTTGGAGTGTTTCATTTGTTGTTCCCTTAAGGAACCTTTCCATATATTACAAATTTTGAACAAAAATAACTTTACGCATCCTCATTTTAATATTTTAATAATGCGTATGATCTCCAGATATATTCCACTAAATTCATTTTAATATTTTTGTATTTTTTATGGTTCTCATATGTTTCAAACTTTACAAAAATATTTCTTTTACTAGGTGTTTCATATTTTTTTTATTAACTTTCTTTTAATATTTTTTTATATTTATAGTCTCTAATTTTGCTCCATTAAATTTAATATTCAATAAAATAATAACTCTACTATTTCATGAACATTTCTTATGAGAACTTTATAAGGAAATGAAGAAAATAGTATAATGTTTGGCATATAAAGGGCTAGTACAAATCCAAATACATATTGTTTGATGTTAATTATGTTAGAGTATGTATAACATATCCCGAAGCCTCAACCAACAGTTTAAGTTTTTAGTTGAGTTGGTCTTGACATGGTATCAGAGCCAGTGTGACAAGAGGTCACGAGTTCGAATCTCAATCACCCTCATTTAAAGTGGAATATTAGCACCAGGTGTGAGAAGGGTTTGTGTTGCATCCACACTTCTAGCTCAATAAATTTTCGTATGAGGGGACGTCATAAAGTATATAAGACCATCAATTTGCTTTAATGTGAAATTAGCAATTACAATTACAATTACTAGGCCAACAAGGACTGGAAGGTGGGCCCCATTGTTGTCTGACGTTAATACTATAAAATAAGCCTATCCAGATTACAGCAACAAAACTGGTGGTTTTCTTTCTTCCCTCTTTTAACGTTCACTCACTTCTGGCCAACAATTTTTAAGCTTCTACATGGACCACTCAACTTTTTTTAAAATTATTTTATATATATTAAATTTTATATGTATACTTCTCTTTTTATGTCACGTAATATAAAATTCCTTTAGAAAAATAACATAGAATAATACAAAATATTTACGATTTTTTCTACAAAACTCTAAGAAAATACCACTAAAAGTTTGAATTATTCATGATTAATCAATACTTGAGATTATTGTAAGAAAATCATGAATAGTTTGGATTATTCTAGGTAATTTTACCAATTTCTTTTCTTATAATAATTCATAATAATAGTCCTCAATTGCCATAAACAGTGTAAATTAACAAATTCAAAGAGACTGAGAAGTAAAAAAATTATTGAACCTAATTCAAGATATCAAATTTTGATAGACTTTTGATTCATGTTACTTAACTATTTTTTTTAGGATTGTTAACACTTAAAATAAGTTTAAGATAAATAATGTAAAACAGAATTGGTAAAAAGTCAAAAATAACAATAAGGCTGAAGTCTATAATAAGATACTAAGTACGTTAAATTTTTACTCAGCTCATTCTTATTTTAAATAATTAATTTTTTTCATCTGTAGATATGATAAGAATCTCAAACAAATTAAATTCAGATAGTATATTTAAACTACAAGTTATGTCATTGATCTGAGCCTAAGTTCTATACGAATGATTTAAACCTATTAGTTTTTATTTTAATTATTTTAATAAAAAAGAAATATAAACAATTTAGAGCTTATGAGTGATACTTAATCCCTAAAAAAATAGTAGTGTATTTGCAATATTAAAAATAAACACAAATTCTTACCTGAGACCTTCTTTTGTAAAGACGGCTCGCAAAAGCCCAATCCAATTCTAAATATATATTGTTACAACTCTAAATGTAGATTTTCGCTGAACTTTTAAGAGTCATCTTTACAAAAAACAGTATCTCAAGAGAGACCCTGATAAATAAAACCTAGGAGTAGCAAAGAATGAAGCAGCCATGGGCATGGAGCATGGCCCACAAGAGATAGTGGTGTTTGTTTTCCTCCTCAAGTGGTCAGTCATACTCATGACCATCACCCTTAGAATTTAGTATTGACTTCGACATCTCTTTGCCTATCTGCGTTCCATAATACCTGCTACTGATAGTGATATTTTCCCATACAATATGTAATATTTAGTAGTAAGTAAGTATTATGGAACGGAGAAAGTATATGTATATTTTCCATGCTTCTTCTTCTTACTTGACTTACGTCACACATACTAATTTTTTTTGTTCTTCTCGTTTACCTTTTATAAATTTTCAAAGTAAAAATTTTAAACCTTAATAATTCTGAATACATATTATAAAAAATATGTAATAAAAAAAATAAATTAATTGATGTTGGTTTACTACACTGTATGTCTGTATTCTCCAAGTTGTTGTACGTAAAACAAAGGTTGACCTTATCCTGAAATGTTGGTAGAAATCATCCCCTGCAGCAAGCATGACTTCTTGCTTTTGTTTTTGTTTTTGTTTCTGTTTTGTTTTTTATAAAAAATTCAAACCTAGTAAATTATCAAATTATCATTATTATCATAGTCAGTGTATACCGTTTAGAACTGTTTAAAATAGATTTTATAAACCGATATTTATCCGACCTAATAACCTAACCCAACTTGACCCGACAGCATAACTTTCTTTATTTTCATTTTTACTTTTTTAATTCTAATTTAATTTGGACAATTGTATTCATATAATTTATTACCTATTTATTTATCATAATATTTATCTTTTCTCAAAAAAATACTCTCTTAACTTCTCTGTGATGTTAACTCAAAAGAACGAATTAGTATGCATCTCTCTCGCATTCCTCTCTAGTTGGAGCAAAATGAGCGTAATAGATAGTATAAAAGTCATGAAATAGAGCATGCTTATGAGGATGGTCAAGTCGTATACCACTTTCAACGACCATACTTACCGTTACATGTAGTGATAGTATTACTTCATGCTACAGTTTGTAAGGTCGTTGAAAGTGATATACGACCTGACCATCCTTATAGGCATGCCAACAACCAACATAAAACTACTAATTAAATAGAATTAATAGTAATAATTAGTCGTCTTGAAATTAATGCTAATTAATTAATAATTATAATAATAATAATCCAGTTGTTAATAAAGACAATGGAATACTATTAATAACACTTGTAGAATTGAAACATTTCAGACGTCTACTCAACTTGAATTTGATTGAAATGTCACAAAAACAAGAAGCAGATCCAATCTTCTAGACCATCCAACATTACTTATAATCTAGCTGTATCAGCCCAGGTGGCTCTATTTTTATTTATTTTTTATTTATGGATCATATAATTAAGCATTATCCACAATTATCCTTTTCCTTATCCCTTTGTTTTGATGAGCCTAAGTCCCACCATTACAGCATTACTCCTACTACAACTACTCTCTAAGCTCTAGCCAATATGGCAATATCACATATACTTTTTCCGTTTCATAATACTTGCTACTTCATAATACTTGCCACTGATAGTGATATTTTTCTTTACAGTATGTCACACTCAGTAGCAAGTATTATGGAATGGAGGAAGTATTTGGTCAGACGGTTCCGTCGCTTATTGAAATTAGGGTTTGGAAGGGACAATTAAATAGTGAAAATCCCGCGGTTCCGTCGCTTTTAATAAGCATTAAAGAGACATAACGTGCTTTTAAGTTAAATAGGGATTTTTAATGATTAATTAAATAAAAGAAAAAAAATAATAAATTGTGTTGATGAAATTAAAAGAAAATTAAAATGTATGGATGAAATTAAAAGATTGAATTAGTACATTGACAAACGTGCAAAAAACGAATGAAACGTTTGAAAAGAATCAGAGGGAGTAATAAAAATCAAATAACTCAAAAAGTAATAGCTAGTTGGCTTTTAATTTTTGACTTGCTGGTTGTGTTAGTATGTTTTTCTTCAATATATAATCAATAGTTTTAATATTTAAGTTTATCAAATCATGGCTTATCCAACTAGTTTGCTAAACAAAATCAGTCAATACTTTCAGCTAGTTTATGACTGAGTTTAGTTAAAAAGAAAACGTCTTTTGATTGTTACAGCTGAAGATATTGAAGCAGGACCGCGAAAGAAGAGGATCGAAGCAGAACCAACTTTGCCAATCTGTTTGAAGGTATAACAACATTTATACTAACACTAGTACACTACTCTCTCTGTCCCATATAGTTTGAATTAAAGATAAATTGTTTTGTAAGAAAAAAGGTAGACAATGGTAATAAATGAAGAGAGAGAATGAATTTCGTGGATAAAAATAAAAGAGAGTTGAAATGTATGGATGAAATTAAAAAAAAGTGGTGTGCCATAGTGCAAAAATAGAAATGATGCAAAATAAGTGGGACGAACCAAAATGAAAAATACTACAAATTAAATGGGACAGAGGGAGTATATCTATGTTGCAGGCAACCCTTTTTCTAGATGTTTGCTGTAAAATATCTGCTACCGAGCATCAATCGAGTTCATGCAGTTGAACTGTTGAACATCATCAGCGTATATTTGCTTGAAAAAACGAATTAGATTGAGTCACTTACTACCTATCTATCTGAACAGGCCCCGGGTTGGTTGAAGGTTTTAGCTACCACACTCATCAGCGGAATCCCATTGCATTGAACATGGTTTAAGTACATCATGCTCAGGTTCAGTCTTGTACAGATCTTGTTTTGTATGACAGTATGTACAAGACATCTAATTCCCCTTCCCCCGCGAAATATTACTATCAAACAACTACTCGTCAACAAACTGAATATCATGGGTGTGTCTAGTGGTTGACGTTTTTCCTTTCACCCTTATGACAAGGGTTTCTCAACATTATTACTCGATCAAATAGAAAAAAAGCTAGAACAAACTTCTCATTAATATACAGGTGGACGATGGCAAGGGAGAAAGGAGTGTGGCCAAGCATAACTGAGAAGGAGAATTCATGTGGATGACCATTAAGACTGATCCATTGATTTTTGAAATTGACTACAATCTTTTAAAACTAACACTATGTTTGTATGGAGGAATTTGGAAGGAAAACGGAAGGGATTAGAAGGGAAATGATTTCCTTTGTTTGGATAACCGTTTTGGAGGAGAGATTTGGAAGGAAGGGAAATAAAAGGACAAATGTCCTTATTTTTATACTAACCAAATCAAATCTTTCCAAGACGAGAAAGATTTGAAAGGGAAATCAACTTGTTAAGTAGACGATTATCCATATTTAGACTTTTTTTTAAGCTTTCATTAATATTCAGCTATAGTGTGTTACTTGTATTGATAGGAGTAGTATTTAGTTTATTTAGAATTTGTATACTCTATTTTCTTTTATTTTTTTTCAATTTCCGTATTATCCAAAAAATGGAAATTTCCATCACTAATCCATCTCCTTCGATTCCTTTCCCTTCTCTTCTTTTCCTATCCCTCTTAAATTCTTATCCAAACATAGTGTAAGTGTTTAACATTATTGTCGTTATTTGATATTAATTATGTGTAAGAATACATCGACTATGATGGAATATTGATGTAAGATGTTTATGCATGACATGTTGCAGTTCAAAGAAGTGACATACAAGGTTGTTCTTAAAGGAGTGACTTCTTCTGAAGAGAAGGAAATCTTACATGGGATCACAGGTTCCGTAGATCCAGGAGAAGTTCTTGCTCTCATGGGGCCTTCAGGAAGTGGAAAAACGACGCTTCTGAATGTGCTTGGAGGAAGGTTAAGTCAGCCCAAAACCGGTGGTTCCGTCACATACAATGACGAACCTTACTCAAAGTACCTGAAAAGCAGGCAAGTATATAAAAAAAATCGATTCACAAATCAGATTAATACTTTTATTTATCAGATAATCAAGATTGAAGACATGTTTAACCCAATAATTATTGCAGGATCGGGTTTGTCACTCAAGATGATGTTCTTTACCCGCATCTTACTGTAAGAGAAACGCTGACGTATGCTGCATACCTACGTCTGCCAAAAACATTAACGAAACAGCAAAAGAAACAACGAGCTTTGGATGTTATCGATGAGCTAGGTTTAGAAAGGTAAGCTCCATTTCAAGACTTTAAGAAGCGATGTGTGAATATCTTAAACCAATGCCTTATCGGAGAAAAGCTAAGTAAACATGTTGCAGGTGTCAGGACACTATGATAGGTGGTTCGTTTGTTCGTGGGGTTTCGGGTGGAGAAAGAAAGAGAGTTTGTATCGGGAATGAGATCTTAATAAACCCGTCCCTTCTCTTCCTAGATGAACCAACATCAGGCTTGGATTCCACAACCGCATTAAGGATCATCCAACTATTGCATGATATAGCTGAGGTACAAATCGGAAAATGCTACTCCTACTTCCAGATCAGTGTAACATGATTCGCCTGTTAATTCGTTTTTTGGATTCGCGATTCGCTTAAAGTTACCCTAAAATAGCCCAAAACGGACCATAATTCACTTTCTTTGATTCCTGATTCGCAAGGAGATTAGTAAATCATGTGACAGTATTCTAGATATGCAATTACTAGGTCTAGAATAATTCCGAATATAGATCGGAAATACTTTCTATAAACTCATCTCTTGTTCGCTTCTTGAACTCATGCAGGATGGAAAGACGGTCATAACTACGATCCACCAACCATCAAGCAGACTATTCCACAAGTTCGACAAATTAATCCTTCTAGGAAAAGGAAGCTTACTTTATTTTGGAAAGGCGTCACAAGCGATAGAGTATTTCTCTTCTATAGGGTGTAGCCCTTTGATTTCGATGAACCCTGCAGAGTTCCTGTTGGACCTTGCTAACGGGAATTTGAATGATGTAACTGTACCCTCCGAATTAGAAGATAAAGTCCATATCGACAATCCAGAAACTGATCGATCTAATGGTAAACCTTCTGCAGCAGTAATACATGAGGTAAGTCATTCATGCTTCTTATATAATACTAAACAACCAAGTCGAAAAGTAGCAATTGTATCTTGTGCTATTAGTTACAACGTCTCTTTGAATTTGCTACAATCTGCAAATCAAAGTAAGTGTTATTTTGGATAGAGTATAGCAAATTTAAAGCGACAGAATAAGTATTGTACATACAGAGAACATAAACAAAAGATTTCTAAAGATAAAAGGTAGCCGATGCAGATAATATACCTCCAATATTGGAAGTGGAGATTAGAAATACGAAATTTTCTTTTTTTGATCGGTGGTAAGGTTGAAAAATCCCTTATAGCTAAAGAGGAAGAGAGAATTTATGTTTTATATAGGTGGTAGGAATCGAACCCTTGTCACAGAAGAGAAAGAGAATGCTTTTGATCCGACCTGAATTCTTATTGGAAATAAGTAACTTAGAAAGAAACTATTACCCGGTTCAAAGAATTCATTTCATGTTCAAATTTCATTACAGTATCTAGTGGAGTCCTACGAATCACGTGTTGCAGTGAAGGAAAAGAAGAAGCTGGTATCTAATGAAGCAAATGATAAAGATTTCAAGTCACAAAAGTCATTCGCAAAGCGAGAATGGGGAGCAAGCTGGTGGGAACAATATTCCATTTTATTTAGGAGAGGAATCAAAGAGCGACGACATGAGTATTTCAGCTGGCTGCGGATAACCCAAGTTTTGGCCACTGCCGTTGTGCTCGGATTGCTTTGGTGGCATTCTGATAGCAAAACCGAAAAGGGTCTAGAGGATCAGGTATAATCCTATTCCTTTTCGAAATCATCAAATTATAAGTTTTGTAGGAAATTTATTACTTACTGGATTAAGTTCTTTTGCAGGCAGGACTCTTATTCTTTATTGGGGTCTTTTGGGGTTTCTTTCCAGTCTTCACAGCAATTTTTGCGTTTCCTCAAGAAAGAGCCATGCTTCAGAAAGAAAGAGCAGCTGACATGTATAGATTAAGTGCATATTTTCTTGCAAGGACGACAAGTGACCTTCCGCTTGACCTTGTCCTTCCAGTTCTCTTTCTGCTGGTAGTCTACTTCATGGCCGGCCTAAGGCTTGACGCTGTCACATTTATCCTAACAGTGCTGACAGTTTTCCTTTGCATTGTAGCTGCCCAGGTATTTCATTTCAACCATTTCTTCCACAACTTTACAACATAATTTGTTAGAGAATTATTAAGTAGAACAACAAATAACCAACTGTAATAACAGGGACTTGGACTGGCGATAGGTGCTTCGTTAATGGATATAAAGAAGGCAACCACTTTTGGCTCTGTAACTGTAATGACCTTCATGTTGGCTGGTGGTTACTTCGTAAAGGTAAATAAGCCAATGATATTCAATAACTCCTGTTATTCGCTGAGTACAAAAAATGCAACTTATGGACAGAAAATAAGATCAAAATCTATAACTATAATTCTGAAATATCACCCATGACCCAACACTATTTTCATAAGTGTATGCTCTGCCCTACTTTACACACACCCGTATACTCATGTGGAAGATGGGTACATGTTCAAGTGGTCTGAGTATCAAACAGTGTAACATGATTCGCTAGCAAATTCGCTTTTTGAATTTGCGATTCACTCAAATTTTCCCAAGAATAGCCCAAAACCAACCACAATTTGCTTTTTTCAATTTGCTAAAGGAGATTAGCGAATCATGTGACACTGGTATCAAAGGTTGAGGGTCAAGGACCCCACACGAATCCTTGAAATAAAATGAAGAATCTAAGTAACATAAGTAAATAACATACTATAGCAATTTCATGAATGAAAAAATACTAATGATTGCACTTCTACAGAAAGTTCCAATATTCATAGCTTGGCTCCGTTATCTCTCCTTCAACTACCACACCTATCGGCTACTTCTCAAAGTACATTATGAGCATCACATTCAAACCACAAGTTGGATGAAATTTGACAGTGGCTTGGAGGAAGTTAGTGCTCTGATTGCCATGGTCTTTGGCTACAGACTATTAGCATACATATTCCTAAGGAGAATGCGGCTTCAGTAATCGGTGATTAGCTATATCCGCCAATACATACATCGGATTACGAGCAAGACACGAGCTTCCTCTTTTTTACTGGACTCCAGCAGCCAGTTGCCACAATCAGAGTTAAGGGTAAGCGAAAGGCAACCTACCAGAGGCTTATCAAACTGCAGCTGTCCAATGTGTGTGGAGATATTGTGCAAAATATCTTGATTTAAGTGTTTTTTCTATTGATCTAAGCCTTAATTTTTCAGCTTTATCCTAAGAGTTATTGTTAGTGTATTTTAAATAGTGTAAAGAGCTTCAAGTGAAGGAAAAACAGAACTAATTCAGTGAAAACAAGCCAAAATTCAAGTACTGTAGTAAATTGGAAGTCATAGCAGTAAAGTTTTTCTATAACAAAAGAAACAATGAATTACAACTTCAGGTTACATGTATATGTACAGGTATCATGTATAATCCAGTATGATATGCAAATGTGTGTATCATTAATACACCTGATACAAAAAATGCATCAGTTTTACAAAAGAATACTTGGCGCTGAAACACCTCAAAAAATTTCACCTGGACTTGAGTAACCTCTGTATGCAGATTATGCAATGTACCAATATTTGTGCTTCACCTACTTGAGAATTCAATCCATTGTCTTAAACTAATGAAGCGAAGGAGAGCACGTCAATATAAGGGGGGACTTCTCTATCCCTGCATCCAAAAAAAGAAAGTTAGGGACATTCGAATTTTTTTACTGATTTGGAGAAGGCATATAATAGTGTCAAGGGAAAATCATAGAGGGCTATGGAAAAGAAAGGTATGTCAAGTATATCTGTATCATCCAAGATATGTATGAGGAACTACAAGCTACTGTTACGGCATGTAGATAAGTTACTGAAGATTTTCCAATTGCGATGGTTCGCTTTGAAGTTTGAAGTTTGAACCCTTTTGTGTTCATTGGTCCTAAATGAGATAATAATAAGCCTATCTAGGGAGAAGTTCATTGTACATGTTCGTTCGCCGTCTATATCATGTAAGAGGATACTACTAATAGCTACGATCAGATGAAGAGGCAATCTTAGAATCAAAATGGTATAAACTAAGCCTAAATAAGACAATGTAGAATGTTGTTTTGACACATATTGTCATTGCAAAGGTGTTGTAAAGTTGGATACAAAGGACAAGACTCAAAGTATTTCATGTACAAGGTTCAATTATTCACAAGAGCTAAGATATTGTTCAACATGTAGAGCATAAAATTCGAGAGATTTGACAGAGAGTTAGACCAGAATATTATGCAACCAAGGCGTGCCACTAAGGTTAAGATAATTCAACCAAATAGTTTTATGAAAAAAATCTTGGCACTGAAAAACCCCAAAAAATTTCACCTTGTTCGAACAATTTCTGTATGCATACCATGCGAAGCACAAAATATCCATGCTTCACCTACTTGAAAATTCAGGCCAGCGTCCTAAACCAACGAAGTAAGCGAAGGAGAGCAGCATCTAATATAGGGGAGGACTTCTCTATCCCTGCATACACAAGAACAAGTCAGGGAAATGCAATTTTTTATCATACCAAAAGAAGATTCATTTTACCCCTCATGCAGAAGCATTATAATATAGTCTAACCCTATTATGACAATATGTAGTAGAATGAACGAAGAAATGTAGGTTATCCGTGTATTCTATCATATTTAGGAGAGTTGTTTTGCCGTTGACACCTTTATAATGCATGTTTTTAGTTTTTCCCCTTTATTATCAAATTTCCCCACCATAGTAATACCAACACTTAAAATGTTCCCACCAATTGACATTTTTTGTCATATAAGAACTTGGATTGTCATGCCACCCCCTTGTTTCACCCATTGCAGATTTTCAACTCGGTTTTTCTTTCATTTTTTCTTTCAACACTATGCCAAAACAATCAAATTCTCAACAACCAAATTTTCCTTTTTCCATTACGTCTGATTCTCTCCCACCCATCACCTTCAACTTCTGCAACTACACATCTCCATCACATCTCTCTCACACAGGCAAATCTCTTTTCCTCTAAGAACCATCTCAAACAATCTCTTGTAAATCTCCAAAACCCTGTATTTTGTCGAATTTTTGCAATGTTATGAAAATAATCGTATTCAAATTATCATTAGTGACATGTTTTCCAAAATTCTAAAGGGTGAGTATTGATCTAGTAGGGTCAAGCTACAATTAAACATGCTTGACAATTCTATCTTGAAAACAGAGACTGCAAATGTTGTTTTCAGGAAGATATAGTTTTATATGAGCAAAATCAACCCATTCCTTAGTAATTGGTTTAAAATTACCTATCTAAGTAGCTGAACTTACAATTTGCATCTCAATTTTTGAAGTCCTTTTCCTTGATTTCATGTTTCACATTTATTATTTTCAAATGCTAATTTGGTTAGTATTAACCTTGCCAATATTGGTTTTGTTAAATTCTATACTTGCATTGTTTGAAGTATGTGTGTGTGTGTGTGTGTGTGTGTGAGAGAGAGAGAGAGAGAGAGAGAGAGAGAGAGAGAGAGAGAGAGAGAAAGAAAGGTGAAGCGGTTGAAGCCGCAAAATATTGATAATGATGGAAGAGAAAGAGAGAATCGTATGTAATGGAAAAGGAACAGAGTTTGACAAAATGAGGAAACAAAAAGGCTGGAATGGGAAATCGAGCTGAAATGGAAGAAATATATGAGGAGCAAAACAGCCCAAGTACTGGGAATTGTCAACAAGAAAACTTAAAATTTTTAAGTATTGGTAGGAATGTTTTTTGCATAAGGTGGAAAAACCAAAACGTGCATTATAAAAGGTGGTAATGGCCACAAACTCCATTTTGATAAAGACTAGGAATAAAACTAGGTCAGCCTATAAAAAACATACCGATATCAGCAGCCACTCTATGAGCACACATAATTCCTGAAAATGCAACAGCTATGACCCCTTGCCCTGGAAAACAGCTATCACCAACACAGTAAAGACCATCTATGGCCTGCAAAGTTGACAACGAAAATCCTGTTCACCAATCACGATACAGGTGAAAGAAATGAAAAAACATTATCAAATCCAATAACTTCTACCCACAGTAGTATTGAATGGCATTCCCAATAAGCCTTTAGGAACAGAGCGTGGCATAGGTCCGTATGTGCCATTATCACGGGCCAAGTAACGCCTGTGCGTTTTTGGAGAACCAACCTGCAATAACAATTAATAACATCAAATCTGAAAAGCTGACATCACAGCCTTTTCGAGTATTTTAATCCCTAATCAATCTCATGATGCACGCCATTCACAGCCTTATTGATTTTTTTCACCAAACCATTTAAAACACAGTTAATCTCCCAGCAGAAGGGAGGTTATAGGCGGGAATGGGTAGCATTGACAAATATCAACATAAGAAGCAACATATAGAGAGAGAGAGAGAGAGCAGATGGCAGACAGATGATAATGTCACGTCCAACGCCCTTAATTCAGGAAAGAACACATGTTTTCTGCAAAAAATACCTCCTTAAACAATATGGAAGATTTAAGCCCTGGAAATAGTTTACTTTCTAATCTGCTTATAATTTCATCAGCAATAAGCTCCTTCTTTTTGTTGTAGTCTGCTGGAGATAGTCCCTGAAACGTCACAATCTTAAATAAAAAACATATCCCAAACACTTAACAAATATCAAGGTTTCAAAACATTCTAGAACTTGGTTCCATAAGAAATTACATAATACAAAAAATTTAAAAGGCCAAAAACTAAAGTTAAATTGTCAAAATGTAATCTAATCCAAAAGAA